>WIGO01000008.1:47494-409027 GCA_014235945.1 Colletotrichum plurivorum | reverse complement strand
ATGACTAACCCGCCTCGTTGTCGTCGTGTCTGGAGGTATTTCCCAGATCTGGGAGGCGCGAGGGTGCCCTGTCTCTGCCCCGAGAAGCAGAGTCGGGTGGTTTTTACCTAGTTCCCTCGAAAATGGGCAGTTTCGCGTTCGCAGTTCGGTTTTCGGTCTATCGATACGTAGTCGCGTCGATTTTGCTGGTGTTTTGGTGGTTGGTGGCGCGTGTGAAAACTTTTGTGCGACGCCAAAATCCCTCACTTCTGGTCCGATCCCACTCTTCCGCCACACCAGAAAGACTTCGTGCGCAGCGCCCACCACCACTTGCACTCGCGCGCCGTAACGTCTCTGCACTGGCTCTACCTTTAGAAAAGATAGGTTCCCAGGCGGTACCACGAGGAGGTTGCAGAGTTCGAATTTCGCCGCCCAGGTTTGTCCTGGGTTCATCGAGGTCGTCGTTGATCCGGAAACAAAAGTGTCCACCGTCCGTCTCGCACATTTCTCGGTTCAAGAGTACCTGCAATCGCAACGAATTGCGCATAGTGCGACCCCATCTGAGTTCATGGTCGAGACAGAAAAAGCCCAGATGATGATGGCTGGTATCTGTTTGGCGGTGTTGCTTGAACCAACGCTACCATCGCTGAAACCCGAGGAAACCAGAGAGCAATTCCCATTTGCCACTTACGCTGCAAAAAGTTGACCACAACATTTCGAGAGCTCACAGAATCCAAGAGTGCTCTCTCAAGCCATGGAACTATTCCAGAATTCAGCGGGATCTTTGGACGCATCGACTAGGTTATGGATCCACGGCGAAACCGATCAGCTTCCCACATCCCTGCACTATGCCTGCTTCCTTGGGATTCTCCCGGTTATCCAGGCCCTTTGCTCGCGCCGTTCTGTCGTCCGCGATATGTTGAATGCACAATGTGACGATCATGGGACGCCGCTGGAGATTGCGGCAGGCATGGGCCAGGAGGATGTGGTCCGACTGCTATTGAACAAAGGCGCCAATCCCAATGCCAAGAATGCAGCCAGAAAAACCTCGCCGCTGATAAGGGCCTCAGCTAACGGTCATTTGGGGACCGTGCAATGCCTCCTGGACGCAGGTGCCAGAGTAAATAATGCCACGACCATGCATAGCCAAACAGCCCTTACTGCAGCAGCCGCGGCTGGCCATGTCGACATTATGCGTCTTTTGCTTCTTAGAGGTGCAAGGGCAGACACAACAACACTGATCTAAGCTTCGGGAAATGGAAACCTGGAGGCCGTTGCTCTCCTGCTCGAGGAAGGCGTCGACCCCAACAACCATAGGCCGGATGGTCCTTGCGCACTGATAGAGGCATGCATGTCGGCTAACAAGGAAGTTGTCGGCTTGCTGCTATCCAGAGGCGCAGACATCAATGTATCATTTGGACATTGTCCCAGATGTCCCACAGATGTCTGGGGGGCATCAAGATTTGCGAAAGCGAATGAAGAGACCAGGCATCTTCTCTGCTCACATTTCATCAAGACCGTGGTCGAGAACAAGAAAAATGCCTTGGAAATTGCCGAAGTGTCACCACTGCACCTTGCTCGGCAGCATGTAGACTTGGACAGACAGAGATGATTCGATCGATTCTGATGGCCATCACGAAAGCCAAAAGTTTTGACATCTGGATCGCGTCGTTGCACAAAGCCTCGTCTCATGGGCATCACGACATTGTGGCGTCTTTGCTAGATGGCGCAGATTAGGACATGCCTGAACAGCTATCCATTACGGTGACGGGGAGCATAAATGTGGGGGCGTCCCTACATATCGCTTCCAGAAAAGGCTTTACGGACGTCGTGCGTCTGTTCCTCCAAAGAGGCGTTGACCCAAACTCTCTGGTACATCCTGAGATGCGCCGCCCTCTCGGCTTTGAAGGGTGGTTTGACAAGGCAGCACTACAGGAAGCCTCGGCAAGGGGGCACTTGGAAGTTGTTAAGCTGCTTCTTGAGCATGGCGCGTCCGTGAATCACCGAAATCCTGACGACCCCAAGGATACACCAGCCATTGACCATGCGTCAGCCGGCGGTCACGTTGACGTCGTTCATCTCCTTCTCCAGCACGGAGCCGACTTGGAGCTCAGGGAAGCGTCCTATCAAACGCTTCTGGAAAGTGTGGCGCGACGTGGCAATGCGGAAGAGTTCCAAGTGCTACTTCAAAAAGGCAGCAACATTGAGACCAAAACGGGGGCGTACGGGACTGCTATGGCGGCAGCCTCCGCCGTCGGTCATTTTGGGATTGTGAAAATGCTTCTCGCGCAGGCGACTGAAGAAAACAAAACGTTGAGAAAGATTTACCCGAAGATATTGCAACGCGCATCGCAAGATGGCCACGAGGTAATTTTGCGGTTACTTCTTGACCACGGTGGAAACACGGGCATCGTCATTCCAAGTTCAGAACGATCGTCGGCACTTTGTGCAGCTTCGACACGGGGCCACGTCGGCGTTGTGAACCTGCTGCTTCACAAGGATCCCAACCCTGTAGTTGCAATCAACTTATCGACAGAGAACCGACCGCATGCCCTCTATCAAGCTGTAGAGGCTGGCAACGCCGAGATAGCTCGACTGCTGATCCAAAATGAAAGGGGCCTCCACCAATGCATCCCCTTCGGCATTATTAGCAGCATCCTATCCACGCGACAAAGTCCTTGTCGAGGAGCTCGTCAGCCACGGAGCAAATCCAAACTCTATCTTTTACTTCGATGAGTCTGCCCTCTACCGCTGTGATTCGTTGTCAATCGCGATCGAATCGTGTTGGGTCGATTGCGTCCAGCTGTTGCTACAGAATGGCGCCAAGGTCAGCGACGAGCATGTCATAGAGGCTGCAGGCTCTGAAACAATGGATATTTTCCAGCTAATACTTGAAGCAAGATGTTCTTTGGAAGATGCTCCCGCAAGCTGCCTAGAGAAGGCGTTCGGAAAAGCTTCGACAAGTTACCACAGAGATATGATGTCTCTGTTGCTTGACAAGGGAGTTGACGTCAACACCAAGTTGGATGATCACGATACGGCAATACTCATCGCCTCTAAAAAGGGGCGGAGAGACATTGCTGGAATGCTCCTCGAAAGGGGCGCTGATGTCAACTGGGTGCACTGTGAGGAAGATGAAACAGCACTGCAAGCGGCTGCGGCAAGAGGTGGTCATGGCGACCTCGTGGAGTTCCTCCTGGAGGAGGGCGCCGATGTTAACTTTCAGGGCGGTTGTTGGGGCTCCGCAATCATTGCAGCAGCAAGCGGAGGGCATCTAGAGATTGTGCAACTTTTGCTCAACAAGGGCGCCGTCATCAACACCCACAACCTTGGCTGGCAAACGGCCCTTCAGGCCGCATTCCGAAATCGCCACGCGGATACTGTTGAGGTGCTCCTCGAGGCTGGTGTTGATCTTCTTGCAGAAATTATGTTTGCTGTCGAGGCAGTTCAACGAGAGGGCTTGGGACAGCTTCGAGAAGGGAATGATTTCCATGAGCATACCACGGCCGTATCCTTTGCGAGATGGTTGCTGGTTGACCACATCGAAAACAGTCCACATGCGCTGGAGTGCGCACCACAAGCCCCGCCGTCCACTTGGCTCAAGCTGATAGAAATCAGCAAACTATCTTTGTCCATGCTTGAGAAGAAAATCAAGAGGGAAAACGGAGTGGGAGTCACTTATGCAACGCCGCTAATGTTGGCAGTACTGGAAGGCTCGAGCGACGTGGTGGAACTTATACGGCGACATGACGCTACCGCCAGAAAAGCCCGCCTTGAAATCGGCCACAATCTTCGACAAGCTGCGTTAGACGACCGCGAGGATGTCATAAATGCATTGCTACGCCATGGGGCAGATATTTCTCAGTCCTGGATCTCACTTCTGGCCGGCATTGACTGGTGCAATAGCCAAACGCAACACTGAAATTGCAATGTTGCTGGTGAACACTAGGTTGGACCTGATGGATTTGGCTGATGACGAGAAGCTCCAGAAGGCACGAAACTCGGGATTTGAAGCCTCGCTGAGATTTGTGATCGAAAACGAGACCACCTTCGGCCGAAGCAAGGGGCCAGCGCAGCGGTCGGGACTGCTCGAGGGCCTGGTTGGGGACCAAGCCGAGATCGCCACAATTCTGCTCCATCACTGGGTCGATACTTCTGCTGATGATTTCGAGTACAAAACATATGAATGGAGTCGTGTCAGCTGTGAGGAAAACGGAGACACGTGGACAGACCAAAACATCGAGGAAAGGAAGAAAGTTCTTGGCGACATGGGTTATTGAATCGACTCGCATGCACTTAGGAGGCACTGGGGGAGGAAGGGTGCACTTCAAATCGCGTCGCACGCGGGCTTTCTGGACGCGGTGCAAATTCTCCATCAGCAAGGTGTGGATGTGGACGAATACTTTGATGGGAAGGAGGGGGACATTTTCGGGCCCCCACTGTACGAAGCGGTGTTGCAAGGCCACGTCGGCATCGCCTTGTTGTTGATTGACCACGGCGCTCGTGCAGATCTCAGATACAAGAGCTACGAGAACGTCTTCGCAGCGGCCTTGGACAGTGGAAACGAAGAGATGATTTGGTTGTTGACCGAGAAGGGGTTGGCGGCTTGAGGGCACTGCATCCGGGAGGCTGTTGTGGGTTGGCAGAGAGAGCAATGGATGTCGGAGGCTGTCTGCTTTATGTAGTTTTCTCCATGCAAAATCGGTTATCTGATGAACTCGCTCAGTGACGTCTTAGAGTCGAGTCTTCTTTCGCCCGGTGCAGTGCATGTGACCACTGACACCGTCGCAACAAGTCTAGGCCTAGGTAGGTAGTTTCCGAGAACATGATGATGAAACACAAACATAAACATGGCGAGAATGCGGTGCACCTACTCTTCAGAACAGGATAGTTTCAAATGCCGCTGAGAACGTGGTGGCTGTTAGTCGACGCTGACTCTGGCGATGAATCCCGGTTGAAGGAATGAACTTAAGGTAGGAAGAGAAAGCATCTCAAGACTGAGACTGGAAAGTCACATGACTGGAGTGAAACGAGATCCTTCTGACAGAGGATGGGAAAGGATTACCATAGCTCGCCGTCCCAGTATTTCACATCCCCTCTAGCTATTCCAGCCCACTACTATTTGCTCATGTTTCTATCATCTCTTACTATTTCTGTCGTCTGTCATCGTCGTCGTAGTCCGCCGCCGCCGTTGTTGTCGTCCGTCGTTGTTGTTGTCGTCCGTCGTCGTCGTTCGTTGTCGTCGTTACTGCTGCTTGTGGGGTGTGGGGTATTCATCTTCGGGGTGTGAAATAATAGTGTGGGAAGTTCCCTCTAGGAATGGGTAGCTGACTCTGAGAAAGGGACTTTTGAGGCGGCGCCCTCTTAGTGGTAATGGTAGCAACTTGCAATTAAGCGAACCCAAGCCCGATCATCCACGACACGCGATAGGTAGTCACCTCTCATTCCAATCCCAGCAGATTCATCCCGTCGCCCGCCAGCCTTCCACAACATGTCCATCTATTGCGTTTCGGAACGATGTGTCATATGCGGCTTCGAGATCCAAAATGGCGACAGCATGGTTGCGGGTATGTCACGACCTGCCTGCGTTTCCGGCCCGTTATGCTGACGACAACGCAGTAACGAAGGACGGAGTGCTGTGGGAAGAGATGCCCAGCGTCGACGGGTGGATGGTGGACAGATCAGGAAAAGAACCCTCCAATGCTCTGATGTTGGGTGCCCGTACACGCGCCACGCAACAGGCTGTCATGCGAGCTGCGCCAGTCCTCTTGTCTCAGCGTCGTTGTCGTCGTGCACAGCCCTGCTGGAAGTGCTGGCATGCGGTTGCAGGCCCTGGCCGACCGATTCAGCGAGACGCATGCGATGGCTGCGAAAGCGGTTCTCTGTGAGCCTGGAAAAAGCGAAGCCCAGCTTGCCTCTGGAAATTTGGCTCGAGATTGCTGAGCACCTCCGAGGCGACGACCTGCACCGATGCGTCATGGCACCATCCATTCATACCCTCCTGAAGGATGCTCAGACCGTCAGTTCCCAAGTCAGCACTTCCGCCGAAATATGGACTCGATTCGTTTCTTTCGAGGGCGTTCGGTATATTTCATCCCTAAGCAACTCACGCGACGAGTATCACTCACAGTCTATCTACGCTCCTGATACATCTCACGATCTTGACGTTCTGTACATTGCCCAGACTCCACTTGGTGTGACGCAGTTGCTGTTTGCCAACTCTTCACAGGCTTCTGACTTTGGAAACGGTCAGGGTGAGTGGTGGAAAGTTGTCGAACTCCTCAATCGCAGCCCAATCCTCATCACCAAGACTGACGTAAGTATCTCGTTCTCTTCGTGGGAGTGAGGCTGAAACCAAAAGCAGGGAATCAAATTGCGCACCATTGCTCCAGAAGACAATGGACCACGCGTCTCTCGGATCTCCCGTCCGTGGTCGTTCCCTCCCACGGGAACACTTCGATCGGTCCGGCTTGAACCAGGCCTACCTTCGACGCAACTCATCCTTTTCAGATGCAACATGCCGGAAGCCACCGGCTATTCAGTCTGCTGGAGGTACGGGATTAGGAACTTGCACGCCCATCTCCCACATGAGGACTTCATATTCTACGAAGGCCACAAAGACGGGATCTGGATGCACCTCCCAGTCAAACACGGCGAGAAGATTACCGAGATCTGGAGTCTACACCATAGTGAAGGGCCTCCATTGGTCGTGAGTAGTTCAGGCCGAATGAATGCAGGGACATCGCTGATACCCAAACAGCTCAAGACGTCTCATGGCCGTGTCTGTTTCTTTGGCACACAGCCGTTTTCGCCCGAGGCCCCTCGGGCCCGGTTGCTTGATCTCCCGCCGCAGGACGGGGAAATCCATATCTTTTTTGACAACAGAAACAGAGTGGAAAGCCTCTTCTTCGAGGAGCCCGAACCAACTCCTGGCTTACGTTCTGACCCAGTTCTCCCCGACCCCATATCTCCACGGCCACCGCATGCGGTCTACAAGGAGCAGTTGTTCTTCTCTTCAGCTAGTCTCGACGGGATCATTCAGATCATCCCGTGTCGGCGTCATGCACGAGGCCGAAGTCACGTTGTCGGGCTGCTCCTCGAGTATTCTGACGGCCGTCGGACTTGCGTCGGCCAGTTCCGCCTGGATAGCTTGGACAAACGTCTCCTGGTCCGAGACAGTCGGCACATCTGGATGGGGTTCTATCAAGACGAAAAAGGACCATTGGTATCTGCCGTGGAGCTCTCGGAGTCCCATCTTGAGCAGGATGGTGTTTCGTGGTTGGGGCTCGAGTTGACTGGTGGTTTACATTGAAGCAATGCCACATCTTGCATGGGGGAAAGTCGAGCCCTGCATTCAAGATAAAAGAGGCAGCCGGGACCTGACACTGCAGGTCGGAGCTACAATGGCGTGGGGCTGTGCGGCTCGTGGTCAGTCATAAGGGGCGGTACGTCGGGATTGAATTACGAGGCAGACGGAACAGCATACCTCGACTGAACATTACTTCCTGGGAATGGGAAGATCGAAACTGCAGTCTGTGATGAATCAAGCTCGGCTTCGCTGACCGGATGATGCTGAAGTCAGCGTGTTGAAGCTGCCATTGATCCTTTGTTCAAGCAGAAGGCTGCCACGATGAGCGGCGTAGATGAGGACGGAGCAGAGTAGACCGGCACTGCTCGACAAAGCAAAATCTGGAACAAGCTGTCTGCTCTTCCGTTCTTCGCCTGAAAAAAAAATGATTGGTAATGTCTCGATACCACCCTGCCTATCTACGCAAACCACCCCCGGCGGTCCCGATATCTCTGACGTGTGTCATCAGATCCCCCGAATGGCTTCCTCCCATGACGCTCTAACCTTTCCGATATCAGTATTAATACGTGCAATGACAAGGCCCTCGCCCAAAGAGCCGCCATTCCGTCCGGTTCCGAGACTTCAAAGCGATGGCAAAGTTCTTATCAGTGTGCATGTGGGGGCTGGGTTTGACGTCTGGCCAGCCCCGGAATCGTTCCGAAGCCCGCTCGTCCGGGCCGCCGTCATATCTTATCGACACTGACACATGGTGATTCAGTATGTTGGCGAAAGACTCAGGTGATGATGAGATCGCTCGAGATTTCCAGCTGGTTCCACTGTAGCAGATGGGATGGTCGCAGTTACTTGCGCCACCGCTAACCCCACTCACCCTGCTTACCCTCTTCACCTTTTGCTCACCCTACTTGATCCACGCTCAACTCGCGCGTCATTTGACCAGGTTAAAAGCAGCCATTCTAGGTGAGCAGCTGGGTAAGACGATTACACTTGAACAGCCAAGTCTACGGCAACTAAGAATTGCGCTACTATTTTTTTGTCCCTTAGAGCTACGGTAGCTAGTCTAAACGTCCCCGAGAAATACACTTCGCCTTTGGAAAGCCTCGAATCCTCCGTACTGGTTAGGTCTTCGCCAAAGCCCGTCACCTCTTTCCACCCGAGGGACGGAGATGTATAAGTTGTTGCTCCGGTCGTGCCCTTGCCCATGACCATGACCTGATTTGCGGGCGCTGAAAGAGCCTGAGCACCATGCATCCCCACCAAACACGCCCTAGGCCTTCACGAGCTTCGAGTCCGGCTTGGTTTTGGAAGAAGACTCGGCCTTGGAGCTGCCAGCTGACTGGGAATCACGTCTGCTGTCAGTCTTCTGCTGGTGGTTCTCGGCGGACTGATTTCTCTTGCTCTTCCGGGTCCTTTGCTTTTTTCGTTTTCTGGGCTTGTCTCCGCCCTTGAGTTTCGGCAGAGCCGCGATCATGGCAGCCCTTTGATCAGGGCTAACTGCTGCGTGCACTGCACGGCGGAGTTGCTCGAGGATGTCCGCGAAGGCGACACGAATCGGTGCACCGCTTCTGCAGGCAAGCACGGTCAGCTACTTCCAACGGAGGTCCAAGTGGTGCACTGGCTTACCTTCTCGCTTGGACGGGTCCTGCATCAAGGCCAAAGTGGAAAGGCCGAAGAGTAAGGAAGGCGTCTTTCTTCGTCAGAGGGGTCCAGTCCAATGCACGACCGACGGTGTTTCCCTGCATCGCCTAGAAGCTGACGAAACACTCGTCGAGATGATGGAGAATCCGCGTGTATTGGTCAGGAGCGCTTCGGGGGTAGAAGATCTTGATGGCAATGGCGGCGCGCACAATACCACGTGTTCCGTATATGTATTCCTTGCACTTCTCGGCGACGTCGTCTCGACCTTGAGAGTAAGCGACTTCGAGAACAAGGCGCCCGTGGGCATCGTTTTTGTTGATCGATCAGCCTTCGTCAGGCTGGAGCTGGCCGTGCGCGACCTTGATGTTGTTCTTAGCCTCTTCGCGGGCCATGATGTGTTCGTCGATTGTGACCTCTTCGCCGACCGTGACGACAGCGTCGCGTTTGTTCACTAGGTGCAGGGGATTGTTATTGGATTCGACTGCGTCGCGGAGCAGCCTGTCGAAGCGAACGATGAGATCGGAATTGACAGGGGACTCGGGGCTTTTGAGGGTCATCTCGCCTCGGCCAGGAAAGTACTCGATGCAGAGGGTATCAGACTCGATGCCGGCAGAAGACAGGGCATTGTGAACGAGGTCGAGGGCTCGAGGGTGGTGAAGGAAGAAGGTGCATTGTTTGTGGGCCCAGCAGAAAGGATTCATTGCCATGTGCTTTGCAGCGCGAATAACCCGGCCAACGGTTTGTTGAAGGTTGTGAAGTTCGTCAAAGGGCTGAGCACTGCCTTTGCCGGGGAGGAGGTTGTGGCCCTGGACGGATGCAGGTCGATTGTTCAGCATGCTGTTGCTGACGCCGGGAGGGACGCAATCGTGATCACGGTCAAGCTCAAAGCTAATATGACGCAGAAGGTCTTGGGTGAGGTTGAGACCACTTGTGAAGTCCAGAGAGCACCTGCAGTTGTCGTCAGGCTCAGAGCTGTGACCTCTGCGACGGTCACATTCCGCACCTGAGGCCTATTGAAGGTGCAAACAATGACTTCAGCTAATCTGCAGTGAAAGGATGAAGAAAATTGGAAGTAGAAGGACTCACTAGCATTTCCATCGTCGCCATGACCTTTGTTGACAATATATAGTGGATGAGACTAGTGCGTGTTTGTGTGAGGTGTTGTTTTTGTTTATTAGGTAGATAGGGAAAACTGAAAGGGAAGGGCCAGGCCAATCAGAGCGTTGCAGTGACTCTCTGATGGACCATCACGTGATACGGCTTACATAACGCATCGACGTGTCAAGCCTGGGATCTGCAGCTGCACAGGGTCGATATCGGTGCACCTTCCCACCAATGTCATCTGGAAACCATTGAAATGTGATTGATCGCGACATCAATTCTACGAACAGCCACAAACGGATCCTTTAGTAACAAGGAATCTGTGCTTCATTGATATTCTGGCCACAGTCCAGCTCGTGTAGACGGCTAATACTGGCTAAGGCCCATTCTAATGGTTTTTGGCCCTACTTTAAAACAAACATCGCTTTTCATACAAGACGTGAAGAAATTCCCATAAGAGCCCAGAGACCCCCTACAAGTTGCTCCTGACGGGGAGATCCTTGGGAGCGCAGCAACCAGAGGCCAGCTTGGAGCCGATGTCCTTGTCCGAGGGGACGTCGAGCGCCGGGTTGCCGGTGAAGAAGTCCGAGGGCGTGATGTGCAGCTGCAGCATCTCGACAGGCCTAAAGTCCCATTAGCACCCTATCGTAAAAACTGTTAGGCAAGGAGGTTGCACTCACATGACGGGCCAATCCTCGATGCGAGGGTTGTGCGTCAGGCCAAACACGCTCCAGACGACAACATCCTGGTTCAGCACGTCGTCGTTCCTGTCCGCCGCGTCCTTGACACCGCCAACCTCTACCTTGCTCTGCAGCGTGTACCTTCCACCAGCGTACAGCTCGTGGTCCTTGTACTTGGTGACCCAGAGGTGGTGGCGCGCGAAGAGCGCGCGCTTGGACTGCGTGCTGTTCGGGTCTGCGAGCAGCAGCTGCGTCGCGGGCGGGGTGATCTTGTAGCCGACGGGCTTGCCGGTGATGGGGTTCGGCTTGGCCAGGTTCTGGATCTTGAAGACGCGGTTGTTCATGGGCGCGGCGTCGAACCCGGCCGAGGTTGACACGGGGGTCTGCCTCACCTCATACAGGTTGCCGTTGGGGTTCGTCCGCGCGTCCATGCGGAGCGGCAGGCTCTCCTCCTGCACGACGGTGTTCTCGTGGCCGTCGACGGCCGGGTCGATGCGCACGCAGAAGACGTGCTGGTGGTTCTGCGCCAGCGCTCCCGGGCTGACGACGTTGCCCCAGGGGCTGGTCTTGCCCGGGTCGATGTTGACGACCGAGACGATGCCCGTGGCGCGCGCCTCGACGACGATGCCGGCCGCCTGGTCGAACTTGAAGTTGAAGATGTACTCGTAGTTGGCGAGGGTGATGATGAACTGGATGACGAGCTCGCGGCGGCGGGTGACGACGGCGCGGCCGGTGCGCCAGTTGGTGTGCTTCCAGTTGATGCCGTTGTCCTGCTCGTGGAGGCAGATGACGTTCTTGGACTCGACGGCGGCGCCCCTGCCGTCGATGAGGACTCCGTCGAAGTACTGTTGGGTGTTAGTTTGTGTGTGAAGACTACTAGATAAGTGGGACAAGCCTTGATGACTCCCAGACAGTCGCAACCCAGGGTCAGGTTGTTGACGGCGTTGCCGAGGCCACCGTCACCAAAGTCGAAGGCCTGCTTGCGGTGGAAGGGAGGACGGGGGTCGGCGTAGGGCACCGTCTGGTAGATGCCATGTTAGCAAGTGTGTATCTTGGAACCAACAAGGACAGGGCCTCACCATATCACTCATGCTGAGACGGTACATGACCGGGCGTCCATCGTACCGCACATCGTGAACGACAGCTCCCTCACGCGGGTTGAAGGTGACACGCATGCGCCACTTCTGCCACTCGATCAAGTTGCCATCCGAGATGGAGAAGCTGGGGCCCTCGGGCTGGACCACGGTCAGGGGCTTCAGGTCCTTGCGCGTGCCTCCCGGCAGCAGCTCCGGGACGTACTCGCTCTCCTTGCAGTGGTCGATGATGGTGGGCGCGTGGGTGCGCCCCGTCAGCGGGTCCCCCTTGCCGCCCGTGGCCAGCTCGTCGATGCGCACAATCTCCTTCTTGTGCGCGTCCATGACGGGGATCAGCGGCAGTGGGTAGGCGTAGAAGTTGGAGTCCGGGTTGCCGCTGCGCGTGTCGCGGGCGAAGATGAGCGCCTGGAAGAAGCGGTTGTCGCCGTCCGCGGCGTCGGGCGCGCCGTACGGCCACGGCTCGACGACGACCTCGAAGCCCTCGGGCAGCTGCAGCTGCGCGATCTTCTCCTGGAACAGAGGGGAGCGCTTGACAGCCTCGGCCAGGGTCTCGAACTCGTAGCTTGGCGCGGGCTGTCAGCATCTTTCGCTCGGATCTTGCAGGCAGGGCGCCGGGCGCCTGTAAACCCCCATGCGCGTGGGGTTCTCCGGAAACGCGGGAGGAGGAGGCAACTTACATGGTCAAGCTTGCTTGGTGCTCGGAACCGATGACCTTCTGATCGACGATCTTACCGAGCCCCAGGTCCACGACGGACTCGTAGTACTGGGCCTTGGTGCTGCCGCCGATGACATCGTAAAACACCTGGGCGCACCTCGCTGGCCTCGGGGAGGAGGCTGTGAGGGCGCCGGAGTGCTCGAGCTCGAGAAACTTGACGACGTCGGCCTTTGGCGGCTCCCAGAGGTAGTTCTGCCTGAAGTCGAGGACCGATCCGGGGTGTGCGGCGAGGACGATGTCCCTCGCCCGGTTCGTCTCCTCCAGAGACAGGGCGGACAGGGGGTGCGGAATGGTTGCCATGATGGGATGGGATGGCTGTGTGTGTGTGTGTGGTTCGGAACAAGGGGGGTTGACCGAAAGGAGTTGATGAGATGAGGGAGTTTTCCTGATTCCTTGGGTCTGAGCAAGATCTTTCTGCGTCTTTATGAAAACTGCTCAGCTCTCGAAAATATTACACCAACTATTGCCTGTGTTCTGGTTATCTAGATCTGAGACAGAGGAGATCCTCAGTTTGGGCCATTAAATGGTCCAAGAGTTGAGTCGTCGTTGGAGAACCTCGCGGAAGCCGTTCCGAGGACCACCCACGGAACCCCTCTCGGAATAGCGGAAACACCCCCCGAGTCAAGACCGAACCAACACAACCCCCTCCCACATTACATCTCTTATCTTCGACCCCGGCCAAGATAAGAGCTTTATACAACTCTAAGAGCTGATCAGGGGTACTCTAAATCACTAGACGGTTCCCCCGGGAGGCTCTAGTGATTGGCCAGTGATTATCATCCAACTGTTGATTGGGCATCCCGCAACGAGATAAGATGCCGGTGCCACGTACCTTGCCCTGCGTGCGGCGCCGCCGTAGGGATATCGTATCCATTTTGGGCTCTCTGAAGTGCCGTAGCCAGGTTTCGCGTCTTGATTACAGTAAACCTCTCGATAAGATCACATACTACACGAAGTTGTCGCAGTCATGAGCCGTACATAACAAAAAGGGACCGGCTCACCCCCCGCGGGGATGAAGCTGTCAAGATCGTACGACTGTAAGACGACAATTCCATCGCAAGTCTCTCATTTCTTTTTCCCTCTTACGAGTTTAAAGTCCATTGTCGTGAGTAATGGAAACCGACATGAAAAAGTACGATACGGAGACCACGGCCCTAGGGCGGGTCGACTCCGGAGCCCCGAGCCCGGCCGCCACCGGCGATGATTTGCGGCTCGCGCAGCTCGGACACACGCAGGAGCTCAAGAGGCAGTTCTCGCTGCCGGCGCTCGGCGCGCTGTGCGTGTGTCTGATGGCGACGTGGGAGGCGCTCTCGACCGTCGTCGCGCCGGCGCTGGTGGGCGGCGGCGGGCCGTGTCTGTTTTACAACCTGTGAGTTGACAATTCGGCTTCAGTCTCTGAAAGAGACTCCAACTCACATTGACGTTGTTAGTGTCCTTTCGACGATCTGCACCGTCTGCATCGCTTCATCGCTGGGAGAAATTGCGTCCATCTATCCTACAGCTGGAGGTCAGTAAACCCGAATCAAGAGTCGAAAACTCCCCAGCCCTCAACTGCAACAACTCTAACAACTCGACTTACAGGCCAATACCACTGGGTCGCCGCCCTCTGCCCCTCGTCAACCCGCTCCGCAGCCGCCTTTATAACGGGCTGGATCTCCGTCGGCGGACAAGTCGTCCTCACATCCTCCGCCGCCTTCGCCGCAGGGTTACAGCTGCAGTCCCTCATCATCCTCAACGACGACTCCTACATCCCCGCGCGCTGGCAGGGCATGCTCTTCTACTGGGCGATCCTGGTGTACGGCCTGATCATGAACATCTGGGGCCACAGGATGCTGCCCATGGCCAACCTCGTGTCTGGTACATCAACCCGTCAGACCTCTATACAGACTTGGAGCTAACAGGTTCCGTGTTTGCAGGAGTCCTCCACGCAACAGGCTTCATCGCAATCCTCGCCGTCCTTCTGGCCATGGCCCCCAAGAACACGGCCTCCTTCGTCTTCACAGAGTTCGTCAACTCGTCCGGCTGGGACAACGACGGCGTCTCCTGGCTCGTCGGCCTCATCAGCGCCGTGTACCCCTATCTCGGGTGAGAAAACACTTCCTCCAAACAACATCTTCCAACAAAAGTCAACTAACACAACGCCCAGCTACGATGCAGCCTGCCACCTGGCAGAAGAAATGCCCAACGCAAGCCGCGACGTGCCCCTGGCCATGGTAGGCAGCGTCCTAGTCAACGGCCTCATGGGCCTAGCCTACGGCACAGTCCTGCTCTTCTCCACCGGCCCCCTCGACACTTTACTCTCAACCCCCACCGGCTATCCCTTTATGCAAATCTTCCTCGATGTGACCAAATCCCGCGCGGGGGCGACCGTCATGTCCCTCATCATAATCTGCACCGCCATCGCAGCCACCGTGGCCGGAATAACGTCCACCTCCCGCACGCTCTGGGCCTTTGCCCGCGACAGGGCTACCCCGTTCGATAGGCAGCTGAGCAGGGTCGACAAGCAGCACCAGATCCCCATGTGTTCTGTGGTTGTGGTCACGGTGCTGCAGATGGTCCTGGGCTTTATTTACCTTGGCAACACGACCGCCTTCAACGCGATTTTGAGCATGGCGATTATTGGGATGTACTCGAGCTACATCGCGCCTATCGCCTACATGATGGCCTACGGCCGGAAGAATCTCTCTCTGTCGGAATACGGCCCGTTCAAGCTGGGTCCCGTGCTCGGACCGGTGTTGAACGTGATCAGCCTGGTCTGGATGGTCGTCGTCATCGTCTTCAGCACGTTCCCGTCGGCGATGCCCGTCACGCCGCAGAACATGAACTACTCCACCGTCGTCATGGTCGGCTGGCTCGCGTTCGGCGTGGTGTACTACTACACCTTCGGTAGGGATAAGTTCAAGGTGCCGGCCGTGGACAGCAACGTCGTCACAGGGATCTCCGTCCCTGCTGACATAGCCGTATGAATTATCAAAGACTCAAGCTGTATGGTAGATGTGGAGGATTTAGGTAGATTGGAAATCAAGCAGGATAATGGATATTATTGATGCTCGTCACAACTCGCTACACGTGAATTGATCCAAACTCGTTAGATCAACCCCTGAAAGCGCCTTGAAATCTCGTCCGGATCCCCGAGGTCGTTCACCCCAAAGAATCCGACGGGAAACTCCGGCGCCGCCGCTTGACCCGTATTCGCATGCCCAAACGCGTCGAACAGGTTCATCAAATCGTTGCCCATGTTGAACATATCGGGCAACGCGCTGTTTGCCTGCGGAGTCGCGCCGTACGCTTCCCATCCGTACTCCGTCCTCCCGCGCTCCCCCTGTCCGGGCTGCTGCTGTTGTTGCTGCTGCTGCTGTTCGGCAGTGTCCCCCGGCCGCGCATCGCCCTGGCCGTCCCGCTGCTCCGCGTTCTCGCTCGCCGCCACCGGAGGCGGATCGCCCTTGTCCGGGTCGGTCCGGAGGCCGAGCGACTTGATCCCCGGCATCAGGCCCCGTATAGTCTTCCACAGCCTCCTACTAGCGTGCCCGTGGCGCGAGAAGCTCTTGATAAGCTGCACAGCCTTCAAAAAGCTCTCCTTACACGGCTCCGTAAACACGCCGGGCGCATGACAGACCGCCAGCAAAATCACAGCCAACGCGCTCATCAGAAAATAATTAAACGCATGCTGCTGCCTTGCATAAATATCGCTCGTGTCGTTGAGATGCACCAGCACCTGGATCGTGTCGAGCGCGATGTCGGTGACGAGCTTGGCGCTCTGCATGTCGGCCCTGATGCTCGCGGTGCTGAGGACGTGGTGGCGGTGGATGAGGGTGCGCATGTGGTTCCCGCGGAGGTAGAGCAGCGTCCGGAGGCGGTGGATGCTCCGCGGCTGGGTGCGCGGCGCCAGGCCCAGCCTCGGGTGGCGGATCCGGAGGTCCTCGGGGATCGAGTTGAGCCAGTTCTGCGTCATGAAGTCGAGGAAGGCGACCGTGTCCTTGGGGATGAACTGGGACGGCGACTCGAAGGGCGGCAGGGCCTCCCAGACCTTGGAGCAGAGCCTGCCGTAGGCCACCATGCATTTCAGGTATGGATATTCGTCGCCCTGTTGGCATGGCTCGTTAGATTGTGTCCTCTCTTCGGAGAATCGACAGAAAAGGGGCAAACATACCGGTTCCGGCAGCTCGGGATCGATGTCCCGGTCGATGATGCCAAACGACAAGCTCGTCCCAAAGCTCCACCGTCGATCTAGGACGTAAACGCACCAGAAACACCGCATAGCCAGGTCCTGCGCCTTCGGGTCCTTGAAGTTCTCGAGCAGGATTGCGCGGCGGTGCAGACCAATCTCCAAGACCTCGCGGCCCGAAATGCCAATGGCCCGCCAGGCAAGCAGCTCCTCGCCACCGTGAAACCAATAAATGCTCTGTCTCTCGGTCAACATTCGTGGTCGCAGAAACCCAAGCCCCTGGCAACGAGTCAGAACGCACCAGCATCGTCATGATCTGCAGCTCCTTCAAATCGATAAAGGCCTCCCCCGACACGCGACACACCACGGGCTCGACGTCGTCGACGAGCTTGGTGCTGATGGGATTCTGCCCCTGCGCCTCCATCACAATCGCCGTCGCAATCGCCATCTTCAGGATGTGCACGTCCTTGACCTCGATCCTCGGCCGATCGTCGTCCTCCTGCTGCTGCCCGTTCCGCTCCTCGGACGAATTCTCCTGGTTCCTCACAAAGTCAATAATGTGCGGCAGATTCAGCGACACCTCCCTCATGTTCGTAAACGGATACACCGACTCCACCTCATCGGTATACACGTCCAGCAACCGCAACACCTCGTCAAAGTCCAGCGTGAGCAGGATATCCACATCCTTCCGCTCCGACTCCGTCCGGCGCTCCGACGCCGGCGACGACACCACCTCGGGAGACCCCCTCGCCGAAGCAACCGGCGAAGCAGACCTGCTGCCGGGCGTCTCGTCCCCGGTCTGGATGCGCATGCGCGTGAGCGACGTCTCGGCAATCCTCAGACTGAACGCAGACCTCGTGGGCCCCACGAACTGCGGCTCTCTTGGTTCGCTCGGCCTCCGGTTGGACTCGCTCGCGTACAACGGGCTCGGGTGCTGCGGCCCCCCCAGCGCGGCCGGCGAGCGGGTAGTGATGTGCGCGATCTTGCCGGTGAGCTCCCGCAGCGTGGACGTCAGCGAGGCGACCTGCTCGCGGAGCACGGCGACCTCCTCCCTGAGATTGGGGTTGGTGTCGTCTCTCCCCGCGGTGGCCTCGCGATCCCTGTCTTTCAGGGGCGTCTGCAGCGGTCCCGGGGCGAAGACGCATTCGGCGCCGTTGGAGAGGCACCGCCGGCAGACGGTCTGGTGCTCCTCCCTGATGCACTTCAGCTTGCGCTTCTTGCACTCGTTACTAAGCCAGGTCAGCTTCCTGGCAACAGCCGCAAGGGGACGGGGACGACGCGTACCAAGCGACGGGCGTGTACTTTGCCCGCTTGGCCCGCTGACCCTCGCCGGCCAGTGGCGCAGGGCGCTTCGGGGCGGCGACGGAGCCAGCGGCGGTCGACTGCGGCGTCGCGGCCTCGGCGGTCGCGTCGCGCTCCGGGCCCATGTCTCTCGTCTCCAGCTGCGTGCAGTTATCGGGGGCCGGAGCGGTCGGGCCCCGCGGAAGGTGGTTCGTGGGCGGGCGATTCGGAATGGGGAGAGGTGAAGGTGGAAAGGTGTTCCGAGGAAAGAGGGAGACGTTCCGGCTGTTGGCAAAGGTGGTCGGTGCAGTAATAGCGTTGTGTACCTGAATAAAATGGCATGGGCCTGCGCGGCTTATCTCGGCGCTAACAATATCCCCCCGGAATGCCGACGCAGGGCCCAAACTCCCTGAAGATTGTGGGGTTGATAACGCCTTATCTGTCCCTCAATGTTACCTAGGTACCATTGACTCAACCTATTGTCGTCAACTTCTGTCCAAATATCGACAAAGATCAGAACCATCAATACAAACGGGCAAAGAGCAAGACTCACCAAGGAATCGGGGACGCGGTGAGGTCAAAGTAGGCATGACGTTGCTTCGGGAGAGCCTGGGTATCTTGGACTACCTTGCGTATTTCCTAGTTCTTCTTGCTATGGCCAGAGAATACCCTCAACATCCCATACATTTCCTGTATCGGGAAACCCGCCTCACTGATACATGCTCCAGAATCTCCTAGGCAGACTGATCATGTGCGAATAGGTAGCTGTCGATAGGCGCCGAGGCGTGTGGTCACGTCTATACCATCCGTAAGCGTTAGCCTCAATCCATCCGACGCGGATGGGACAAAACTCACAGACCGAGTCGTTTAATTGACATCCTCGACCTTCAGGCCGGCCAGATCCTGAGTCGCCGAATAGAAAGCCTCCTGAGCCTTCGCCTTGGCCTTGGCCACCCTCTCGGCCTTCGCCCTTGCCACATCCTCTGCAAGTGCCGCCTTCGCCTCCTGGAGCGTAGCCGAGACCCTCACAACCACGGGAGGGGCGCGGTGCGTAAACTCCTCGATCGCCTTGATCTCCGCGGGAGCCTGCGAGTCCGGGCCAGAGTAGTACAGGATGGACTTGTCGGTGCAGCGGGACGGGGGGTGGGTGATGAGATAGGCGATGTGCTCGCCATTGAATGCACGGTAGTCGATGTCCCGTAGAAAATGCCTCGAGTTGCCGATGATGACCATGATCAGGTCACCAAAGTCGCTGTCCTCGGACAGGACCATGCAGGCGTGGAGGAGGGCTAGGTGGTTCCACGCGTGGTCCGAGGGAAGGAAGATCTGACGGTGTGCCAGGAACCAGTGGTACGCGCCGATGACGCCATCGGCGGGCTCGCCCTTGTCTTTGGCCTCCCGGATGGCCCTCGTCAAGGTCATGGTCATGAGGGTAATCGAGATGAACGGACCCTGGGCAATGCCCTTCTGGACGTCTCCGGCAGCGACGCCGACGTCGACGATGAGGCAACGTTAGAGGCGCAGAAGGTTGCCATCGTCCTCGGGCTGGTAGCATCGATCGAAGCGGAAGGCCTTGACCGTGGCGGCGTCGTCGGGGGCCTGGTTGCTGTCGAGGGAGGCGCGGAGGATCTCGGCTGCGGTCATCGAGGACAGGTCGACAGTGGACGCTTCCGAAGCCCTGCCGGCGTTCTTCGTGCAGCGTCTGGCTCTGGTCTCTTCCGCTATAATACGAAATATCGCCCTCATCTCTCTAACTTGTTTCTCGGTTTGCTCGGGGGCCAGCAGCCAGTCGGCTCCGACAGCAAAGGATACGCCTCGTTGAGACATGATGGTTACAACTAGAGCTAAGATTGTCTTGCGGACCGGATGACAACGGCGAAGGCTTTGGGCTGGAAGAGATGTCGGGGAGGTAGTTCGTTTTGTAACCAGGTAGCGATCGAAGCTCGCGCAGGAAATGGATGAGTGGAAGATACAAGCCGTTAGCAGAGAAGGAAAAGATTGGGAAGGGGCGAGAGAATCGCAACTTCCCTACCAACGTGCCTGCCTACGCAGGTATCTAGGTACCATGTCCAAACAGGCAGGAGAAGAGGCTGCGGCTTCTTGCAGGTCCGATCAACAAACTGAAGCCGGGAATATACGACACAGAGAGCGGTCTGAACCTTTTCCCTCTGTTCGTCTGTCTTTGCCGGCTAATTGACGACCGGTCATGTACGAAGAGCAAACAGAATCTTGGCTGCATCAAACGTGTCAACCGAAGTGCAGCGCAGAAAAAGAAAATGGCACCACGGGCACCGTCGACGCAGGTACGCTGTCATGCATCCGTCCATCTCTGGGCCGATGGTCGAAGTGAGATCCAGTGGTATCGGGGATGTCATGTAATATCCCGCTTGGTCTGTTTGATTCCCGTATGGGATATACTGGGCATGAAGGCGGCTCAGTGCTCCTACCTCCAGATGGTAATTGTTATCTGGAGTCGTGTGATACCAACAGTGACTTCAAACATCAAACGAAGAGATTTGCAGCAAAAGTGAGCCCAGACACCGCTCAACAGGAGAATAAAATTGAAGTTGTTCGAATGGAAATGTATTTGCATGAACACTTGACTCAAGAGAACCAAGCTGAAAAATAATTCCTTCTCTTTTTCACAGCCGCAAGGCCCGCCTCCCGTCTGACAGCATACCCCTCCATCCAGTTTCCTAGAACACGAGATCTATGCACGTCCCCATACCCCCCCATCCCCATGATTCCTGACCTCCAGAAAGCTTAGGCGGCGGTCTCGACCTTGATGCTGGCCTTGCCGGCGCTCTTGTAGCCCTCGGTGGCGACGATCATGTAGTCGAAGGTGGTGCCGAGGTTCATGCCGGCCTTCTTCCAGGCGTCGAAGAAGTTCTTGGTGGTGACGGTGCCTCCCGTGCGCTTGTTCTCGCGGATCGCCCAGAACTGCTTGAAGGTCTTGGTGCCCTCGATCGAGGGGGCGTTGGTGCGGGTGCTCTCGTACAGCTTGTAGACGCTGCCGTCCGAGGTGACGGTGCCCTTGAGGGTGCCCGCGCTGCCGGGGTTGTACTCGCCGTGGTTCTCGACGATGTAGCTGGGGGGTGTTAGCTGCATGTCCTTCTCGGTTTCTTTCTTTTGTGTACTGGGGGTATAACGTACTACTCAATGAGAGGGTTCTTGGTCCAGCCGTAGACGGTCAGGTAGCTGTTGCCGTTGTTGACGGGGGACCAGGTGCCCGAGTATTTGATGGTCTTGGGACCGCCCGTCTTCCAGCCCTTGCCGCCGACGAAGTTGCCGCCGGACTGCCACTGGACCGAGTAGGCGCCCGCGGCGCCGTTGGTGTAGGTGACGGGGGACGCGCCGTCGGTCCACCACGAGTAGAAGTAGCCGTTGTGGGTGCCCTGGGAGCTCGGGGTAGACTGCCTCTTAATCAGGTCGGTGGTGCCGGGGGCGGAGGGAGCGGCGAGAGCGCCGACGGCGGCCAGGGTGGCGGTGAAGAGGGAAGAGAAGGAACGCATCGTGATCGACAGAGATGCTTTGTTTTTGAAGTGTATGTACAAAAGGTTAAAGAACGAATGTAATGGTCGGGTATGGACAGAGAGAGCGTGGTGTCAGTTCGGTGAACCGTCAGAGAAGAAAGAGAAGGGGAAACACTGGGTGGGCTCCCTTTTTCAATGTGATGCTGCGCTTGGAGATCGCCGTGTTCATCGAGCTGGGCCCGGCGGGTGGGCTCTTGGTGGAGGCTCGCCGGGAACAGGGGGCATTTCGTTAGGCGATGGGGATGACAGGGGCGGACGGAGATTCAAGTGCCGTTTGGGATGGATGGATGGATGGATGGGTATTTTTCCCATCGACATGTGAGGTTCGCGTGCGACGAGCTTGCCCGGAAGAGCGTAGAGTAACATCGTCTCGAGGAGGGTTGCATTCCCCCTGCGGGAGGAGAGGTCTGGTGAGTCTCTGGTAAATTCATCTTTGCGATGTTTCCGAGCGCCTCGGTCTATTCCCAGTTGTGCAGACGACGACCGCGATGGTGATGAAGGGGAGGGGCGAACTGCCCGAAAAGAGGTCGATGTACGGTCGAGATGCACCGATGGGGTTCCGCCAATGGTCGCGTCGGGCTTAGGCCAGGAGTCGGATTGAGTGCCGCGTCGTCGGGTGTAAATGAGCCAAGCCGGGGCCGATGTTGCATGATCCCTGCACGTCTCCTCTCCATAATTTCACTCCGGCACTGCGGCCGAGCGGCGGGCTCTTGGTCCAGTCGTCCCCTGAGTTGCTCACCCCCTATTTAGCCGGGAAGGTCCATCGATGGTGTTTCTGTGGAATTTATCCAGAACGTGACGCCTTGCAGACGTGATCCTGGGCGAAATCACGACGGGATCTTGCACATCACCGTGTTTAACAAATTAACTCAAGCTTTTAAGGCTCGGGATGCCGGGGCTAGCTGACGGGAGGTGCTATGCAGTTGTAAGCGCGGGCCACTACGGATTCAGGAGGTTGGATGATGTCTTAACCGTTGTATTATGAGTAGTATCTTGAGTGTTGATGTCCAGTGCATTTTGCCGCCGGTAGAAAGCATTCAGGGCTGTCTTTGCAGATTATAATGTGATGGATGATTCCATCCGTAATGTCGGAATAGGGCACCTGGCGGCATCTGCCGACTGCACCCAGTAAGATGGATCCATGGATGGACGGTCTGCCTGTCGCCAACTCTGTGGTTCGGGTCCGACAAGGCTTGCACTGGTACCGGTGCTAATAGGGCAGTCTCGACTCCCAGAGCACAGAGTGCCGACCCAAGCTCTCAACATTTCTGGGTGCATGAGAATTACTACGGCCCGGTAGTCTTGGCCACGCGCTCGTGAAGCCATCAATCACGCCAAACAACTGGCTACCTGAGCCAGGTAGTCCAATTAGTGCCCCGGTAACACAAGTCATGTCGTCCAGGTGGTCCCATCACCGCCAGTTGCATCAACACTGTTAGCGCTGTACGTCCTTAGGCCAACGAACGATCTTCGCCGATGCCTCCTTCCGTCTTCCGTCCATCGTCGCTTCAACCCGCGCCACATTCCAGCCGGATCAACCCCTGGCAGAGGTCAAGTGATGCCGTCGAGCCACAATCAGCCAATCCCGTTCATCAACATTAAGTAAGCACCGCATTAGCGAGGGACCCTGAGTTGCACGCCAGTGGACGCCCGGGCTGCACCGACCCCGCATTTGGGCGCGTCCAGAACTCTCTATTCCCCAGGTTGCAGCCCGGCCCAGCCCGTAGGGAAGGAGAGACACCGGACGACGTCAGTCCAGTCCAGCACCAGCCCGCGCCAGCAAGTGGCACCACCCTTCGCTGGTCCTTCCCCCTTTGTCGTCCCCCTTTTTGGAGAAGGAGCATCACCCTACCTGCCTTCCTCAGGTCGGTAGGCAGTTAGGTAAGTACCTCAGGTGAGGTACTAGGCAGGAGGGAGAGCTGCCCGTCATGCCTCCCCTTCCTCCTCATCAGATCAGCCGCACCCTTCGAAATGCGGGGGGTCCAAACTTCTTCGACCGCACACTGTCCTCCCTGCGTCTGCTGCAGTTGAGTTCGAATCCGCGGCATCACTCGTCCGCCCGGGCTATCGCGACATGTCAGCAGCGCCCGCTTGTGCCATCGGCAGCACCGTGTAGTAAACCCCCGACACCGATCCCGCATCGTCTCCACAGCACCGACGCCAACATGACCCTCTCCAACGGCCTCCTCCCCCGGTCTAAGGCCTCGAGGGCCCACGCGACCGCCCACCTCAAGGAGATCATCATCCCCGAGCTGCTCGAGAAGGTCCGCCGGTTCTGGTTCAAGCACCTGCGTTCCGAGGAGGCCCTCATCCTGCCCCAGAGGAATCAGATGGGCCGCTGGTTCTTCTGCGAGGCCGAGTTTGACGAGCTCTGCGTGTCAGCCCCCACCCACCGCTAACCCCTAGCCGCGACGTTGCAAACTGACACCCGATGCAGAAGAAAGTTCCGCCCGGCTCTCGAGGCCATCAAGTCCTCCAGGGCATCCGCAAAAGACATCCTCGCCATCGCCAGGCCCGTCACCCCCTTCCAGTGGCTCAGCCTCGTCATCCTCCTCGACCAGATCCCCCGCAACTGCTACCGCGGCCCCGAGTCCGCCGTCGTCTTCCGCGTCTTCGACCCCGTCGCCCGCGAGCTCGCCCACCACGCCATTCAGGCCGGCGCCCCCGTCCACGCCCGGACCAGGTACCGCCTCGCCTACCGCATGTGGTTCTACCTCCCGCTCATGCACTCCGAGGACCTCGCCCTGCACGACCAGGCCCTCGCCCACTACCGCCAGATGAAGGCCGACTTCGAGGAGCTCATGGCCGAGGACGGCACGGCTGGCGACGACGATCGGCGGCGGTGTTGGGGCGTGCTGGCCGTCCAGAAGGAGACGGCGAGGGACCTGCTCGACACTAATTACGACTTTGAGTTGAAGCACCGCGATATTATTGAGCAGTTTGGCAGGTATCCCCATCGTAATTTTGCCCTGCACCGCGAGTCCACGTCCAAGGAGCGGGAGTACCTCAGACACGGCGGCGAGACCTTCAACAGCGGCAGCTAAGCGATTCAGTGTTTGGCTGGTAATTTTAGTATATCCATTCTTGCGTAATGTCTTACGGCCTTGGGGTGAAGTTTTGTGTATCTGTTGGTTTATTGGTCGCCTGCACCCTGCCACGTGGCAACGTAGTAATCACGAAGATCCTATTGCCTGTGTGGTTGTGGGTGCGATGATGATGTATTAACGAAAGTAGTGGCTGTAAGAGCCGATTTGAAGGTGTTGGCCGGCCGCCAACACCGACGAATCCACGCGACCCTATTGGCCCAAAGGGCGGGTCGCGGAACAATCGATTCGCCGGCTTCCGAGGCCTCCGGTTGGATGCATTGTTCCAACAGTATCATTATGGGCAAAACAGGGGATCATACGGCATGGAGCGTTTTGACTGTACTTGGCATGATTTCTCAGGGGCACCAGTATTTGCTTATGTAGTCTCTTCTCAAATACACAGCTTTTATTCTTCTTACTATCCACATTTTGCTTTGTTCTACCAGAGTCTTAAAGGGATGCCAGTCTAGTAGTGTTGTTGTCCTTGTTTAGATGTTGATATAAAGAGTTACCTTGTGCTCTGGACGTCAAAGTTTCAACAGGAGACACGTCCTTGTTAGCTATGGGTGTGAGTAAGGCTACGGAGAAGCCGATATAAAGAGTCATCACGCACTCCGGATATTGAACTCTCAATAGAAGACACACCCCTGCGCGGCATGGGAGTGGGTGATACCTTCAGCCAAAAGATGCAAAAATGGTGTGGTGCATTCACCCTTTAATCCAAGGACCTTGACAGCATCCACTGTACTTACAAACTTTGGCATGGTATCCCGCGTCAGTGTTAGATCGTGCCCTGAATACGTGCACGATGACGGACCCGCGGGGGTGCGAATACGTGATCGATGACGGACCCCAAAACTTTTGGATAAATGTTCTTATATACCTGGCCTGTATGTACACTTGTAAGATGAGGTGGTTAAGCAGCTGGGCTGCCTGACGTTGACCCGTGCCGTCACGACTACCGTCTTCACCCATTTGCTGCTGGGTTTACCGTGAGGCTCACTCAGCGCGCATTTGTAAGGGGGACTTTAGTAGGGCAGTTATTTTCCTTGTGTAGGTATCGCAGCGACTACCTAGGTGTGTCTACAGGGGTTGCTGCCATTCAACCACTAGTTGTATACTACGTAGATTGCAAACATTTAACAAGATATCTGTGGGAATAACCACCGCGGCATTAGCCACCGACGTGGCTACCGCTGTGGCTGGCGAAAGACACGAGCTTCGGTACGTGCCTCGCCGGACACAGCTCCGTCATCTAGCCATAGCTCAGGCCTTCGAGAGGTCTATGAATCAATCCATCTTCAACACAATGACTTGACCCCTACGTTCTGCAGTATACTGCTCTTGTATTTTCGTGTGTTAAACCAACAATATCATGACCAATATCAACCCAACATCAGTTGTTTGGAGCCAAACTAGGCTTCTGGGAGACTTCTGATTGGTTGTGCTGTGTCTGACTCCCCGGTCCTCTATTCTTCGGAGGTAAAAGGAAATACCTAGTGCGGCCCGTTTGCCATCAGAACCAGCCCTGGAGGGGGTGCCGGCGGGTTTTGAAAAGGGTCTCTCTCCACTAGAAGACGGCCCCGGCGGACGGGAGAGTTGGGGTTGGTGCCCTCGGAAGGATTCTGGAGGTTGCCACTTACACTTCCGACCGCCTCAAACCTTGAATCCTTTTGGGAATTTCGGTCACTTTGCGGTTCTATATTGACGACTCGGTTCAGAGCTGTTTCGTCCATCAGAATCATGAGTTTCATTGCCTGGCCGGGACTTGGAAATATCAGAGCATCCGTGATTCCCATGTGGCCCCTGCATGAGCGTTCTTCAGCCTCTCTTGCAAACGCCGAACATAGTCCGTGGTTCACATCTCGGCACTGAAAGCCTGAACCTGTCGGGAAGAGCCGTGGTCTTATGTGTCCTCTTGCCACGGGGCGCGTATCTCGGTGACCTTTTCGTCGCCGCATAGGCCGTACTATAGTAAGAAATCGGCCGGCCTGGACCACCAGATCTATCCGTCGACACCATCTCTTCTATTCAGCGAGGATTCCAGCTGATGAGCCTTGGCGTCCTTCCTGCCGGCCGAACGGCGCTCAGCGTAGCTCTCCCGCTGGCTCTAGCGTTCGAACTTCGAAAGACCAAGCCGATGGCTCGGCACGGTTTGTTTGGCAGGAAAACCTTATTTGAATTCGTCAAAACGCGCTGTACGACGGAGGGCGCGGTTATGTTCGTCCCCGGATGGATCGATGTTTGATCTGCCCTCCTGTCGGCAATTGAACGACGCTGGGGTCGGATTGTGTCTTGTCGGCCTCGTAGGGCGTAGCGCTGCGATGCGTGCCGACGGGATGAAGTCCGCGATGGCGATAGCCGGAGGGATGATGTGACAGGCAAGATTGGAATCGAGAATAGATGAGTAAACATTATGGATTTACTATGGTGATGGTATCAATCCAATCCGGGACGCTGGGCTTGGTTCTGCGAACCAGTTGTCGACAGTTTTTAACGCCTATGCTACTTGACTTTTGCTCAGAGCACCAGGACTACAGGGTTGTTCATATGTTTCCACCTCTTCAGTCAGTTACTCTTCATCTTCCAATATATCGAAGATCTGAGGCGTCCGGAGATGACATGCCGTGCTCGTCATCTTGTAGTCGCGAATCATTGCCCCATCGATCGCGTCGTTTCTGACCCAGATACAGGGTTATGGTCCACGGGTGTTTGGATCTAGTTCTTGCGCGTTAATACCTTCTCAATGACAAGATTATGGGCTCTGAAGCTTACCACACCCATGACAAGTGACCTCCCGTTGGCTTGCATGTCCTATTTGTTGACCTCTTTACCTCGACGTCTCGGATGTCAGGGTCGCGGTCATGAGGTGGTATAGTAGAGTCGCATCCGTCTTCGGTAACATCGTTTCATCCGTTGCTCGTAGTGCCCTTTTCCTCATCCCTCGAGCTTCGCCGGCTGGCGACCTCGGCCTGCCTGATCGTGATGCGACTGCTCTTCGACCCTCGCCGCATCGGCGTGCCCGCAGCGGATCGCCGCCCGTCAAAGATCCGGTCCGACTGCAACGACTTCCACACGGGCGATAGCGACCCTCCCGTCTGCTCGATGGGCGGCAGCGCCTGCATCATCATCGCCGGGTTGGCGACCGTCGTCCGGTTGTCGCTGTCGGGCAGCGTCACCGACGGCATGCTCTCGGGCCCCCTGCAATTACACGCGCTCATGCGCGTAAACGAAAGCAGCTTGTTGAGCACGACGAACTCGACCTTCAGCTTGACGCTGTATACGAAGGGCTTGCACATGGTCTGGATCTCGAACTTGTCGTTGTACTCGAGCACGATCAGGCCCGTGTCGAGCAGCAGCACGGCGGCGAAGAGCGCGGCGAGGTGGCGCACCATGTTGGCGACGGCCTTGGGCTTGATCGCGCCCAGCGGCTTGAGGCTGTAGTACCCCTCGTACAGAAAGAACCCCGCGATGACGGTCTCCTGCACCGTGAAGACGACTAGCTCGACCTTTTCGTAGATCTTGAAGGGGAGCACCCACTGGCCCGGGTGGTTCGAGTTGGCAAGAAAAAAAATGACCGTCTCGGGGACGTGCATCGTGACGGCGTTGAAGATGATCATGGCCAGCACCAAGCGGATCTTGCGCTGGCTGTGCACGACGAGGTGCAGCCGCGACCAGAGCACGATCGCCTGCCCCGTCACCATGGAGTACCAGGCGATGGGGATGATGATGCTCGAGGCGAAGATGGCCTGGCGGTAGTACCCGAAGTAGCGCAGGACGAAGGCGATGACGTTGATGTTGATGCCCGTGTTGGACACGACCATGCTCCAGAAGTACCGCCCGCGCCGCCGCTTGAAGGTCGTGAAGATGGAGAAGAAGGTCTCGATGGTGTTGTAGTATGCCATGGCGGCGAAGGCGATCATCACCATCGCCTGGGCCTGCGAGACTGATATGGTCCCGGTCTCCCCCGCCATATCCTCTCTCTCTCTCTCTCTCTCTCTTTCTTTCCCCCGATTAGTTCAGGAACTATGGACTCGAAGGGTCGCCGGCGCCGGTGATTCGGACCTCTTGGAAGGCATCATGGGAGAATGGACTCGTAGACGAAGACGCGAACGCGGCGTTCGACGGAAAGACGGGACGGAAGATGTGATGGCGTCGCCACCACACACCCAGATGGAACAATTCCATGGGGTCCTACTTAAGACGAGCACCCTCATCTCGTTTGCCGAGCCGACGGGCGACTTTTTTTCCCTACTGGTCCCAATCTTCCGGACGGCGAAGGGGCTAAATAAAGTTTGGGAACCACTTCACGTCGAAGTCTAAATCTCCTCAGTTCGATCTGCGCCTCGCCTTTGAAACTGGGAGCATCGCGACTTGAAGGGGGGTTGTCTTGACTCTGACTCGCCGCACTGGCCGGTTTGCACGAATCAACGGCGGCGAAGCAATGTTGCTAGACTGCAACATTGCATCAACTTTATTCTGTGAGCAAGGCGAGTTATCACACTTTCAGTGTCTGGCTACAGGGTTGTTGCCCATTGAGAGGAGTCTGTAAGAGGAAGGTTGCTAATCCGTGTGCTCGGAAAACCCGGTTCCATTGGCTGACGGGAGGTCGAGTTGATGGGGACTGCAGCGTCACTGGGCAGACTTTGGGAAGTTCAGAAGTTCAGACGGCACATGTGTTCCCGTTTGTCCTGGTGGATCGCGGCAGACGGAAATCTCCTAGCCTAGCTCCCTGGGTTGGACATTCTGCATACCGCTTCAAAAAAGACAGAGAATCCGCCTGGTTGACGTCAAAATCTGCGCACCTGGGTTACCAATGCCATACCGAGTCGTTTCTTGTTGGTGGGGCGAAGCCGTCAACTGAAGCACGATGATGTTGAACTGCAGGAGAGACTGGAACTGCTCTTGGTGATGTACAACTGCGATAAACTCAACGTAACCGCAGTATGTTGTCGAATGCTTCGGGCAGTCTGTATCGTCTGATCAGGCGTCTTCACCTTTGTATAACATCACGACACCAGCCCCGCCCTCGGACAGCCAACGGCATGGGTTGCGATGGATAATGCGTGCAACTTTGACGGGAGTGATGTCGGATTCTGGAAAACTGTACGGCGGCAGTTACGTGTCGTCATTTCATTTTCCGACACACCCTCCGGACTGAAGCCACGACCTCAAGCATCCTGGAGAGTCACCGGCCCAGGAGCAGATCGATGCTTGGCATTTTGATCCGTGCCGGCCGGCAGAGCGTTCAGGAAATGACTAGGAGGTGTGCCAATGAAGTTCGGCAGTTGTACACTCGAACGACAACAGGCTCGCGTACTGCTGGTACTGGAAGTCTGATAGTCGTGAGAGCAACCACATCCTTTGGGGCACTAATGAGATAATTTCAGACAGTATATCAACCTGTTGCGATAGTGAGTGGCTGTGGTGGAAGGAGGTGGGTCACGTGACCCACCGCCTGGCAGAATAAGCCACCACCCATACCATCTACCTACTTCGCCCATATTGCCTACTTACTTTACCAATCAATCAACAACAACTGCACCACGAAGATCATCAACACAAGTGATGATATAGTGCACTACTTGGTTCAACGACCGTGCAGCCAACACAACCACAGAAGAGATGCGGTTCGCAAACCGTTCGGACTCGGCAGAGATACCGAGAGGCAAAGAACATGGGGCGATATACGCTTCCAGAGTCAAGCTTTCTGGCGCTTATATTACTAGGAGATTGCGGGCGCCGGCGCGCTCCATCGTGCCCGCGGACGCCTTGGTTGAAGTTCCGCTGCGGGGGACTCGTAAGCTCCATGCGCTCGGCGGGGAAACTGCCAGCACTTCCCGGCTTGGCCCCGGGCAGGGCCCTGATCTGGAAGGTCCAGTGCACCACGAGGAATCTGGTTCGAGAAGGGCATCGTAAAGCTTGATCTGTATTAGGCTTTTCCTCGGACTTTTGTCTCTACACAAAAGTGGCGTACATGCACCATCGAACTAGTACTATGCGCTCTGGAAAGCGGAGCACTCCGCAAGCACCGGCGAATTGAGCTGATTGGGCTGAAGCCTATAAACCCCGGCCGGCCTGCAACTTTTATCTCGTCGCAACTCGCATTATCATAGAGACGAGACACTAAGCGAGTCTGGCAACTTCTGATTTCACAATTTAGTCAACAGAGCCATAGGTACAATGCTACATTCAACTCTGCAACCGAGATCGTCTAGTCACTTATCACAACGGGCATCTTGAAGCGTAAGACGCCCTCCAAGGAAGAAACTGAGCTTAATCTACCACGACTCAATCTCGCTTCTACAACGACTCAGTTTCCGTAATAATCCATAACAAGCACGGAGAGCTCCCGAAGAAGGAGGCAACATGACCAGGACTCTAAACTAGGTGTGGAGCTCCTCCGTCAGCCACGGTTAACGCACAGGTATGTCTGTGGCAGTGGCACTGATGAATGAGATGCCTCTATGATGCTAGCCTACTGAACAACGCGGCAACGTGGTTTGGGAAATTTGTATTCGGGCAAAGCTGAGTCCTCATCTCCCGTTACACCTGTATTCTTTTGTAGTTACTCTCAACTCCTTGATCCTGGCACCCGTTAAGGGTGAGGCCGGCGTAACTTATCTGCTTTTTTGACTAGAATAACGAAACGCTTTTAGTTAGGAACTAGACAAAACCTAGCTACATGCGTTATTATTTCGTGTTAGCCGCGTATCTCTCGCAGTTTCTCTTCAAATCGGCAAGGAAACCACGCAAGAGTGCTTGGCTGCTTCGCCACTTTTGACATAGACTGTGGGAGCATAGACCTAATCATTTGCGCCTTGTGAACTTCCGCATAAGTTTTGAAAAGGCACGCAAATAATCCGCAAGGAGGTATCTTAGAGTTGGGGTCACTGCAACATCGGTACAGGAAATTAACTCCGAACTTACTTGAGAAACAGAATTCTGTTCGGTGACCTAACATAGCCTGAGGAAACAGAGCTTGGGGCAACTTCGTCTCACACATGTCGCAAAGGCTTCTTTCCTGTATCAATAACTAGCAATCCTTACGACCTCTCCGCAGCAAGCTTCTTGATAAGTTCCTTGAGTTCATCGTCCGATATCTCCTTCACGCCCAGTAGCGGGTTGTCATCCTGGGGCCACGGCGAGGAGAAGTCCGGCCTAGAGTTGGCATACTGAATCATGGTGCCCAAGACAGGCAGGCCAAAGTTCCCAGTCTGAATCTCCTTCATGGCCCAAGCGAGCTTCTCCTTCATGTTCGACTTGGACTCCGCCCACCCGTCGGATCCCAGCGCCGCCTTGCACAGGTCGGCCATCTGACGCTGGCTCTTGTACGTCGAGTGGACGTAGACGGGCCGGTTCTCCGTCTCGGCGGGGTGGCGGAGGGTGCCGGAGACCGCCTGCCCGACGTTCTCCAGCGTCGTCCAGGAGATGACGTTGTTGCCCTCGTCGAGGTATTCCACCTTCTTGCCGTAGATGTCGATGTTCAGGAAGCCCGTACGGAGGGTGAAGTCCAGGAACGCGCCGTTGCAGATGATGCTCCAGGTCATGCCGGTCTTCTTGCACTTCGCGAGGAGGTGCTTGTCGTTGGCGTCCTTCTTGAACCAGATGGGCAGCGTGTGCGGCTTGGGGTTGTTGAAGTCCAGGCTGAAGTCGGAGGGGATGTAGCGGTAGATGCCGGCTGCGGCGGCGGCATCCATCATCCGGGTGGGGGTGTCGTCCTGCACGAGGGTGCAGTCCACGAAGGCCTCGTGGCCCTGGAGGGCTGCTTTCAGGGCGTCTGGCGACGAGTAGTCGACGACCTTGACCTCGACCCCGTCAGGGAGCGACCGCTGCTTGCGGGTCAAGACTGTGACTTTGAAGCCATCCTGGAGAAGCACTTTCAAGACACTTGTTCCGACGTTTCCAGTTGCCTGATTGTGTTAGTTTTGAACTGAATGGCTTCATCACTTGATCCCGGCCACCGAGACTTACACCAGCAATTGCGACTTTTTGAATCTTCGGCGCCATGATGTGAATTGTGTTTGGTACTGGGTAGTTACAGATAGTGATACTCACCTCTCGCAACTAGACCCTCCAGCACATCAACGTGTACTTATACCAATGGTCAGCTGCGCACGGGTTCATCCAGTCGCAACTAGTCCGCACCGCCCCGGGCCTTTGATGACGGCATCCCGAGCCAGCCGTCCTCCGCGTCAGCAGAAACCGTTTCACGGGACATGGAATTCGTAAACATGGCCAATGCCGTTGTGATATCTCATCTCTCGCGCGGCTACGGGGCCGCCTCTTCTGCAAGTCATTGGATCGGACTCCCGGTTTTGGAGGAGGGATGCACCACGCCATGTCCGAGCGGAACCTTGACCTTAATTTCAACTGGCCCTGGGGACCCGAGCTTCGTTTCTGCAGTCCGTTGGGGCAGTTCAGTGTCATTCTTCATATGAAGCATACCAAAACGCGTATTTGTCTCAGACCGTCTGATGTTGGCGGCTGCTTCGGCGTAGGGCGCTGGAAACAAGGTTCATGTCACGGTCAGACGCATCCACGCGGGGACCTGAACGCGTGCGCAGCTGTCGACGTCGGATCCGAGGATACCACTGGAATCATCACATTGAATTCTTAGGTCTGCTGGGCTTACATAAACGTTGTCAAGGCAGCTTACTATTCGTAACTTGGATGAAGTTGAACGGCAATAGTCTTTATCAGCTAAATTATAACGCAGTCACAATTATTTAGCAAGTAAAATAGAAGTCATTGCAAGATATTGAAGCAATTCTATTGCCCAGACCCCGTCTATGCTACTTAGTGGGTGTTGGTGACAGAGAAGCCCTTCACGGGGTAGTGGAAGTTGACGTGGTGAGCCTCGACCTTGCCGTTCGCCGGAATGTATGCCGACTTATCCGCCGCCTGACTCTTCTCGACACTCTCCCATCCTAGGGCCGCAACAAAAACCTTGCCGCCATCAACGTCGTCCACGGAGAAGCCGCTTGCCAGGTCGTTGAGGCCGGGGATGCTGCGGGCCTTGTCGATCTGCGCCCGCAGCTCGTCCTCAGACACGGTCGCGCCGCTGATTGTGATGACCTCGGCGATGGGGGAGTCGATGGCGCCCCTGGGCGCGTACGGCACGAACTTGATGAAGTACGACTTGATGTCGCCGGTCATGACAGTCTTGAAGTCGGCCATGACGTCCTTGTACTCGGCCGAGGCGAAGAATGCGTCGCGGGCCTCCTTCGTCTTCCATCCTGTTTGAGGTCCGTTAGGGCTGACCGAGGGGGCGAGTGAGAAGCTTAAGGTTGTGCATACCTGAGATCAAGTCAAGGATCTGCTCGTTCTCGGTCCAAGGGCCCCAGCGGGTGCGGAGGTAGCCATCTTGGTTCTTGAGGGCAAGGAGGTAGGCCTTGAGGGGCTCCTTCCAGTCCTCCTTGGTTCCGCAAACGGGAATAAGCATACGCTCAGTGACGCCAGCTGCGGGAGGTCCAGACATTGTGAGAAGCTGTGGGTGTGGTTGTGAAAGTTCAAAATAAGTTTTGGAGGGTTCAAATTAGCGCGCGGCTGCTGGCTCTTTGTGATGATAGTTGGGTTGAGTTGTGATGATGAGTATGAATGTTTCTTAGTCTAGGTAGGTGGCCGGTGACTTTGATTTAAATATTAACTGATCCATAGTCAAATTCAACCTCTTTCAACACAAGTCATGATTTTCTCATGCCGCATGAATTTCGAAGACGCGTGTCCGAGATGACCTCACCGGGGCATGAGGCACTGCCTCTGACAGCCGGCCTTCGGTCGTGAACAACACGCCATGCCCGTGCCGTATTTGGACACCCGTCACGCTTCAGGCCACCCATGCCGAATATGCAGTGTCAGAAGTCATGCCAACGCGTAGTCACTCCCTTCCCTAACTGACTACACAGCCGCCAGGCAGGTTAACATTCTAGAAACGTCCAAAAATCCCGTCCGCTCGGGTCAGCGGCAGCGGCAGCGGCTGGCGGATCCGTGAACGCAGGGTCTTTGCTTCCTCGCGTTGTTTCCTAGTCCGAGAAAATCGGGAAGCGAGCGAAGAAACTACCGAATAAGAAGTTTCAAGCACCTCTCGGGGACTTCGGACGAACGAGCAACATAATCTGGAGTTGCCTTGTTGGGAGATTATAGCAGAAGTCTAGGTCCCCGGCGGACACTACTGCAAGGCAGAACACGGACAATGCGGGCGCTAAAGCTATGTCGCAACTTGACAGACAGGGAAGCGGGTGGGAAAACGAAGAGCAGGTTGCCGTTTTGAGGTGTCCGATGCTTTGAAACGCTGTCACGGACAAGGTCGGAGCTCACCGGGGGATCGACAGAGGATCTCCGCAACGGGGCCAGGTTTCGACAGCTTAACTCACGGATGGGGCAACGTGGACAGCCACGAGTCCATGAAGCTCCTTGCTGTGTCAAAAGTGATTTCGGACTTCGCGACGACGACACAGCCCGGCCACTTCGTTCTGTCAGCTCACCGGCCATCTATCCCACCGGGCGTCCGCTTGACGGGAACACCCGCCCTAGGTGGCACACCAAGAGCACGAAAGACAGGTGTCAAATCCGTCGTATTGGAAGGCATGAATTATTACTCGCGTGTCTCGGGTGAGTTTGGGTCCGCTGGCGCAGCCCCGGTTCTCGAACTAGGGGGACCGGCCGGCGATCGGGGACGATCGGAGACTATGATCGGCTGCGTCGGCTTCGTTGCATACGGAATGCGTCTCAAGTTCAGTCTTGCCGGCGGAAGACGGTGTTGATATGAGCCCGAAGAATGCAACCATCACCAGTGATAGCGGCGTTCGTTGCCTGTTTCGCGGAAGATCGTGTTTGAGGGCAGTCCCTAGGGCGCGCAAAAGCTTGTTCTTGTTTCTATGCTCACAAACCTGAAGAGCCACCAATAGGCGGTGAGGCTTACGAAGACGCCGAAATCTGTCTACTGGAAGAATGGATTTTGGCGTTTGCTGGAGTCCTTTTGCAGAGTGATGTCAGAAACGTAACTTGACTCAGATATTTCGATGTTATCACAACAGTCGGGAGAGAAGAATCAGATGAACATCTCTGTAGATATAGATCATAACGAAGCGAACACAAAGTCTAAGTCATAGAGTCCCTGAGATACATGTAACTGTTGGTTTGCAAGACCACATCCAGCTGCTTTGAGCATACCAACTCCGGTCCCGATGTTTCCCTGCAATTTACCTTGGCTTAACCCCCCCACATACCGTCCCAAACCCGTAACATTCTGCTCTCACTGATCCTGAACCAGGGGAGAGAAGTACGAAGACATGTAAAGACCCTTCGTGCCGTAGTTGTAAGACACGTATGACAAGCCACCTGGCTTAGAGTAGTCTCGCCCGGACCTGCGAATTTCCTGTCAGTGACTTGTAAAACGTGGGGAATGCAAGCAGCGACTCGACTTACAGCTTGGAAGTTTCGATGGCACCCTTGGAGAACTTCTCCGCCGACTCGTCCCATCCGACGTTCTTGAGCGCCTGCGTGAAGTTCTCAATTGTCTGGGCGTCGCTCCGCGCGGTCTGGCCCCACGGCAGGTGGGCCTTGATGTCGATGCGCTCCTCGCCCTGCTTCAGCTCGAAGGCGAAGCAGATGCCCTTGTGCAGATTCTGCATGTCACACGCGTCCTTGCGCTGGTCGGCAGCCATGCCTTCGGGTTCGTCCAGGAGCAGGTGCCAGACCTTCTCGGCAGTCTCGACGCCCTTCATCGTCGCCTCGTCCGTCTGCGTGCCGCCCAGCGTGAGGACGTCGGCGAGGACCGCACGGGAGTTGGACATCGTCCGCCCGTAGACCTTGACGCGCGCCTTCGCCGGGTCGACGCAGTCGATGGCCATCATCTCGACACGACACGGCTCCTTGCAGGTCGCGATATATCTCTGCAGCTTCTCGGCCGACTTGGCGAGCGCCTCGCCGCATGGCTCCAGCTCGCGGATCATGTCGAAGACGAGCTTTTCCGTCGTCACATTGAGGGCGAAGTGCTTCAGCACAGGGAAGAAGTAAGCCTTGAGGACGCGCTGCGAGCGCTTCATGTCATAGGCGAGGAACAGCTGGGGCACGCGCTTGATGAACGGCGGCATGTTCGCCCGGGCAGCCGTGGCCTCCTCGGGGCTGACGAACCACTTCTTCAGGATCTGCTTGTACCAGCGCATGTCGACTCCAGACGACACCTGCGAGAGGATTGGAATCATAGCCTTGCCAATCTCGCCCGCGAACGGGTCCTCAACCGAGCCGCCATTGTCTCCGAGGGGCTCAAAAGTGTATCGGATGACGCCATCGTCGCCCTTGGTGAAGTTCCAGGAGGGCTCGAACGTAGACCCGTCGTAGGTGAGGAGCGGGCGGATCGTCGCCTTGGGCGTGGGCAAGCCGAAGGAGGGCACGACCACGTCACGGAAGACGCGCAGGTGGTCTGCCTTCTCCTCTGGCGTGTAGCCGTCAGCGCTGGTGAGCAAGCTATTTAACAGCGGCGCGCATCTATCCCACCACCACCTGTGGTTCTCGTTGATTGGTGGGTCAATGGGGATGGTGTGTTCATCCACTGCTGACGAGAAGGCATTGAACTTGGCCGGCGACTTCAAGGGTGCGTCGTTCGCCGCGTGAAGGAGCGCAGATGGTGCCATCGTAAATGTCCAAAGTATGCTTTTATTTTTTTCGAACTAACAAAGTAAGATTTTATGGCCCGTATTCTCGGGAAAGCAGTCCGACAGGATGCGAGTATCCCTCTTTATACCCTCGAAATCTGTAGTTATTTCAGGACAGCTGGCATCGAGATATGCCACGAGATCGAACACCATCCCCCCACCTATCCGGGACTTGCCAGACTCAGTTGACAGCAAAAGTCATACTCTGAGCTTCTTCAAACAGCATTCTGCTACTCTGCCGGGAACTCGCTATCGCAAGAGCCATGTAGTGGCTTAATCCGGTGGACATCACGAAAACGTCACTTCAAGGCAGTGCCATCCTTGAGCTGTCCGGCGGACTTGCATGGGTATGCCTACGGTTGTTCCCCAAGAGGCTGGAGTCTACGGAGTTGATGCAAGGGAAATGCGGTTTCGCACGCTGTCAAGTCTAGCTGACTGCTCAGTCGACATTCGAAACAGGCGAGGACTGCCTTGCAATGATGACGTACAAGGATCATTCGAAACAACAACTCCATGGCCAAGGTGACATTTACTTCGCAGTCGAAACATTTCCGCGTGCTAATCGTAGAAGGCTTTCAGTCAGAAAAGAAGACACGTCCACGAAGGTGGTGCCCTCAATGCGGTCCCAAAAACGAACAGACATATGCAACCCTAATCGCCACGAGAACATGGGACGGAGAGGCTCAAACTGCTGTTTCCGGACAGCCCGAGCCTCCCGGCGCATACTTGACCTCCGTATTCGGTATCCGATGCCGGTGGGTGTCCCTCGACTGGCTGTCCGGTCGATTTTCATGCCCGGAGGTTCCCATCGGACTCTTGAAAGTCAATCCCCAGAATGCTGCCTTTTTGAGTAATTCTCAGAGAACCGAAACCCCGGGACGGACCTCCTTCACGCAGGGGACCCTTTTTGGTTCGACCAGTCACCCGGTGTTCGATGAACCACGCACAGCCGAGTCGGGAACGACGGCGGTGATCTCTGGAGGCCGAGAATCCGCGTTTCCTTGGGCCCTGGAAACAGCTCATCCCAGTCACTTGAGCTTCGGAGCTGTCGAGCTCTTTGACGTGTACATTTCCGTCAACTCGTAATAAAAGAGCTCCTGTCCATCACTTATGGCAGTTTAGTTAGCCAAACCTTCTTACAAGCTCATCAAAATCCAGTACCACTCTCACGTAATCACTATTATCACATATCATCCAATTTACACACCTCTTGAAAGCGTCTTTCTGGTATCACAAGATGGCACCCGGAGTCACCAGCACACCAAAGGACTCGGACAGCGGGAAGGGCGCCGTCCCCGTCCCCAGGTTCCTCCCCCCCGACGTCACAGTGGAGAAGTTCCAAGACTTCGCCTCGCAGCTGCAAAAGTCGGTGGGCAAGGAGAACCTGCAGATCATCACCCAGGACACGGCGCTCGTCGACGGCGACTACCTGACGATCGACTGCCTGACGCACGACATGCACCACCTCTACGAGCGCGAGGAGTTCGTCGGCTGCGCGCTCATCCACCCCAGGAACGTGACCGACATCCAGGCCGTCGTCAAGCTCTGCAACGACTTCTTGATCCCCGTGTGGACGTTTAGCAAGGGCCACAACGTCGGCTACGGCGGCGCCGCGCCGCGCGTGTCCGGCAGCTTGGTGATGAACCTCGGGACGCACATGAACCGCATTCTCGAGGTCAACGCCGATGACTGCTACTGCCTCGTCGAGCCTGGTGTCACGTACCTCCAGATGCAGAAGTACCTCGATGACAACAAGCTGTCTGATAAGGTCTGGCTTGACTCTCCTGAGCTGGGCTTTGGGTCGATGATCGGCAACGCACTAGACCACGGCGTCGGTTTTACGCCTTATGGTGATCACTGGATGATGCATTGCGGTATGGAGATCGTCCTCGCCAACGGTGAGGTCGTCCGCACCGGCATGGGTGCGATGCAGAGCCCCGAGGGCCGCGCTCAGGCGGCGAAGGGTGTGCCTCCTCAGGACCAGCATCAGAATGAGTGCTGGCAGCTGTTCCCCTATGGCTTCGGTCCCATCAACGACGGTATCTTTTCACAGAGCAACAACGGCATCATCACGAAGATGGGCATGTGGCTCATGCCCGCGGCGCCAGGCATCACGCCGTTCATGGTTACGTACGAGAAGGATGAGGATCTGGCGGCTGTGGTTGACATCATCCGCCCCCTGCGCGTGGTAAGTCATGACGAAGTCGTCTTTGTATTCTCAGCATACTAAAGATTGTTTCCACAGAGCATGGTTCTCCAGAACGCTGCCAGTCTCCGCCACATCGCTCTCGACGCCGCACACTACCACCCTCGATCAGAGTACACAGACGGTCCCTTGGACGTCCCTCTGACCGACGAACAGCTGGATGCGGCAGCCAAGAAGGTCAACCTGGGACGCTGGGTCTACATCGGTGCCGCCTACGGGCCCGACCCCATCCGCAAGGCCCATCTCGAGATTACCAAGCGGGAGATGACCAAGGTGCCGGGAAGTCGGTGGTTCTTGCTTGAGGATCGCAAGGAGGAGTTTAGCACCCTGCACTGCCGTGCCGACACCATGAGGGGCATTCCGACGTGGGATGAGCTTCGGTGGTTGAACCAGTAAGTCACTCAAGACTCCCCAAGACTTCCAACCCATTGACATCTGTTTAGCTGGATCCCCAACTGCACCTTCCTGTCGTTCTCGCCCATCTCCAAGGTCGACGGCACGTCTGCCCAGAAGCAGTACGAGATGGCCAAGAAGCGCTTCGCCGAGGCCAAGATGGACTACTTCGGCATCCTCAGCATCGGAATGCGCGAGATGCGTAAGTCATGCCCCCCATTAACCCACATAAATACGCACATTTATCCTCACCACCGCACAGACAACATCGTGTGCATCGTGTACAACCGCGAGGATCCCGACATGCGCCGGCGCGCGCAGTGGCTCGTCCGCACGATGATCCAGGACTGCGCGGACAACGGCTGGGGCGAGTTCCGCACCCACGTCGCGCTGATGGACCAGATCGCCGAGACGTACGACTTCAACAACCACGCGCTCGGCCGGCTGAACCAGACCATCAAGGACGCTCTCGACCCCAACGGCATCCTGGCGCCGGGCAAGAGCGGCGTCTGGCCCAAGAGCTACGACAAGTCGAAGTGGACGCTGGGCAAGGACTACATCAAATAGAGCAGGAAAGACGGTTCACGGGTGCGACGTGGCATTCCTGGCGAAGAATAGGGAAACTTGTATATACGTAGTTAATGAAGATCGATTACCATTCTGACACTGACTTCTAAGTCACGAGATGCAGGTGCTCTTTTGCGAAGCAGTTTTCCAGTGCCTTAGCACGGTATGTGACGAGAGTCATATGCCTGTCCGTCCTGAGCTGGTCGAAAGATATCGAGATCTGGTGGTCTAGCACTAATGCTGTTAATCATGGATGCGGGCCCGCCAGAAGATAGTTTCAAGAGTCTTTAGTTCGTCATTGCCATTACGCGTCAGACAACGAATGCCCTTGATACCACGACTATAAAATTGGATTGCGGCCCTGATGATTGGGACCAGCTTGAAAACTTCACGCTTGGCGTCACCGGTTCGCGAACTCGTGGCACATGCCTTTTCGAGCAACCAGAAAACCAATTAGCCTGACTCCAATCTCCATTCCGTCGAAAGAGTTTAACCTCGACGCACGTGGCTTTTTGTTTCAGCGGGATCTGAGCAACGTTCATGCATGTGCGGCTTCCGGGTTCAAGCCGGTTATGATGGGACGAGTGCGTTGCGCGGTGCCGGAACGGCGTCAAACGAGGGAAGCGTATGCCATCATCTGGCCACGGCATATTTTTAACCTTTGTAAAGTAATCATTTATTATAGGGTTTTGGGTTTCGGCACCTTGACACAGAAATAGTAACGGAGACGCGTTTCCCCTTCTCTAACCCATTGCCTTTCGGACTACCACAAGTGGAAGCCTATTCATTGCTCTGATTTGATGGATCGAGGCCGGATACTCTTACACTCGTGCTGTTGAAACGATAGTCGAAAGATATCTCGGAGACTCCGATGCCGCTCAAGTGTGTACGTGAGAGTCGATAATACGGGTGCTTTTCCTGTGATAAAATTCCAGGATGTTGTGATACCGTTCATCCACCTACGTAGTTGATTGTTTCCAAACATCAGGACCTCCACTTGGGCTTGTACGCTCCTAAGATTATTCTTATAGGTATCGAACTCATCATGGCGATTCGATCAGCGGACACGGTGTACGCCCTCGTCACCGGGGCGAACCAGGGCATCGGCTACGAGATCGCCAAGCGCCTCGCCACGGAACACCCAAACTATCACGTCTACATGACCGGCCGGCGTAAAGACGCCATCGACAAGGCAGCCGCGCAGCTCCAATTTTCCGGCCTCGACGTAGAACCACTAGTCCTCGACGTCACCTCAGACGAGTGCATCGCCTCCGCAGTAGAGCACGTCCGCTCCCGGTCCGGCCGCCTCGACGCCCTAATCAACAACGCAGGCATCTGCGCCGGCGACCCAAAGGCCACGCTCCGGCAGCGCCTCCACCAGGTCTTTGACACCAACGTCTTCGGCGCCGTCGTCGTGACGGACGCATTCACGCCGCTGCTGGAGAAATCGACGGGCACGCGCTGCGTGGTGTTCGTGAGCTCCGGGCTCGGCAGCCTGAAGGTCCGGACGGACGCGGAGCTCAAGCCGAGGAACGACCTGATCGAGTACGGCGCCAGCAAGGCGGCGCTCAACCACGCCGCCATGACGTTCGCCTCGCGGCACCTGGGGGACGGGTCGTGGAAGTTTAACACGTGCTGCCCGGGGTACTGCGCGACCAACATGAACGGGTACAGCGGGCCGGACGACGCGGCGCTGGGATCGATTCAGCCGGTGAAGCTGGCCACGTTGGGGCCTGATGGGGTTAATGCGACGTTTTCGAACAGGCATGGTTCGATACCGTGGTAGATTAAGAGACGTCGGGCGAAAAGTAAGGTTCTATCATTCGGGACATAGGTTTGTCTTGTATATCTTTCTTCGTCTAGAACTTGTGATCTGGAATCGGAGTTTAACCGCAATTTCGAGCTTGTTTAAGACAGTAATCAACCTTTCAAGCAACATATTTACGTCTCCCTCACCATGCCGCCATACAGCAACTCGAGTTGAGAAACCTGAACTTTGTGTTTGTGGATCCTCGTCCGGATAATGCGGCTAGATATCGCCGAATGTTACTCGCTTTGGAACTTATGATGCCTCGTTACACAGATTACGCCTCCGGTCCGCATGCTGACAACGATTGGTTGAGTAAGCGCTTTCTATGATGTTGCACAGAGCATATTTTCCCCGCATCTGACATGCAAAACAGCTCCCAGAAGCCTGTCAGTTTTCAAATCTCGACAACACAATGACAACGCCGCCCACCACCATGACAGAGCCAGAGCCCACGCCAACGCGGCGGCCCTACAGAGGCTCCTGTCACTGCGGTGAGACCCAGTACATCGTCTTCCTCACCCTCCCGCACACGGTGCCTCCGCCGCGGCCGCTCGGGAGCGAGAGGGCCCCTCGGTCTCATCAGGACTTTTACCGGTGCAACTGCACGACCTGCCACAAGGCGGGCTTCTTCCACCTGCGCCTCCAGTCCTCGCCGGACGACTTCCTGCTCCTCAAGCCGCTCGACCCGTACGAGGGGCTTGGCGACTACACGGTCCACAGCGGGGACCTGCACTTTTTGTTCTGCAAGACGTGCGGCATGCGGTGCCTGATCCTGATGGGCGAGGGCGAGGTCGAGGAGGTCGACCTGGGCGCCCTCGGCGGCGACGAACCCGGGACGAAGACCAGGGCCTGGAGGCCCAGGAAGGAGGGGTGGGTGGAGGGAAAGAAATTCGGGAGCTACCTGAGCGTCAACGGGTACTCGGTCGACGCCGGGCAGGGCTTCGACCTGCGAGAGGTGACGGAGCGGAAGTGGGTTGCGTATCTGGACTGGCTCGAGCTGCATGCGGAAGGGTCCCAGGGGACGCGGTACGACAGGCCCTGGGAGGGAGGCGCATACTGACCGGTGTGGGGAGTTGAGGGTTTATGGGCTGATAGACCGGAAGGCTTCCGTGAGGGTCAGTAGTCTGAGAAGATAACGACGGTAGTGGTGATGTCTGAAGAGGCCGTTGCATAGCTTCCGGATGTACTTGGCATCCTTCCGGCCTTCGCTCACGTTGGCTCCAGGCCACTATGGACATCCCCTACACACGCATGAAGAACGATCGTGAGCGTTGGTTCTCGTTAATCTTATGCTGCGATAGGTTATCTGTTACAGGCGCTCTCGCCAATTGTATCTCATCATTCACTAGCTAAAGAACACGATGCGTATCTTGGCCCCTTAGACGCGTCGACGGGATAGGCCGTGCCGCACGCCAGCATGCTTACCTACCCATCCGTAAGACATGATGGGTTTCCGGATTAGGAAAAAGGTGTTTGATTGGCCAAATAGACGGGGACGCTGTCTGACATACATCGTTTGGACCCCTTCAGCACCATTTCTGGTAAAAGATCAATGTCTTTACCTCCGAACGTGAACCAACATGAAATCCACCAGCCATAAATCTCACTCACCTACCCTAAAGACGGGATTCACCAGAAGCCGCACTGCCGACGTAGTGTACGTGTCCGTCAGCCTAAGCAAAACGCCATAGGGCGATGACGACGCCGTTGGGGCCCGGGTTTATGTGGGGCTCGGGGGTAGGGGTAACGGGGTGCACCGTAAAGCCGACCCGCATAAAGCCGTAAGCGTTGTTGGGCGTTTTCGGCCCTCAGCTGCTCAGGGGCAGGTGGTCCATTGCCCAGGGTTTGTTGTTCGTAGGGCGGATCTGGGTCGGATCGGCTTGGCCTTTTTGCTGTTATTGCCGATTAGGTTGCTGCGTGTAGGGCATTGGCAGGGCTGAAGGGACGCGTCGTCCTTGGCGTTGGGCTGCTGCACTGCATGGCTCCATGATATATAAGTCTTGGTTGGCATCGCTCGCATCATGACCTACCAGCAGCTTCATCTCGCACCAACGACTCAACTTCGCTTCCATATCAACAACTCTACTTAATCCCGTCTCGTAACAATTCATTATGCCTCAATGCAAGGACAAGGAAGACCAAGGTCCCGGGATAACCTCCCGGCTCCGGAATGCCTTCCCGCCGAAGCCCACCTTCACCGAGGCAGACGTGCCCGACCAGAGCAATAAGGTACGAACCTCCAAGCAACCACATCCGCCCATCTACTAACAGTCCCCCCAGGTCTTCATGGTCACCGGCGGCTCGGGAGGCCTAGGCAAAGAACTCGCCAAGATGCTCTACGAGAAGAACGCAAAGGTCTACATCGCAGCCCGCTCCGAGGACAAGTCCACATCCACCATCGCCGAGATCAAGGCCCTCCACCCGCACTCGCGCGGTCAACTGGTCTTCCTCCGCCTCGACCTCAACGACCTCTCCACCATCGAGCGCTCCGCGCAGGAGTTTCTGTCAAAAGAGAACCGGCTCGACGTCCTCTGGAACAACGCGGGCGTCATGACCCCCCCGCAGGGCTCGAAAACGGCGCAGGGGTACGAGCTGCAGCTCGGCGTCAACGCACTCGCGCCGTTCCTGTTCACGCACTTTCTTCGTCCCGCGTTGGCTGCCGCGGGCTCGGCGCGGGTGATCTGGGTGGCCTCGAGCGCCGCGTTCTTCGCGCCGACGCCGGCGATCGATTTTAACAATATGGACTACGCCAAGGACGAGAGCCCGATGGACAAGTACGCGAGGAGCAAGGCCGGGACGATTCTTCTGGCGACCGAGTTTGCGAGGAGGAACGCCGCCGACGGCATCTTTAGCATCGTAAGCGGTTCCCTGTTTCGGCGCGAGGAAGAGGATGTGCAGTACTAACGGCGAGACAGAGCCTTGATCCTGGTATTTCCTTGACGGATCTGCAGCGCACGTTCACGGGCTTCCAGAAGCTTGTCGCGGTAAGTTTTGTTGGCTAGGATATCCGGCGTGAGTACATAGCTAACGCAATGTTACAGAGAATCATCGCTCAAGAGCCCAAGAACTGCGCGTACACCGAGCTGTTTGCCGGTCTCAGCCCAGACGTCACCGAGAAGAACAGCGGCGGATGGAGTACGTATCACCCAGACTACTACGCAGACTGTCTTTTTAACCGGCTTCACAGTTGTGCCTTTCGGACGCCTTGAAAAAGGTCGGGCGGATATTTGGGATGAGAAATTGGCAAAGAAGTATTGGGAGTGGACGATGGGTGAGCTGCGGCCGTACCTGGCGTGATGATAGGCTATCAGGTTTTCTCAGACTCAACATGGCAACACGGCGCTGGCATTAGACGGGGACGGATATGAACTTGATCTTGCTTGTATTGGAGTTTCAGCAATTACTTACCTAACTCTTAATTATCTTTGACCTCTGTACCTACCACCTTGACTGACCTTTCTCCTGTCAGAACAGTTCTGCCTGCAAGTACTGCTCCCTTCTGAAGGTCAGTGCATGTACCTGATGCCATGATATCTGTCAGCACGCTCAGCAGTGTTACGTAGAGAAGCACGAGTTACAGTCCCTTGGCCACTTGAACGAAATCTTCTCGCGCTTCAGTCCGGCCTAGACACTTGCCGTCCGATGAATTCAAAGCAAGTTTGCCTCCATTTGCCTTGCACTTGCAGGCGTACATTCTTCAATACCGGTCCACATTTGAACTTCTACGAGAGGAAGAGAACTCAGGAGCGAACCCCTTCCACGCCCCTTCTTCAAGTGCATGGCGGTTTGATGCTTGGCTATCATCACTGTTCTGAAGGTGAAAGTTGAAGGGAAGACCAACATCTCTGGTAGAAGGAAGGTCATCTGCAGCTGACCTTCGTTCCTGCCTAACCCCTTAAGCCTTAGGCGACGACAAACATGACGCCTGAGACGGAAGGCTCTCGCAAAGTCTGTCCGCCTATACCTCCATATCCCAAGCAGGAAGGGGGGAGAGGGCGCCTGCCCGTTGCTGCCCGCCCGGTGCCAACGAGCCTCCTCCCTTCCTGAAAAGCCCCCAGCGCCGAACGAGAGACTCTTTTAAGAGTGCATTGCGTCCGAAAAACCAACACAGTACAGAGTCGTCCCGATGATGATAACAAGTTGATCTTGGCAGGGCGGCCTCACGGCCCCGGTGCTAAAGACATTAGGGGGCCACATTAGTGGCATAGTCTGAGGGACATCATGACTCCAGTGGGCGGGGGTTCTCTCTTTTTGGTATCTTTTGGCATTGAAATTGGTATCACAACGATGAAGCCATTCTGAACTTACTTTTGCAATGGCTTGCACATCTTTTGGTCTGGCGGCTTGTCGCCGACGATGGCCTAAACCTTCTGTCCGCCCGTGGATCGAACCATGATCGCGAATGAAAATTTGTTTTCGAGTGTTCAACCAGCTTGACCACCGATCCTCGCACGGTGAGTTACCTTGAATTCCTGGTGGAAGGCGCGAAAATGGTGGTTTCCGTTTCGTGTGTTCATCGTGCTTGCCGGTATCACGACGAGTACCGAAGTACGAATGCTCGAGAGGCTTGGGTGGCTGTTGAATTTGGGGGGCTTGGCCAGACGCCACCAGCTCCTCTAGTGACGTATTCATGTCAAAAGCATAAAATAGATTGGAAAGTGCTTGCCCAGTATCAAGATGTTGAAGAAAACTGGATCGCTTCCTCCTGTCGTGGCCAGAGATATGTACGTCGCTGGGAGACTGTCGAAGACGCGGACGGAAAAAGCCCGGTAGATTACCAACTCTCCTATCTTCGGAAGCGTCCCATTCAATGGATTGCTGTTCGACGCGGGCCCGGGGTTTGTGAGCTGTTTATCTTCAGCGGCGTCGGCGTCTTGGCAGACCGGGATTTGACCCGGCAGACACCGAGATGGGGCTTTTCTTGGCCGGGTGGGATATCGATATAACCGAGAGGAACCGACGGCTCCTCAACCGCATCAAGAACCACTGATAATATGACACCGTCCTTAACTCGACGTCTATCTATCGATTTGTCAAAACCCCAGATGATAAGTGCGCGATAGCCGCGGCCGTTGCGAGTCACAAAGATCCTTGCTAGCCGCCATCCCAAGTTGCGGTGGTTAGAGATCCGCCCGGAATGCGGGGCCGGCGACGGGCGACGAACGACAACGAGGCAGGGTGAATATCACTGCGGATGTCTGCGGCCCGCGTGCGGTGCCCCTGGATGCGGGGTTACAGCTGACTCTACCTTACAGGATGATCGGGCTTCTAGCCTGGTCACTGCAGATAACCGGCAGATGAGGCCGGGTTGTTCCCCTCTTCTGACATGCTTCAGACTTGTCATGGAGGAGTCCTGGAAATGTAGGAGGACATGCTGGCTGCCATGCAGATATCATGCAGATATCAGTGGCCAATGAACTGGTTCAACCGATATAAAACTTGACTAAGATTGTCCGATCTCTGATTACTGGTCGGGATGTTCATGCATGAGCAAATTCGACGCCGATTTCCTTGGATTCGATCTTAAGTTCTTAAAGACCCCTCTCAATCTCATCCACCTCCCCTTGTACTCAACTCACTCTCACTTAACTTACACTCTCACTTGACTTGAACTCTCACTTACCACCACCCCCTCATTCATGACCCCTCACTCCCTTCCCCCTTACTCACATACACCATCCTCAACCATGGCCGGCAGAACAGTAAAAGTCGCCTGCACCCAAGCAGAGCCCGCCTGGCTCGACCTCCAAGCAAGCGTCGCAAAGACATGCACCCTCATAACCGAAGCAGCCTCCGCCGGCGCCCAGCTGATCGCCTTCCCGGAGTGCTGGATCCCGGGCTACCCGTGCTGGATCTGGACGCGCCTCGTCGACTTCGACCTCAACGTGCGCTACATCAAGAACTCGCTGCGCCTCGACTCCCCCGAGATGGCCGCCATTCGGTCCTGCGCCGAGAAGAACAACATCGCCGTATCTCTCGGGTTTGCGGAGAACGAAAACGACTCGCTGTTCATCGCGCAGGTGCTTATTGGGAGTGACGGCGAGGTCAAGATGCACCGCCGCAAGATGAAGCCGACGCACATGGAGCGCACCGTCTTTGGGGATGCTTCGGGGCATTGTCTGCAGAGCGTGGCCGATTTGGAGTTTGCGAGGGTGGGCTCGCTTGCGTGCTGGGAGCATATTCAGCCGCTGCTCAAGTTTAACACCATCGCGCAGGGGGAGGAGATTCACGTCGCAGCGTGGCCGAGCGTGACGCCCCACGAGGAGGGGAGCCCTGGTATGTGGTCCATGAGCGCCGAAGGTATGTCAATATTCCTCTCATCATGACTGCTGTTTTGTACCTAGTCAGCTGACCGCGTGCTCTAGGCTGTCAAACCCTCTCCCGGACGTACGCCATCGAATCCAACGCCTTCGTCCTGCACTCCACCGCCGTCATGACCGCCAAGGGCGTCGAGGCGAATCAAACCGCCGGCGGCGCCATGATGTCTTCCCCGGGCGGCGGAAGCTCCGCCATCTTCGGCCCTGACGGCCGGCGACTGACGGAGCCCGTCGACGACAAGACCGAGACTATCTTGTATGCCGACTTGGAGATGGACGCTATCCACAGGACGAAAATGTTCGCCCACTGCACGGGCCACTACAGCCGGCCGGATTTGCTGAGGCTGGCCGTGAACAAGGAGATCAAGTTGGTCGTGTCGACGGGCGGGCGCGAGAAGGAGGTGAAACGGGAGGAAGAAGATGTGGTTGTCTTGTAGGCGTGGCCGGTGATTGCTCTTGGGAGCGTGTCACGATGTGTATTTATGTAAAGCTACGATATCAGATACCACGACGCAAAGTATTGAGAGATTTCGATGTCCTTTTGATCTATTTTCCATTATCACAAACCAAGAACTTCCTTGCTAAAACACACTTTTCCGCACACGCTATCCCCAAACCCAGACCCAAACTCACATCGCATTGCCATTACCCGAAAGCCAACTAAAGTCTTCGCAGTTGGCCAAGCCCTGAAACGCCTGCATATAATCAACGCCCCCGAGGGGACCAGCACGCTCGCCACCGAGCCCGGGCACGTCGAGGGTACCCAGCGTGGCGAACGAGTTCATGTCCAACGCGCCCAGGTCCACGGCCTGGGCCTCGGCTGCAGCACCCCCGTACCCTTCCCATTCGTACTCGAGCTGTACCTGATCTTGCTCTGCGGCCTGGCTCGACACGGGGTATTCCCTCTCAGCCCCAGGCGCGGTGGGCTCGATCTGGTAGCTGAACTCAACGGGCAGCGCCCTCATCACGCCCCAGCGGTGCGCCAGCACGCGGATGATCGTGATGCTCTTGCCCGCGCGGAGGGGCCAGCCGGCCTGCAGCTCGCGGAGGAGCTCGAGGCACTGACGAAGCCAGTAAGTGCTCTGGTGCCGGAGCGCCGGGGTCCGACTAGTCGCGTTCATGAGGTGCACGATGGCGGCGCTGAGGAGGTGGTGGATGATGACCGGGTTCGCGGGGGTCTCGAAGCCGAGCGCGCGGCGGTACGTCCGGACGAGCCTGCACGTCGCCGTCGCCGCGGCGGTGAGCGAGCGGAGCACAAGGAGCATGAACTCGGAATTCTGTATCGGAGCGTTGCTGTTGCTGGCTGCGGAGGAGCCGGACGAGGACTGCTGCGCGATGGTGGCGAATATCCGCAGGAAGGGGGGCATGGTGATGAGGATCGTCATCTGGTAGGCGAGGTGGAACATGATGACTGGCTTTGGTGTTGAGTCTCCTGTCAAGTGTAGCCGGTTATCGCGGGACCGGAAGAAGGCGTTGAGGGCGTCTTGACTTGCGACCAGGATGCGGACCTGCTGGGGTATTGGAAGAGACTCAAATGTTATCGAGAACCTGAGCTCCGTGTCAGTAACCTCTTTGGCCAGACAAGAGACTCGAACTTACACCTGATCCATGTATTGATCATGCAGGTACCACAGTTTACACTGCCATGCAAATGATATCTGCGAAAGGTCCGCCGTAGAACTCTCAAACGTCGTGTCGAAGCTCGGCACGTTGACCCTCCGCCACGGTAGGGCACAGTTGCGTCCGAGAATAGATATGGCGGTGCGGTCGATGATATAGAACATCCAGAACGTCCTGATATCCTGCTCGCTCGCCTCGAGCTGCCGCGCCGAGCACTCATCAAGCACTAGGACATGCAGCCTGAGATGGACGCACATACCGGCTGCCATCGAGATGAACATCCACCCGAAGTGGTCCCGCCCCAGCGCCAGAGACCTCCAGGACATCATCGAGAGGCCCTGGATCACCTTGACCGTCGGGTTGTGCCTGCAGCACGTGAACACCAGGCTCTCCGCAAACTGCGCGAACGCGTCGCCGATCCTCATGGCGTCGGGTCTCAGGGAGAAGGCCGTCCCTGCGGCGATCATCGCGCTGTGGAGGAAGGCCTCTTCGGGTGCCTGGTAGGGGTATCCGTGGAGGAAGTTCGTATTCGTGTAGCGCGTGAACTGATGGTCTTTGTTGATGTTCTGCAGGAACGTGTTGGCCATCTCGTGGATGAGGCCCTCCTGCTGGCAATAAGCAAGCACGCTTTCCGGCGGGTTGACGTGAGGCGCTGGCGCTGGCTGGTGATTCGGTTCCAAGGCGTAGCGAGATCCTGTGTCGGGGTCGTCGATGATGGTCACGCCGTCGCCGACGTTCGTCCGCCACAGCATCACGCACAGCTCCTCCATGGCCCTTTGCGACCTCTCCTGGCCTTGCGCGGCAGCTTTGTCGGGAGTCGATTGGTCACCATGACTCCCCCCTAGCTGCACGGCATTGCCCTCTTTGGAGATTGCGTCAGCAATCCCGGCAGCATCGTCAAGTTCGTCGTCCTGGAGAGCCTCATCCTCCGCCGGGTGCGATGCGTGAGGACTCAGCGTCAGCGCAGGCGACGGCTCCTTCTCGGAACCCTGCTGCTTTTCCAGCGCCAGCAGGAGGGACTGGACCTGGGCCTCGAGCGCCCTGACATAATCTTCATCCCAGTACTTGCGTCTGCAGGTGTGTGTCTGTCAGCTACTTTGTCCTATGTACGACGTGGTGCGGACGTACTTCCTCGGCCTCTGCTCCGTGTAGACACATTCCCTATTCTGCCTGCTGCATAGTGAGCATGCAGGTCGAGCTGCGTCGCACTGTCGAATGGGAAGAAAGCGTCGTTAGTCAAGGGGGACGGATAGGTGAGATGGACTAGCAGGGGAACTCGGGCTCCATGGGGGTCTTAGGGAAGAGGAGAACAACAGTCTTTTTCGCGAACCGGGATTGTAGACCGAACCGAACGGGTGGACTTTACTTTTCGCTTCCCCGCCCTGCACCGGTCGCAAGCGAAGCTTGTCGGCTTCTGGGACATGGCTACGTGCGTCTTGGGTGTGGGTGCGGGAGGATCTCTCCGGCGCGGCACTGCAGTCAGCTCACCCGAACCCAGCGGCGGTCGGTGTCAAATTCCGAAAGAAGGTGACCGGTGAGAGCACAGATGGCAAGCGGCGGCAGCTCTCTGTGTGTCTCTCTCTGCGGCCGACGGATCTGCGGCTCCCAATCTGCAAGGCGACGGGTAAAGACTGCTGGAGAGTGGAGGAAGGGATGGACGTCTCTATCCCTTCGTGAGATGCTATCGGTGCAACTGTGGTTGCGGGGTGGAGATCCCCGCAAGATAAGGAGCGAGAGAATGTGGAGTTTGTCGTCCCCTTGTCCTCACAAGATGAGGGGGGAATTGAGACATTGATTGCCGAGCGCGGGGTGGACGGATCTGGTTGGAGGGACGGCGTCGCCGAGCTGACCAAGCAGCTGAAGTCGTCGAAACTTTTTGAGTTTATTGACATATCGGCTCTTTCTTATATGTGTGATATTATTTATCCGTGTTCTCTTTCAAAGGGGCGCTAAGAATGTTGTCTAAGACATTTGGAACTTGAGAGAGATGGAGTTGTAATGGTGAGAGAGTCATGACTGTCTGTTGTGCCTACATTTTGAGGATATGCATAGACGAGTCATAGTACAGTCAATCTACACTCTGGAACTACTAATTCATCACTCCTTCGGCGTAAACTCGTACCGCAAACATCCCGCGTCAATGTACCCGCCTCTGCCCTTGTTTCCCGTGCCTATATAGTCAACAAGTCAGCAACTGTCCGATACGGCCAGATTTCAGGAACTTACACCTCCGCCAGTTGTCGTAGAACAGATCACCGCATTCCACCTGCCCTTGCCCGAGAGGGTATCCAGGCAGCGCGCTGTCGACGGTCGTCTCGCAGCCATCCTTCCAGCTGATGGACAAGAAGTAAGGAACGCTGTTCGCCTTGCTTCGGTACACGAGCGGCTTCTTCCCGGGGGACATGCGCTTGTCCTCCCGGCCCGTCCCGACGCAGATGCGAAAGATCATCAGCTCCAGCGGGGATCTGGCCACGTCTCCCCCGCCGTTGTAGACGCTCGCGTCGTTGCAGAACCTCTCGCCTAGCTCAAGCGGCACTTTCGTCTTCTCCGTCGGCGTCGGCTCTGGTCTCGAGGTCGCGGTCGACATCGTAGTCCGGGGCGGCGGCTTGGTCGTCGTCTCCTTGGGCGGCTCGGGCATGACGCAGACACACTTCCCGTTCTCGCAGCCGTTCCGCATCGGTGCGCTGCAGACGACGCCCGGGGAGCATCTGCCGACCGTCTCCTCGGTGCAGACGAAAGGCGCCGCCGTCGGGGAAGTCCCGGGCACGCACTGGCCGGTCAGGATCTCGTAGTCCGTCTCCTGTCGCCGCAGCAACCTGGGCGTGCTGGTCTCGCCCGGCACGTAGCGGCAGTACCCGTCCCTTGCGAGCAACATGTTGGCCGCGCCGTTCCAGATGCCCAATACCCCTGGATCACTCTCTAGTCTCTGCCAGCTGTTGTTGATGATGTACCTCTTCAAGCCCGCGGGGCTCATGTCCGGCTGGTTGCCTTTGGCATCCGGGGGGAGTCGCCCGAGCTCATGGAGTTTGAGGAAATACGCCGCGAGCCCTGCGGTGTAAGCAGTCGCTGGTCACGTTTCCGTCGTCAGCCTAGGCCCAGCATGTTTCTTTGCTCAAAAACCCAGCTTACCAATGGAAGTGCCCTCCGATTCTTTGTACCGCCGAGACGCCATGTCTCCGTTCGCAACTAACATGCTAGCTCCCGGCGCGTAGATATGGGGAAGCTTCGCCTCAAGTTTCCGCCCGGACCTGCCCCATATCTTGCCGTCGTACATGTCCGTGGCTCCAACCACCAGCAGCTCGGGAATGCGGAGCTCGTCAGGCTCTCTTTCATCTGCGAAGAGCGCAGGGTACGACTGCATCTGCCAAGTGAGTGCGTTAGAGGAATCGCACGCAACTATTGATTTCTTGGTCAACTTACTGCTCCTGTATTTCCTGAGCCGGTCACCACGAAAAGGCCCTTGCGAATGAGGTTTCTCAGGATAGCACGCAGTCTCGTCTTGAACAGCTCGAAGCTCTCGGCCACCTCTTGGTCAGTTGACTGCGGGTTCATCTCCATCCAGCTCCTCTTGTACTTCAAGAGGCTATACGTCCAAGACATGGACACGATAGCTAGCGTCATCTCGCTTTCGTTCGGGAAGAGGTTGTGGATCACGACCAAGGTCTCCAGCCAGTCCTCGGGCGAGGCCCCGCTGCCGTCCTCGTGCCTGCGAGGTGCGCGCACCACTATCGGCTTCACCTTCTTGGCGATTCCCAGATTCGCGCCAGCGAGGACGCTCAGCATCGATGTCCCGTGAGGATTGCATTTCTCGGGGTTGCAGGCCCCGCCCAGCTTGGCCCCCGAGTCGTCTCGGTGTTGCTTGCCGTCGTAGTCGTTGCCGACGAACAAGAACTCCGTCTTCGCGGCAATGTTGTCGCCCTCCGTGAATTCCTGCATTCAGGAGGTCCATTGTCAGCTCGCAAACGCGCAAGGCGCTCTTTGGAGAAACTCGAGACTTACCGGGTGATCCATCTGGGCGCCGGTGTCTGGCACGTACACGGGTATGTCTTCCCCGGCGCTGACGTCGAAGAAGTAGTAAGAGTTGAACTTGTTGCGAAGCTCTGCTTCGTTGTTGGAAAGGAAAGACATCTGCCTCTGGTGTTGCGACACTTCGACGTCCTCGAGGAACCAATCTTGATATCTCCAGTTCGTGTCCGCTGTTGTCGGATCAACGCAACCCGACGTGCATTCTATGTGTGCCGATGCGACCTGGGCATTCTTTGAGTCAACAACATCTTTCTGCATTGTGTATCTCAGGTTTGACTTACGTTTCGAATGTCCTTCACCCTGTTCGCCTGATCGGCGTCCATGGAAACCCTCCAGAAGTTGACCCCCAGGCCGTTGGCCTCCGAGACCCTTATCCTATCGTCCTCCTGAACGATCTTCCTGATCTCGGAGTAGATGGCGCCAGTCTCGTCGGTCTTGGTACCGTCTCGCGGCCAGATCACGTAGGTCCTCCGGATCGGGCAAGCAGGTGATCTGCCATCGCCCTCCTGGCGCTTGTTGTTCCCCGTCGGAGCTGGCGTGCACGAGACGGTCGTCGTCGTGGCAGTGACGTCGCATCCCGTCTCGCGAAGCCCGGTTCGGGTCGAGCACGCCGCTGTGCCTGTCCCGCTGCAAGTAACAACAACGTCGGTGACGGTCTTGGTAGCGCACTGGGTCCGGGTCACAGATGCTTCGCGCGTGGAGTCGGCGATCAGGCATCCTCGTAGCCCGGCGCAGGTCGGGGGGAGCACTCTCGAAGATACCGTCGTCGGGGAACCGTTAACCGTCGACACGATGAAGGATGTGGTAGTAGAGCATATGGAGGCCGTCTTCGCCTCGCACTCCGTAGGCTTGGGCCCCGGGGGAAACGTGGGGATGTGGTCGGGACCGACGCTGGATGACAAGACGAGTTTAGCTAGCTGCTGTAGATTAATATCACGAAGCTATGTCTTGTCACTCACGTGAATTCGGGCCAGGGCGGAAGCTCGCCCTGTAATCCAATTGGGCCAGGAAGGTCGATCATTCCAATCGGCGGAGGGCCCCTGATATAAAACGACGGGAAGTGTGAGTCATTTTGTTCTTGCCGACACGGATGAGAGTGATTCTTACGGAGGATAGACGCCAGAGGGCAGGGTTACTTTCCAACCCAAGATATTGATATCGTCAAACCGGACACAAGCCTTGACGACGACACATTAGTATCCCCGAGCAGTATCGATCAGCCCAACAGTATAGATATTCCCACTTACAGAAAAGAACCACAGCGTACACGGAATCACAGCACTATCATCATCGTCCTTCGACGGCTCCGGCTGGTCCACTTCCACCTCAACTGGCGTAATGACAGCTTCGGGAGGCCATTGAGTAAACGTAGTCTGGGATTCGTCCGTGCTTGACGGAGGCCTCCCCGATGGTCGGCTGGTAATCGTCGCGGTCGGCGGAGCCCCCGTGCTGGGCGTGAGAGTCTCGTCTCTCGTCGTGACGGTCGTCTCCTCCGTCACGGACGGGAGGTCTGTCGTACTGAATTCGCCGCTGGTGTCGGCCCGGACCGTCGTTCCCTGAGATTCTGTGTCCCGGTTTTGGGTTGAGGTGGCAGAGCGGGTGTTCGAATCCTCCGATCCGGTGCTAGGTGTCGATGATGGTGGACTAGAACTATCAAGGCTGGGGTTGGAGACCGGCGGGAGGATTGTGATTGTAGATCCTGAAGTGACGATAGTCGATGGTCCTGGGATAATCGGCGAAGTCGCGGTCTCGGATCCAGTAGTATCTCTGACGGAACTTGATGCCGGCTGAGTTGTATCGAGAGATGATTGTGAAATTGCACTCTCGGATCCAATGGGAATTTTAGTTGAACTTGCAACTTGAGGAGTTGTTTCCGGAGGTGGTACAAGAGTGAAGGTTTGGCCCAGAGTGACGAGAGTTGTTGGAGAGACGACAACAGGAAGAGTCACCCTGTCGGTGCCGATCGTCACCACCGAAGAGGTCGGAACGGACAGGTCTGACGAGAACCGAGGGCCAGACGAAGTCGAGGTGTCCATCTTGGAAGACGACGACGCCGGATCTGTGGCTGGTCTAGCATTCGACGAGGTCGAAACGGTGTTGATTACCTGGCTCGAGCTGGCAGGCACTTGATTCTCCGACGAAGCAAGCGATGTCGGGTCGGTATCAACCGCTTGGCTTGACCTTGTAGGCATTTGAACGTCCCGCGAATCAGATGAAGTCTGAACAGTGTTCGCAACTTGACTCGAGCTAGTGGTCATTTGGCCATCTGACGAAGCAGGCGAGGCCGTGGTCGGAGGCGAACCTGAATTCTGCGGAGGACTCTGCGTATCAATCGGCTCAACAGAGCTTGTCAGAGTCGTAGGCGAGTCTCCCAAAGCGCTAGACGAAGGAATAGGTACGTCGGGCCTTGAAGAGACCCCTCCGGCAGTTTTGGTGTTGCTGGGTTCCACGACTCTGGAAGAACTGACGAGCCCAGACGTCGGCTGAGGGGGACCAGCGCCGCTAGAACTCTGCACCGGCGGTATGACCTCACCATCGGGCGCGGTGCAACTGAAGTCGGCATTGCAAGTGAAGGAGCTGTCAGGGCAACAGCCGAAGCCGCAGCAAATGGTACCTAGTTTAGAGTGAGCGGGTGCTGTTCTATTTCACTCGAAGGCATGGGTACAAACCTGCGCCGCAGAGGTTGAACCTGGAGCTAGGGGTCTTGCAGCACGTGTCTCTCGCCGTCCCACAACGATCCTCGCACCAGTAATGGCCAGGAGGGCATCTCTGGGCGCTGACGAATATCGTGGTAAGGAGGAAAGCGAGCCAGAATAGGGGCATCCCCGAGCGTATTCCCGACCGCATGGTTGAGGTGAAGTGAATGGTATTGATGGCCGTAATTCTCAGCTAGGTCTGGTGAAGTTGTCACGGAGAGTACTTGACTGAAACTGGCACCTCGAAAGACAAATCGAACAGAAATCAAGCATTGTTCAAGTCTTCTTATACGAGTTCATTCGCGTTGATCCTCTGCCAGCCTGATATTTTCCTTGCCAGTCGCCTCTGTCCTTGTTTTCGACGCCTGCCTTACTTTCGGGATAATCAACCAATCTGCAACCTCGTCGAAGACGCCCAATTCTTAGTATTCGAAATGTTGGGGGGGCATATTGTGTATGCCTAAATCAATCAACTTTGGTGAGACTCAAGTGGCACGACCGCAGCTGATATGCCGGTGCGACACTTCATCTTCCTCCCTCGTTGCTTTTCACATGGGATCCTCCCGACTCTGCCATATACTCCTCGTCATCAAACGGGCCAGGGACGTACACGGTCCCGTCAGGCTGTGAATTTACTGACACAATCTGTTCCCGAGTCAGCAGTTGATTCCAGCGAGAAGGTTCGCTTTCGCTCTGCGGCCGTACCTCTTTGATCTTCCGCACCTCGACGAGCTCTGTCTGGGTGAGGTCCGCTCGCCAAAAGACGATACTGAGGCCCGTGGCTGATACCGTTCGGACGCGCGAGCTGTCGCCGGTGATTGCCACTAGCTGATCGTGGATACGGTTCACAACACTTTCCTCGAGGGAATCCTCTGGCCAGAGGGCGTGTTCTCGTCTTCTTGCATCTTCGGGCTTGACATGCCGCATATCAGCCAGGGCACGGGGCAGAAACACGTCGGTCTTGGAGGATTTAGCAGCTGAAGACGAGGACTGGTGGGAACCATCCAAAGACGAGCCTGGTGTCGCAATGGGCTGCAGGGCCTCAGTGCCGGTTTCTGTGGGGTTCGAATCGGCAGTTGCGGTGGCTGGGCCTGCTATGGATTCCGAGTTCGAAGGCATTGGGGATAGGAAAAAAGAAAATCCTAGGGAGTCTCTTTTTTCAGCTTGTTTGTTGGTTGTGGATTACATGCATTAAGAGGCTTGAGACAGACGCGAGAAAGGGTGGAAGGAGGATCGAGCAGACTTGGGACCTAGAGCAAGAACAGTAGTCGATTTACATATCCTGCGGGGCTGCCTATTTCAATTCCCACAGCAACAAATCAAAGTTGTCCGACAGGATCGACGTGGCACAATCTCGGGCTAGATCTGCCTTACCAGTGGCTCGTTCACTCTGAGATGGCATGGCTGTCCGACGTAAATGATGATGGTTGCGGGTTAATGTCCGCGGCCCGGAAAGATATGTTGCTTCGGTGCTTCAGCCCTAGGAGCCTCTCCCAATCGAGAAGGTGGAAGTACTAATACGAACGACCTCGACCACTTATGCCGCTGTGCGACATGGGCGCGGGCTGGTGGAGGGGTTACCTCTCTCCGCAAGGCCTGCCGCCTGAAAGGATTTCAATCTTAGATGTGTAAGACTATGTTCATGTTGTACTAGAAGGCATGGCCAGTTATCGTGAGTGATGCAGTTTTACATAAGCCAGGTTGAATAGACAGCTTGACAATTTAACTTACCGTTTATTTGGGGCGGCAGGTTGTTGGTGATAACACGGTTGTTGGTGAAACTGTGCCATCACCAACAATCATTCTGAAACTGCTCGATGGTATGTGTTGGAAATAAGACTCAAAAGACTGGCGCAAACCCACTTCAGTCAAGATAGCCTTCACAGTTGGTACGATGCCGCCCGCGATCTAGGCAACCACTCTGGGCGGGCGACTACTCCGAAAGTCTCATTGGAGGAGGTCACTAAGGAGAGGGGCGAACACGCCTCCATCTAGCAGCAGGGATACGAAATATCGCAATCCACATGTCTTCCAACACCCTACCCATAGGAGTCCCCTCACTTCTCGTCACGATCAATATCCGTACCAAATATCTTCTAAGACTCTTTAGCCACCCCTCAAAAGCCTGCGCTTGCGATAGCCATCGCTTCTTGAAAATGGCGTACGATCGAGACGACTTCGTGCGCCTCTTAACGGACTACTACAACTTCTGCAACCGCGTCTTCTGGCGCGCCACTGTTGTGCAGGCCCCTCCTGGCGGGTGGCCCGAGATCAATCAGGAAACCCTGGCCGCCCTCAACAAGAACGACACCGTCGTTGACCTCCTTCGCCATCTCCCATATGTCGACGACCAGGGTTACCAAACTGAGCCTTTCATTATGGACGACACGCCTATTGTCAATTATCGCAGTAAGAAACTGCAGAAGGAGATCCGCGAGGGCGAGTTTACAGATATGGCCCTGTCCAGAGCCGGCGCGGACCCGCCGCTCCCGCCCTCGTGTGCCGCTATTGCCATCTGTAGCAATCGGAATGGCTACGAGGTCATCTTGGACACTGACGACGGGTATGTCTACTGGGGTGACCCTATAGGGAACCATGATGAGGAGGCACCTCCGCTGAACAGCACCCTGGAGAAGCGATTTCGTGGTGACCCAGCTAATGAGTGGAGGCTTGCTGGGTTTAATGTGTACGAGCCCGCGGACTTGTTTGAGCTCTGCAAGGAGCGCTTCCGGGAGCTTCATTGGATCGGCCTTGGACCGTTGAATCTATCTGTGCAGAGGGGTAACATGGGCTGGGAGTATGAATCCGAACCGGACCCGGACTGGTCGGATCCGGAGGATGACTGTAGCCACAACAAGCTGGCCAGGAAGATGAAGAAGGCGGGCTGGCCCGGCGACGGTGAGGGAGGTGGCTGGAACGTTGAAAAGTTTGAAAGGCTGTACGGACAGGACAACAATGAGGAAGAGTGAGAGGCGCAAGGAGGCATTCTTACTTTGGGGCTTGCGAGACAGGCGGTTCCCCATTTGGGTATGCCGTGTACGCCAGTAGATGCTATAAGAAACGTATGCAATTAATATGTGCTGCCTGTATTCTGGCCTAAGCGTAAATGCCGCCTAGAAGTTGAAGCAGCTACTTTCTTGGTGCATTTTACTGCACGAACTGATGTTGCAACCACTGACGATCCTGAAACCTGTGTCGCTGTTGTTGGTGGAGTGGAAGTCATCGCAGTTGCTAGCGATGCCGGCCTGCGATGTCTAAATGGGTCATCCATGATGGCGTCACTTAAATTCGACCTTCGACGAGACGAACTAGAGTAGCATCGGGTAGAACTGATCTGGCCCTCTCATATCAAGTCAGAGAAGATATTGACGCAGTCTCAGAGCTTGGCATCACCGCGACTACCAAGTGGGTGTGAAACTTACAACAGCCTGCGGCCAGCGCAGCTCCAGTTACTTTGGCCGGCCCCGTACAGCTACTTCTACGTTGAAGAACCCAATAGAATGGATAATAGGGATTCGATATTGTTGGCTGTTCACTAATCAGCGTCGTAGAGCTGGTTTCACGTGTGTCACAAGTACGGGCACTGTACTTAAAGACGCCGTTCGTAAAGACGCCGTAAAGACACCGTCTGTTAAAGCACACGTTTGAACGGGTGGAAGTTTGTTATGTGGGCTTCGGAAAATAACATGCAGTGTGTTCAATGTTGAATATCAGTGTCTCCTGTCTATCTCTTAAAGTCTCTTCGGCCGCGCTGGCTACGAGCTGAGTATAAAAGCACCTTCATGCTCTGACACCTCGAGTTGAAAACAGCGGTATACCATTTGAGATCTAAACTTCCAACTGCACTTGCTAGACAAGGCCAAGGTTACACTTTTATTTTTATTCACGGAACTGATACCATAGACGCTCGAAACCATGAGGCCCTCGGTCTTGTCGACGTGCCTGACGTTCCTCCTGTTCGGCGCAACGGCCCTGGGGCAAGGGAACGTCGGTGGTGAGCACTCATCCTAAACCCAGCTAGCTAGCCGACTGTGGATCGTCATGAATAACCACTTATATCTGCAGGCTTATGCGAGAAGAACTCGGACTGTCTGGCCTGCCTGAACGACGGGACGGGAAGACGGCTCTTCTGCCCGGGTGAGAGACCACCACCCATGCGCTGAATCATCCAAATGCTTGTTTAATGTTACCAAGACTTGTTCCTGTGCGAAAGAAACCTGGAAGACTAACATTAACCGGGGGAAAAGCTGGAAACGGGGAGCGACGCTGCGCTATCAACGAAAGTGCAAGCAGATGCGGTCCCGTGGAGCGTGCTGAGGCAGCCATGACTTGAAGCCTTCAGAGTTCTGGATGAACGACAGTGCTTTTGTCTACACCCGAGGTTACGGGGTACAACTCTTACCGAAATCACTTTGGGTAGTGGCAAGAGCACGCATGACGGCATATCAAGAATAGAAGGTTGTGTCAACAAAACACTATCAATTACTATTTACGTCTAAGACCACTCCATCATGTCCTCTAATGAGCGTGATGAAGCCGGATGCTCCTCGTGAACAGCACTATCCAACGCAGACGCACTGATGCAATAAAACAGACCCAACACCGTTATTCATGCAATGATTTGTTTCAAGTCGTGGAGAGGCTGCTACTGCTGGCTGCCGACGTAGTTGTCGCTGGTGACGTCGCCGACGGTGACGGTAACGTTGTAGTTGCTGATGATGGGGCCGGAGGAGGCGCCGTACAGGCTGAAGAGGCCGGCGGAGACGACGTACTTGCCGGCGGCGAGGTCGGCGGGGATGGTGACGGTCTCGGTGATGTTATCGAGGATGTTGGACTTTTCTGTGATGGGGTTTGCGGTTAGCATTTGTGATTGACTACTGTTCCATCGGCCGAGGGAGACTGACCAGGTCCGAGGTAGAAGGAGCCCAGGACGGTTTGGAGGGTGCCGGGGAAGGCGGAGGCCTCGGGGGCGATGCCGAAGGCGATGGCGATGTCCTGGACGGACTGGATGTAGTTCTGGGTCTCGATGATGGCGTTGACCTGGTCGCCGGCCTTGACGGTCTCGGGGAGGGCGATGCCGTAGATGCGGGCGCTGGCCAGGGCGAAGATAGTGGAGGCGGCGGCGAGGGAGGCGCGGAACTGCATCTTGACGGTGTTTAGGGGATGGTGACGTTGGTTGTGGTGGTGATATTCGTCAGGGTTGTGATTAAGTTGTGATGATTGCTTCGGACGAGATCGAGTGGTTAATGTGCGAGGTGTGCAGACTGGAAGAGATAGGATGGCAGAGGACTTGTCCGAAGTTTATAAAGTCTTTGCCCATCAACAAACAACATCGAATGAACATGACGATCTTGGAGGGGCTCCAGTCGCTTAGCGATGTGACATGGTTTATTTTGGTGTCACTCGACGTCAGGGACCCAGAGAAACGTCGCCTAGGCGCGAGTCCGCTGGGCATGACGCTGTCGCCTGTGCCGGACAACCTTCCCGTCCGACCTATTCTTGGCAGTTCCCGCCGGGCTTCTAGCGGACCAACAGTCCGTCCTCGTACAGAATGTTCGCAAGAACGAAAGGGATGAACGGCTGCATTGAAAGGGGTGGTGGGTTCGGGGAAAAAGTGCCGTTGGCAGCCCCCGGACGGAGCGGGAAGGGCGACGCGGGATGGAGGCTGAGGGGGGGAGACTAATCAAACCTTGGCCTACTTTGCAGTCTGCCGATCCAGCCGATCTTTATAAATACATACGACGTATTTGTTTGCTTCAACAAGCGCGAGGGGGGGGAAGAGGGAAGAGAAGTCCCTTAGTTTGTGGCTTTGCTGCTTCTGCTTTTTCGCCTCTCTCATCCGTACGTTGCCGAGATCTCATGTAAATGACGCCAAACCGGGCTCTCCCTAACTCTTTACAGCCTCTCTGTCGGGTCCATCGACAGTAACGTTTCAGCGGCTAGTCTAAGTCACCGTCGTGTTAAGACCGGGCCAGCAGGTCACCCCAACCACGCCGGCGTGCCTGCATGTCATCATCGCCATGACTCGGAACTTTTCCCCAGCTTGCCCAGCCACTTTTAGGGGTCTAAATGCTGGCAGAGGGTGTTGTGGAGCATGTCGCTTGGAACGGAGCACTCACTGTCTGGCGGCGCTGATCTCCTACTATTAGCGGAGATGTGGCGTGTTCTCAGCATCCCCACCAGAGCGCGTTCCAAACAACGCAACTCGCTTAGTCACCTTGCCAGAGTGGTTAATGGGCTGGCCTGCTATTACGGATCCATCGGTCCCAAAGGATATAAGCCAGTGTCTTCGGACGCGCAGGTTCGAATCCTGTGGGTGACGATATTTCTTTTGCTTTTTGGCATCACAACTCTTTATTTTGAAAATGGTATCTATCACTTCACTCACTGAGCTGCTATCTGAGATAGACAGGTAATCCCCGTGTTTGATTTGCCCCATCTATCTATGACTATATCCTTATTTGCACCCGTTGTCCTCCGAAATCAGATGCCAATGTCGTCCCGCGGCCCGACAAACGGAGGCGTGGTGGTTGGCAAGTCATAAGGGTCCTTCAGCGAGTACTCGTAGTAGTCGCTGGCGTTGAAAACCGACGCCCCTTCGACGTCAACATGCGTCTCGCCCGTGCAGTCCTTGAACTTGAGCCAGTTGCTGCGGATCGTCGCGTTGGGCCCGGCCACCACGGGATCGTTGACGTTCTCGAAGTAGCTCGTCTCGACGAGCAGCGCCGTGTGGCCACGCGCGTAGTTGCCGTACGACGTCACGTTGAGGAAGTAGTTGTTGTACATGTGGCACATGAGCAGGTTGTCCGCGCTCGGGTTGCGCTGGTTCGTCGAGTTGAAGAAGTTGTCGTTGATGGTCATCTTGGAGATCACGTTGGGCGTCCAGCCGATGCCGAACGCCTTGTTGTGCGAAGAGAAGAGGCAGTTGGACACGGTCACATAGTCCGTGTCCTTGCGGAGGTCCATGAGGCCGTCGGCCATCCGGGCGAACTGGAGGGGAGGGGGTTGTCAGCGGCTTGTTCTGTCTCCAACGGTACGGAAATTCAAAACGCATACCTCCACGTGGTCGATCCAGAGGTTCGTCCCATTATCCACCTGGATCCCGTCCCAGTCCTCCGACTTGCCATTGTAGTCCTCGGGTATGTATGTGTCGCTGACCCTCAGGTTCCGCAGGATGATGTTGCTCTGGTTCGTGATGCCGAATCCGCCGCCGACGATCGCGGCCCCGGCTCCGACGCCGATGATGGTCTTGTTGCTCCGGATCGGCACCTCGTAGCCCCGCGGCTCCGACTGCAGCTCACCCTCGACGCGGATCACCAGCGGCTCTGTTACGTTGGCGTACTGCACAAGTTCCGCGTGCGACCTCGCCGTCACGATACGACCGCCCCATCCGCCCGTTGTGCCGCCGTTGAGCGAGGCGAAGCCGTGAGCGTCCTCGTCGCACCGGGCACATGTGACGTTCTCGGCCGTGGCGGCTACGGGGGTGCCAAAGGCCGCAGGCAGCGAGAGGAGTAGGGCGAGGCAAGAGCCGAGGCTCTTTCTGGGTGACATTGTGGTTGGTAGTTTCCGACGCTGTCTCCGCGATGCTACTCTGAAATGCGGCTCGAGACTGGGTCGTATGTCAGGGTGTCGATGATGCCTTGGTCCCATCGAAGACCGCCATATCCCCTCAGGCCCTGGTCTATTAAATACACCTTGGATCGCAGTGCCGCACTGAAGGCCGTGATGCCTTCATCGCTACCCCTCCTCACGCCAAGCGGGAATACGTGTAGTTGCTGCACATCAGAGATTAGCCGGTGGACGAAGGATCTGTCGAATCCGCGCCAATGGCATCTATCACAAGCTTCAAAATTTGTCTTTGTCTGTGTCCACAGACCGCTTCAGTTCCGATGCGGCGCCATTATCACCAGAACCCAACTGATGTGGACGCTTTCCCCGCGCTGCGCCGCTCATCAGCGCGATGCGGGGTGATGTCAGGCTCTCCCCTCCACCGCCCCCTACAACCCCATGTTCCCCGCGGTCGGGGTCTCGTCTGAGATGACCCGAGGCCCCGGGACGCCGCCGATCTGCAGGTGGGATGCCGATAACTCTCCGGATGGAGATTAGGTTGGCGGAGGAGAGCTTCGCTGGTGGCTGGTGTTGGTGGAAAGCGGTTTCGCCGCTGCGCCCAACTACCGCAGGCTAAATGCGTTGGTCGGCATTGCCCGGGGTTGTTTGACGGGCATTTGAGACTGGGGTGAATACGAGTGCTTTCCATGGATAAGATGTTCCGTCTGAAGGGGAGAGGAAGACAACGACCGGAACTTGTGCTGGAGCCGAGGCGATGACCCGAGAAGGAGGTTCCTCGGTCAGGGTCACTGACTAAGCCTCTGAAAGGATTATGTATATACCACGTTCTTGGCTGCGATTGATGGGGTGGGTTTATCGCCCATGTTGCAGCAGCTCCAGACTCGCAAAGATATGGAAATGTAATTCATGACATTACCAATCTCGTACGATGTTTGCCGTTAGTCTTGCCTGCTCTACTCAGGCTCTCGTCCTGCCGAGACATCCATAGTCTCTGGCATAGTATCAAAGACTCGGTGAGTCTATGCGTACAGAGCACTATTAATCATGAAGGGTTACCCCGAGAGAAGTTGTTGATAGCCCGAGCTAGGTTTTCTGAATATCCGAACTTAGTGCTAAGTGTAAACGATTAATATTCTAGTGACTCCAAGAAAAGTATCATGAAAATGCGTTAGTTAGACCAAGGAACAGGCAATTACACACCCTGGAGGAAACAAGAAACACACCAGCGTTGCCTTAGATTATCTCCACACAAACCGAAACTTAGCACGTCCGGTGGAATTCAGAGATAGTCAAGTTTACAAGTCTCAGAAGAGATCAACAGCTGAGGATTTCGCCAACCGTCTTACCTGTCCATGTATTGTTAACGGAATGAACTCTCAAATCTCAAAGCTTGTTAGATAACAATATCAAGGAGTTCAATGCCACGCCGCGTAGGGCCCTCAAGGCCAAGTAACCTCCTAAACGATCTTAGCAAAGACTAGGTACCATCGATTGATGCCATTATCGAGGCATATTCCAACGCACAAAATCACGACTGCAGTTGCGGTTGGATCGCCACACCTAGGCGAAGTGTCTTGGAGCAAACATTCCGTTAGCTACCGTCATGCACACTGTATCTACCTCAGGTGGAGATGGATCGATGAACCACGCCAGGTACAAGCAACTTCGTAGTTTTGAACAGTCTCATTGAATGAAAGAATAGCCATGGCGTCCCTAGTGCTGGTACCGACGTTTCAAACATTTGGTGGGTGGGGTTGATGTGCAGCGACGTGATTCATGGCAGCTGATCAGCGGCGGTGCAGGCATCTCCGCTCCACGGCCGACATGCTCTGCCCCTCCTCGGCGCCGGCCGATCGGGGCGCCCCCACCGAGAAACCGGAGCACGCCACGGCGGGAAGAGCCGCGTGGCGCACGTGGCTGCCGAGGCCGGAACGGTCGGAGAGAATGCTCCGACAACGTAATCGCGTGCTCGGACAGGTGCTCGGGCAGGTATGATGCGCGAACAATGATGAAATCCTGAGATATTTCATGACGTCACAACTAGTTCACGACGAACATGCATCTTATCTCCAGCTTCAATACCGAAAGGCAACTACTACCGAATTTATCTTTCTATTGCTTTGGCTCATCTCCATTCAGTGTCCAAGACGAGGAAATAACTTCCCAAAACAACCAAAGGGCAAGCCCAAACGATCACCATCTCTGGTACTAAAGCCAGGGATTCCTATTAGCGACACCGCAATCTCGCTCCCAAAGAGCGATGACGACGAAGGCGGACACGAACCCCACGGCGGGCGAGCCGATTACCACCAAGAACCAGGTTCTTCAAGGAGGGGCCTCGGCCGTCCAGGTACGCTCGTGACCAACAATGGTGTGCCACAGGATGTCCATCGGTGCTAACGTTGGATGCGATGCGGCCAGGACTTCTCGCCCTTGCGCAGCGTTTGCGCTCATCTCAACGCGTTCCACGCCTACGCCTCGGACCCTTCCCGAGTCGTCGAGGCGAACCACTACTGCGGTCACCTAAACGACGATGTCCGGCAGTGCATCCTCTACGACAGCCCCGAGCCCCACGCTCGCATTATCGGCATCGAGTACATGATCTCCCCGAAATTGTACGAGACTCTCGACCAAGAGGAGCGGAAATTGTGGCATAGCCATGTGTACGAGGTCAAATCTGGCATGCTCATCATGCCGCAGATGACGCTACCCGATTCGATCTGGGAAATAGCCGAGAACAAGGAGATGGAGGAGGTCGTCCACCTCTACGGCAAGGTGTATCATCTGTGGCAGGTTGACAAGGGCCACCAGCTGCCGTTGGGCGAACCGCAGCTGATGACAAGCTTCACCAGACCCGGCCAGCTTGACTTTGAGGGTCTTGTCAGCGACAGAGATCGGAGGTTCAAGTCGGACTATAAACGAAAGGCAGAAGCTCGGAAGCACATTGCTTCGCCATCGGTTCATCCCGACGCTGACCAAGCTTGGAAGCAACAGAAGAAAGGGGAAGGGGCTCCGTCGTGAAATGGTCAAACACTAATGAGGTTGCTAGTTGCGACGTTGGATACAGGCAACAACCCAAGCGAGTTGCTGGCCGCAACGGAGAAAAAGGCAATCTAGGAAGGTTGAAGCATCGTGCCGCAGAAGGGTCTGCCCGCACATAGTCCCCCGATCATTGGTCAAACGGCATAAGGTTGCAAGCGGGTCGAACAGGAGTTGAGGCTCGCGGAGTCGAGGAGTGGCCCGAGAGGCACAGGCACAGCAAACGAGACAGCGCTTTCGCGGGCCTTAGCATGGGGAATAAATCGAAAAAAGAATCAAACTTCAAAGTTTTGGTTACAGTTGCGGAGGGCAGCGCGAGACGAGATCAAAGGTGAGGGCCCACGGAGGACGGGGGTCCCGGTCGCGAGACTCCAGTCCATCAAGATGGCCCTTCAACTGACGAGTGACGACACGACTTCACAGGTCAGAATGCCGAGCTATCTCCTTTTACACTCTAGTCGCTCAGTGTCGATGCTTCAGATTCGTCTCGAAACGCAAACTCCACCCCACGGCCGCTGCAGCCCACCCACTTGAGGCTGCTCTTGATCGAATGACACCTGCTCTGACCATGGGCCGAAGTGAAACGTGAAAGGTGCATCCATGTCTTGCCATCCATGTCGGACAGGGGACCCCCTGACGACTCCTTGCAGCGAATCTTGTGGATCTCGCGCTTCTCCTTTCCGTCGCGGAGATTTTTTTGCTCGTCTTCTGGGGGGCGAGCTTTGGGAAATACTGCGGAAATCGACGAGAAGGGGGAAGTCCGCCAAGCGGGCCAAGCGGTGCATCATCCGACTGACGGCTTTTGCCATGCAGGTACGCTCTTAGCCGTCAGGTACCCGTATGTTATATTGCACCTTATGTCGAATACGGGGATTGCTGTGGGCAGAATAGATTATTCCCCGGCTGATGAGAAATTGACTATTGATTGCACTATCGGCAGGGCTCTTGACAAGTTGACAGTGGTTGTCGTTGGTTGTCACCGAATCTTCAAGTGGTGGTGGTGATCGTGGCTGTGGCAGAAACCAACAAGATAATCCCCGAGTCGGTCATCGGCAAGTGGCCCCCGATCATCATAATCAGTTTCTCGACAGGTCAATTGAGGCTGTACTCTACCCTCAGAAGAAGGCACAACCTCGCATCTTGATTCCATCAACCGCCTTCAAAACACCAGCCACGAATCCGATGGATCGGGCGGCATTTCTCATCCGGCTCGCTTTCCGTGGCTTCTTTTGGGCTTGGCTGGCGACCCCTTCGGCCGGTCTCCGAGTGTTGGTCTCAGCTTTTTTTCGGAGGTGCGAGAAAAGAAAACCAAAGGAATCGAGCGAAGAAGAGAAAAAACCAGACGAGCAGCTAGCCACGTTCTCCCCGTCCTACCCGCTCCCGTGTGGCCACGCTGCCTGCCTGCTGTCAACGTCAGGATTTCAGGATGGGACGAAAAGACGAAAGAAGCGAGAAAGGGAATGGCGACAAGAGAGAAACCAACTTGCTTGCCTGCCCTGCCAGTTTGGTGTTTCTTTCTTCCCGCAGGTTGCTGTTCTCGGCCGCCGTCGCATGGTGCTTTGGACCTTTTGCCTCTTGGCACGTGTATCACACCTCGAGTCCGTGACCCCCTTTTGGCCGAGAAGAGACGGGACCACCCCTGGCCAACGGACGAGGCCGCAACGATGCACCCAGGGAACAGATGGTTCAACAGGGCATGATGACGGCGGCGGTAAGCCTCAACCTTTTTTTGCACTCCAGCTGCCGCCCTCCTGCGTCGACAGGAGAGAGAAGGGGGTGGGAGCCTGACAGGCCCTGGCCCGTTGTCAGATTGCTTACTAGGACATCTGGTAATGCTCTGTGAAACACGCTCGCCTCTATAGAACCGACCCCTCAGCGCCTAGTCGTCCGACCTCTCGTCTGTCTCGGCCCTGCCAAACACGGCTAGCCGCCGTTTGTGAGCACTGCGCCGTTGACTCGCGGGCAACCGAGTTCGCCGTCCGGACGGGCCAGGAGTCGACATGGGGGAGACAGGGGTCCTCCGCCAAACTCCCAACTCCAGATCCACACAACACCAACAAACCATCCAGTCACACACTTTCGCGACTCCATGTTCGACTCTTTGAGCGGCCTCGCTACCGGCCGCTGGCAAGGTCTCGACCCAACGCGCGAACTGCCTGCCCCCTCGACCCCCCCTCGCGTCAACTTCCCGCCCCGTGTCTGTCTCTATCCCTCCCTGCTTTGCCCCCCCTACACTACGAATACCAGGCCTTCTATAGTCCCCTTCCATCCATCTGCCAAGATAGGACTGGCTCAGGGCAAGGTCGTGACTCCGCCCAGCACCACAGCCTTGCGACAGGAGGTGTTGCAGATGATCTGAGCAGATCAGCGTACATCATAGATGGTGGGCGTTTGACTACGTTTACGTCGTTTCGGCCCTCGACCGCGAGCATGTGTATAAGATGACCTTCGCGGCGTCGTCGTCTCGTCTTTTAGCCTTCTCCCTCTCTCTACCCACCCCCCATCAAATCATTCACTTCTCCTACGCTCCTCTTAGCGGGCTTCCGTCTTTTTTCTTTTCTTTTCTTCACTTCGTTCCTTAATCGTGCTGGGCACATATTCAACTTAGTCTCTGGAGACAAGATGCTTTCTTTCAAGGATATCATTCTCGGCTCGGCCATGCTGGCGGTGGTCAACGGCCACGCAGCTATCCTTAATGCTCAGGGTGATGCGGGTTCGCCTGCCAGCGTCGGTTTCAAGGGTAAGTCGGCGCGCAAAAACACAGCAGAGAGGAAACTCTCGTGGGGGTCGTCAAGCGCGACTCTCACGAGTCCGGGTTTCTCACTCACTCACTCACCAAGCCGGGGCCATCTCACTAACACGGATATGATCAGTCGACCCCAACCTCGCCCGTAACTGCACGACCATCAACCCCTGCCAACAGGACGCCACGCTCATCCGCGATGCCGAGATCAACGCCAACATCGTGAACGAGTGCGGACGTACCGAGATCGCCGGTAACATTGACATTGGCGAGAACACCGAGAACGCCCTGGCCGCCAATGCCGTCACCCAGGTCAAGGCCGGCAGCGAGGTCACCGTCACGATTCACCAGGTCAACGCCGACGGCGCCGGCCCCTTCTTCTGCGACCTGGACCCCACGAGCAACTCCCTGGGCGGTAGCGGCCAGATCCCTCTCGAGGTCACCAACAACGTCCCCGGCACCAACGGTTTCTCGCAGGCCAAGGCTCAGCAGTTCAACGTCACGGTCAAGATGCCCGCCGACCTCAAGTGCACCGGCGCCTCCACCGGCAACGTCTGCACAGTCCGCTGCCGCAACAACGCCGTCGCTGGTCCCTTCGGCGGCTGCTTCCCCGTCCAGCAGAGCGACGTCACGCCCACCCAGAACACGCCGCAGAACATCAAGACGCTCAAGGACCTCGACACCGTCCTCAAGCAGCAGCAGGGCAACGCCGCTGATCTGCCCGCCGCCATCAAGGCGAACCAGATCGACGGCACCGCGGAGGGCAAGAAGAACATCGAGACCGCCAATCAGCTCCTGGGCGTCCCTGACGTCGTGACCAAGGAGTTCCCCGTCTCAAACACCGGCCCCCCTCTGGACGGTGGCGCCGGCGCCGGCGGCAACAACAACAACGCCGGTGGCAACAACGCCAACAACGGCAACGCCGGCAACAACGGTAACACCGGAAACAACAACGCCGGCAACGGACGCCAGAGGGGCAAAGGCCAGGGCCGCAACCGCGGCAAGAACAACGCCAACAAGCGCTCCGAGGACAGCAGCCTCCGGTGGGCCAAGCGCTACGTCGTCCCCGGCGCCGACTTCCAGCCCGAGATCGCCCCATGAGGGAGTTTCATCCCGCCAGAGGCCTCGGCTTCTGAGGGAGACATCTCCCGCGTCGACGTTGTGGTTCCCTCCTAATCAACCCTTCTCCTCACTCCCCCCTCGGAGACACATACATCACACACATGCGGAACTCAAGGTTGTCACCGAGAAAAATGACTTTTTCGTGCCTGTGGGAGACCTGATCGCACAACACGGATTCTCATTTTCTGTCCTCTTTTCTCTTTTTATTGTGTGTAAAAAATTATATAAAAAAATTTCATAGCAATGATTTGATGTCAAGTCAGCGTTGTGCCTTAGATTAGGAACAAGCAATTAATGAACAGGTGCTGAATTTGATGATCAAAAATGTCTTCTTCCTTTTTCTTCTTCTCTGTCTCTGGCGAAAATAGCAGCAACAACCAGGTGCTCGACTTCACTTGCCACATTTGGGGGTGAGTTGATCAGACACTGTTTCTCGGGCTCAGGGTGAGTTCCAAGCCGCCAGCTCGACAGCCTCGCCTCCGGAATTCCTGACGGAAATCCGAGTCATCCCAATCCCTTCCCTCCCCGAAATAAATCACACTTTCTCGACGGTCGTGCCGGATCTTGAAACCTGCCGGTGGAGTCTTCTAGCAAGTTTTCGCCTGCATTCTTCCAATCACTTATCCCCCGTTTATCTCCCTACTTCCCTTGGTCCGCGTCGAGAGGAGTCCGCGCCTCCCGTACACACCCTGGTACCTGAAACGCACGGATTCTTTCTCTGCCCACGGATAGGAAAAAACAGGCGAGAGAAGTTCAGACGGAATGAGGCGGTTGAGGTACCTGGGTCGTACGATTGGAGGTCCGGAAGGGTAGGGCGAGGACGGGCCGGATGGTGTGTGCCCTTTTTCCAGGTGAGGTCCAATGAGAAGAGACAGAGGGAATGTGTGTGTGTGAGTGGGAGAAGAGCGTGCGAAGTTACGCTATTTCCTATTCAATTAGCATCGGGTAATTTGCACCAGATTCACAGGCAAGAGAGGCTCGTGGGGGGAGAGGGGGAATTCGAAGCCGATGGGGACGGGTTTCAAGTAACCTGCCAGAGAAACTCTCTTTGCTTTGTGTGTGGTTGCTATCTCCCCGACATGCTTTTCCACCTTTCCGTTCGTGTTTTGAGGGGTGTTGTCGCTCGACTCAAGGCACGGACGTATCACCAATTCGCATAGTTTAAAAAGAGAAGATATTAAGAACCAAACCTGCCTCTCCCATCAGTCTTGATTGATCTACGGTACTGGCAGATGCGACTCTGCAAGCCTTCTCGATTCGAGAGGGCTTTCTTGAGACGCGTGTTTGCGGGGCTTCGCAATGCGGGCGAGATGCGTGAGAGGTAGCTAAGCCCTACGGTGAGGCTCATCTGGATCTCTTGGCTTCGATTGCGAGTCGGAGATTTTTGGCATGTGGGATCCATCCGGCCTCCCTCCGGATCCCCACACACGAGATCGCTCGCGTGCTCACCGAGATGGCTCGGTCAACATGGGCAATCCTGAGAACTTCCTGACCGCCAACGTGCGTGATGATACGGCTGTACCCTATCACAAGCCGCGAGTCCAAAGGGTCCCGCGAACACTACTGCAAGTACATACCTTCTTAACTCCCCACTACCATCATGAGTTGCTGTGAAGAGGCGGAAAGTTTGAGTGCCACACGCACCCGCCCGCAACCGTATCCCGAGAGAGTTCGATGGGTACCTGCGTTAGCATTGCACTAGTCAAATCGACTACCTACCAAAAAGCCAAATGATGTTTTATCCGTCTTTCTCCACTCACATCTTTCAAACTTGAGAGATACGGACCTCCGTATTCCTGTTTTCCATCAAATATCATCTGTTTCCTCTTTCTTTCTCTCTTGCGCGGTCGATCGCGAGGCCGGTCTCATCAGAACAATACCGCGCAATGCTCTCGAATGTTCGGTCGTCCGTCGGGCATGGCTCGGCGTCTCTTCTACTGTTCAAGTCAAAGTTTCAAGTGTTTCGACGACAGACGGGGGGGAGCTTGGATGGTGATTTTCCTCCCGGGTTGGGGGTGTGCGGAACGAGGCAGAGAGCTGAATCGACATAAGATAGGCGGCGCATCCCGGGCGGATCGTCATGTGACTCGGTTACATGTGTGCTCGTTTGTATGATGGGTGTGGTGGTGTGGTGGGTGTCAAGCAAGTTCTGGCCCGTGACAGGGCCGGCGGCATTACGGTCCGTTTGATCGCTGGTTTAAGTGTTTGGTTTCTGACTTCTTTCTTCTGACTCTCATTTCAAGGTTCTACATTCCCCTGAAATATGTTGAGATGGTGTTCAGATAGTACTCTCATTTGCAGAAACAAACAAGCGTCTGATTTTGAGTTTGAGCGCGCATGCCTGACAAGAAACTGGCAAAGAGCGGCACGGGTGATGGTGTGGGGGAAGGCATGATGTTTTGACAAGCTTATGGCGGTAAGTTATTACTATTGTCACGACCTGACAAGTTTATTATAGTGTGGTGCATTGCCGCCATTGTTGCGATGTACATTCTCTCCGTAGGGGTTACCTATTCTTGGTCGTTTGAACATTTGGGAAGACAAGGAGAAAGTCAGAAGTGCTTTAGGTTACGGTCGATCGTGTGCCTATGTCGTCTCGTGTGGCGAGAACGGACTTGACGGTTTGATGCAGCGCGATGAGGGGAGAGTCAAAAGCACATGGCAGCGTTGCCTGGTGCGGCAAGGCCTCTTGACACGATGACAAGTGAGCTTCTATCGTGAAGGGCGTGTCTTATTAGTACTTGGGGTGGTCTGCTGAAGTGTTGACTCTCCCTCCGCATAGTCGCAGTTTCTGCTCGTTCTCGCCTTCCAACTTAAATAGGCCACACATGTCCTCCTGGGGTATAAGTCCGAACGGAAGACGCGCGCGGCTGCATCCGCTTTTCTAAGCAGTCAGCACATATCGGTCCTCGTCGTTGTCGTGATCCACTTTGGTGTTCGGTCTGCCGGCACGCTCGGGTGGGACGAACGCAATATATTTTGCTCTCTTTTCAGAGCAAAAGTCCTCACTGAGCCCCGTACTACGTTCCAATAGTCTGCGGCTCGGAAAAGCTTACCCGTGATAGCGACTTGAGGAAATCTTCTGTCTCCCGTTTCCCGCGGAACCTGAGAATGCCAAATTGGCCTCTCGCTGGTGGTCGTCGGCTCCCAAGACCAATCTCCGAGCGCCTGTCGCTTTTCAGCAACGCGGGTTGGTTCGGAAGCAGAGCACTGCCCGCCAAGAGGAGCCGCAAAGCTTGAATCCCCCCACCGAGTGAAGCGGCCGGCGGGGGAACAATAAGAAGACCATTGACGTTCGGAGACAACGGCACCAGACGCTCCGCGATGTGGTGTTGGTGCAACTCGCTCTCCAGGGGTCTTTTGCCTGTCCCGTGAGGGGACTTGCGGCAGATATACGACCTTGGGGATTTGGAGATTCGAGGTAGCATCAACTACGTAAGTGCAGGACAGCTTCATTCCTCTGAGCCACCAGCCCGGAATAGTCCGAGATCGGGACAGTCCAAAAACCGCTCGGCTCAAGGACTCCGATAGGTGGATTGCTCTCGTTTTCCTCGACGGACCGCCACTCCGTCAAGCGCTGGAGGAGCTCCGGTGGATCCAACGGCCCCACTATCGGCACCGCAGCCCGGAGTGCAGGCATGACCCGGCTTAGAATCACGGGAAGAGAAAAAATGCAGAGACAAAGAAAGTAAAATTGAATAAGGGGTAAATGTTAAAGAATGGGATGGAGCAGAAAAAAAACTCAATTATGTTTTGATTTGGTTTACCCCTCTTCCTCTGACACAAGAGAAGGCAAGTCAAAAGGTTAAGCATTTTCTCTTAATTAAAGAATCACCTTATGCAAAGCACCACGCGGCATGACTGTCTGCGTGCAGCCAACCCAATGCAAAGTAGTTGGGAACTTTTGCGGAGTTGCAGCTGTCAGTGAGGTGAGAGGTTGGAGGGCTGGTGAAGAGGGGGCCAAAAGTTGGCGGCACAGCACCCCACGTTTCGGGCTTGTGGCACCACCCAGCAACACCACTGTGGGCCGAGTGCGTTATGAGGGAGAATGAGGCAGATGATGACGGCCTCGATGCTGATGATTATTGCGGTGGTAATCTCGGGAGAGATACTCGAGTAAGCCATGCGGAATGTTCACTCTGTCACGGACGCAATTCCTCAGTCGCTCAATTGCTCTCTCAGTCCCTCACCAACTCACTCATCCTCTCACTCACTCCCTCATCACTTCCCAACCACACTCACTCACAAACCCCAGCCTGCAAGATGCAGACTTGTTCCGCCTAATACTTTACATTAGTGGCACTCCGGACCAGTGCCGCACATAAGTTGGCCTCGCAGGTCAAGTGAGGCCGTCGCATCCGCGTCCTGCGCCAACGGCAGCCACCATGTAAATGCCGTGCAGTCCGGACTGAGGCAGGGGATTTAGGGACAAATAAATTGCCTGTCCAATCGCGAGAGCGGACGGCCACGCGGTGGGAGTTCCTCCGCCCGGGTGCCCCTTGCAGGGGATCGGGACCTCAACTTGGCTTTTGCGGAGAGGCACGCACGATGTCACCTCATGCCGGGTTACCGCAACACGCGCTTTTCTCTCTCACTCTCTTTCAGGAAATCCAACTCGCTCATTCCACCTCACCCCTCGGCCCAACTGCTCGGTCCTTGAGCCAGAGTTAATCAACCTGTTGCGACTAGCTTGCCGTCATGACGATACTTGACATCCACGGAACAAGTCCAGGGTTGCGGCTGTGACCTCCGCGGGGATCAAGCCTTTGCCCAGAGAATGCTTGTCGCTCTACCGCCTCCCGCCTCTGTCTCCAAGAAATGGCCTCAGACCAGGTTCGTCCAATCTCGTGCGATGTGCTGCTAGGGCTTGGAGGGAAGAACGGGAAGACATCCGATCTCCCTTCTCTCAACGCTCCAGTCAGGACCCCTACCGGACACTACTTGCCCCTTCGGATGGGGTCACTTACATCCACCGGATGAGTGTTCCCAATTGAAAGCATCACGACTCACCTGCGAGAGCCCTCAGAGCCCCTGGCCGGAAATTAATGAGGTTGAGGCAGACGAGGACGAAGTGAGGGGCTCTGCGGACACCATCTCGTGATAGTTTAACCTAGACTGCAGCTTCGAAACAGTTTGCCAGAGTCTATATAAGCCGGTCGAGGTAATGCCCTCTCATCTTCTCCTCTCCTCTCATCCCAAGCCACTCTTGACATTCTTTTCAGGCATTCCGTTCACTCTTTTCTTCAGATCATCTGAATCTTCACACTCTTTTTTCCCTTCTCATCCCGTCTTTACCGAAGTTCAGGATACACTTCGACCAACCCGCGTCCCAAGCACTTCTCAACCACCACCAATGACCATGTTGACCAAGGTTTCCGCCATCGCGGCCCTGGCGGCCGCCGTCCGCGCGCAGCAGGTCTGCTCGCTCAACGCCGAGACCAAGCCCTCTCTCACCTGGTCCAACTGCGCCGCCGGGGGCGCCTGCACCAAGGTCAACGGTGCCATCACCGTCGACGCCAACTGGCGCTGGACCCACGCGACCAGCGGCAGCAACAACTGCTACACCGGCAACAAGTGGGACACCTCCATCTGCAGCACCGGCGAGGACTGCGCCTCCAAGTGCTGCCTCGACGGCGCCGACTACTCGGGCACCTACGGCGCCACCACCACTGGTGATGCCCTCAGCCTCAAGTTCGTCCAGCAGGGCCCCTACAGCAAGAACATTGGTTCTCGCATGTACCTCATGGATGGTGAGGACAAGTACCAGATGTTCAAGCTTCTGGGCCAGGAGTTCACCTTCGATGTTGATGTCTCCAACCTCGGTGTAAGTTTGCCCCTTTACCTCGCCCAACGTACTCTCACATACCTGTCCATCTTTTATCATGAGATGTAAACATCAGCTAACACCAAAAAGTGCGGCCTGAACGGCGCCCTCTACTTCGTCTCCATGGACGCCGACGGCGGAGCCTCCAAGTTCCCGACCAACAAGGCCGGAGCCAAGTACGGCACGGGCTACTGCGACAGCCAGTGCCCCCGCGACCTCAAGTTCATCGACGGCAAGGCCAACGTCGAGGGCTGGGTGCCCTCGTCCAACGACGCCAACGCCGGCGTCGGCAACATGGGCTCCTGCTGCTCCGAGATGGACATCTGGGAGGCCAACTCCGTCTCGACCGCCTACACCCCTCACCCCTGCGAGGTCATCGGCCAGAAGAGCTGCGAGGGCGACGCCTGCGGCGGCACCTACAGCACCACCCGCTACGCCGGCCAGTGCGACCCCGACGGATGCGACTTCAACAGCTACCGCATGGGCAACACCACCTTCTACGGCAAGGGCTCCCAGTTCGCCATCGACACCTCCAAGAAGATCACCGTCGTCACCCAGTTCGTCGAGTCCGGAGGCGAGCTCGCCGATATCAAGCGCTTCTACGTCCAGGACGGCAAGGTCTTTGCTAACTCCAAGTCTGACATCGCTGGTGTTGATGGCAACTCCATCACCAAGGACTTCTGCAGCGCGCAGAAGAAGGCTTTCGGCGACGACGACGTCTTCACCCAGAAGGGCGGTCTTGCTCAGATGGGCAAGGCTCTTTCCGAGGGCATGGTTCTTGTCATGTCCGTCTGGGATGACGTGAGTTTCCCCCTTTGCCCTTTCCTTCCACCCCTGAGACGTCGACCTCGACTAACAACTTCCCCTCGAAGCACCACTCCAACATGCTCTGGCTCGACTCCACCTACCCTACTGACAAGACCGGCCTCGGCACTGCTCGCGGCACCTGCGGAAAGGACTCTGGCGTCCCCGCCGACGTCGAGTCCCAGGTCCCCAACTCCAACGTCGTCTTCTCCAACATCAAGGTCGGCCCCATCGGCTCGACCTTCAACAGCGCCGGCACCGGCTCTGCTGTGAGTAGCTCCGCCGTCTCCCAAGAGACGAGCGCCCCGGCTGCGACCCCCTCCGCCCCAGCACCTGTTGCGTCTTCCTCTGCTGCTCCCGCCGTTTCCGAGGCGCAGGCTGAGACTGCCGCCGCCGCCTCCCCTTCGTCCCAGGCCGAGCCCGCTGCTACCACTGCCTCCAGTGCTCCTGAAGTCTCTTCCCCGACCTCTGCTAACGTGCCCGCCGGAACAGTAACGCGCCAGACGTCGACGCCCGTGGCCCCCTCCGCCACCTCCGCCGCATCTTCCGCTCCCGCTGTTTCGTCCGCCGCCGACACCGCCCCCGTCGCTAGCGATTCTCCCTCGTCCCCTTCGTCTGCCGCCGCCGCTGCCCCCGTTGCTTCTGCCCCTGCCGGCAGCAGCAGCGGCTCCGTCGCCATCTACGGCCAGTGCGGTGGTCTCGGGTACTCCGGCCCTACCGCCTGCCAGTCTGGTCTCAGCTGCAAGCAGTGGAACGAGTACTACCACCAGTGCATCACCGGGGGGGAGTCCGCTAGCGAGGAGGCCGACACCGGCGAGGGCGACGACGAGTGCCCTTCTGCTTGAACTCTGACGAGCGTGGCTTCTTGCTCACCCACGAGCACCATTTCTGTTTAGCATTCTGCTGTACATGTTTCTTTTTGTATATAAAACTTTCGCATGGCTTCGATGATTCTCATGAGCTAGAGTCGTTGGAATGAAAAGTTTGCTGGTCTGTTGGCTGGCTCGTTCTTCACTATCGCAGCTTCTTTCAGTGATGAGAGTGCTTGAGATGGGACCTTCTGCAGAGTGACGTTGAATCTGGCAGGTTATTGACGCGTGGGGGTTGTCGCCGTTTTCTGTGAGAGATGATGAATCGAGATGAGACTCTCACAAGTACCCGGTCTCTTCTCATCACAATCTCGCCGAGCATCTCAATAGTGACCAACGAGTGAGACATCAGAGCCCAAGGGCCGCTTAGCCCCTCATCTTCAAGGGAGAGTGAGTGACTGACTCAAAAACCCTCATAAAAACTGAGCGCCGTGAAACTTTGATGGCCATGACTCATTAGCCTCTCGCGGTATCGGAACCGTTCGGATGCAAGCCCCGGGAGAAGTTGCTTCACTCCAAACAATTCCATCGAATCTGAAGAGAAGACGCTGTTGGTCTATTGTCAAATCTAATACTTGTATTCGCCGAATCTATTGCATGAGTTTGCAGCTTGCGGTCAACGTTGCCCGCATCCAATCGTGGGCCACACACACTAGCCCACCAGCGGCATCTTGGCCCTGAGGGATTTATTTGTGGGCGCCCATAGGCTCTGAAACTCCAGAGGCCTTTCACTAAATCAACTTCATCCCAACAACTCAGAGAACCGCAACACAGCTATAAGCTCTTGAAGCCAGCGTGAAGACAGACAACCGCGATAAATCATGATGGGCAGCAACACACCGAATGGGACAACGGCTTCGAAGCCGGTGCTGTTCTTGTGAGTCCAGACGATACATCGCTTGAGAGACCGTTGACGTCACTGACACAACAAACAGCGACATTGACAACTGCCTCTACTCGAGGAGTGAGTCCAAGAACCAGTCACACACGAAGCACAGCCTGTCAAGCTAACACCCTCCCAGGCCATGAGATCCACACCCTAATGGCCTCGCTCATCGACCAGTACTTCATCACGCACCTCTCCCTACCGCCCGAGGAGGCCAAGCGTCTTACCCGCGAGTACTACACCAAGTACGGCCTGGCCATCGAGGGCCTCGTGCGGCACCACCAGATCGACCCCCTGGACTTCAACGCCAAGGTCGACGACGCGCTGCCGCTGCAGGACATCCTCTCCCCGGACGCCGAGCTGCGCCGGCTCCTCCAGGACATCGACACGGACAAGGTCCGGCTGTGGCTATTCACGAACGCGTACGTCAACCACGGGAGGCGCGTCGTCCGGCTGCTCGGCATCGACGACCTCTTCGAGGGATTGACTTTCTGCGACTACGCGCAGCACCCGTTCGTGTGCAAGCCGTCGCACGACATGTTCCGCAAGGCGATGCAGGAGGCTGGGGTTGAGAAGGGCGAGGATTGCTACTTTGTCGGTGAGTCGAGCTTGCAATGTCCCCAATTTGTGCCATCAGAAGAGCCTGATTTGCTTACTTGTCGTTTCAGATGATTCGTACGCCAACTGCAAGAGTGCAGAGGAGCTGGGCTGGACGGCAGCCCACTTGGTCGAGGAAGACCTTCCCGTTCCCGAGACCAAGGCATCGACCTACCAGATTCGCCACCTCCGGGAGTTGAGGGACGTATATCCTCAGTTCTTCAAGTCTGCCGCTGGAAAGTCTTCGTAGCTTATCAGAGCGACAGAACGGAGGCCAGGCCCGTCATCATGAGACCAGCGATTCGCGAGTTAACAAGCATGATAGAGGCGCGTTCATTTCACAGGATAGAGATTCTAAAGAAGAATAGAAAGCGTCTTTAGACTAAGAAACAAGAGAACATCTACAAGCTATCGCCCAGGCCGATAAACATCAAAGACGTCAACAGGACTGCCGCCCTGCCGGATACCACCGCCGGGATGATAGATCCCATCGCCGATCGCAACAGCCGCCCCGCCGTGCCTAGGAACAGCCATGGGCGCCAACCTCTTCCACGTCTCGGTCTTGGTGTCAAAGACCTCCGTCTCGTTGAAGATGCCGTCCGATCCCTCGGCCGGGTTCCCCTCGCCCCCGAAGACGTAGACCTTCCGGCCGAGGGTGCCAGCCACCACGCCGCCGCGGGGCGTGGGCATCCTGCCCCTGCTCGTCGTCCAACCAGCTTCCAGGTTCTCCAGATCAAGGACGAAGACAGTATCCTTGACATTCCGCTGCCCGCGCTTGCGGCCCCCGAGGACGTAGAACTTCCGCCCGACCACCCCCGCCGCCGCATGGTCCTTGCCTTCAGGAAGGAAAGCCGCCATGCGAGGCAGCGTAACCCAGCGACTGGTCTCGGTATCGAACGCGGACACGAAAGCAACCGTATCCTGCTCCCCCGTCTCCCCCGTGGGCCGAAGCGTGCGCATCCCGCCGGCGAGGTAAACCACCTTCCCAAACACGCCAACCGCCGCACTACCGCGTTCCTCGCCCGCCGGGACCGGCGCGATCGGGGACCAAGAATCAAAATCCGGGTCGTAAACCCAGGACTCTGGGAAGGCTCTCCACGCGCCGTCGGGGGCGGGGACAAGACCGCCGAGGAGATACAGCTTGCCGTTCACGGCGGCGAGGTTCGGGTGGTTCACCGCGACAGGGGCATCTGCGGCGCGGGACCACGTGCCGGATGGGATGTCGTAGAGCTGAAATAGCGCGGTCGTGTTGAAGCCTTCGCCAGTTGAGTCGGGTACGATGCCGCCGAGGATGGCGAGCGTTGTCTTTGAGAGCGCGGCAGCGGCGTGCTCCTGGCGCGGGGCGAGGGGGATCGGTGCAAGAGTCTCCCAGCCGTCTAAGGGCTTAGGAGTCGCGGTTACGAGGGGGAGAATGCGGACGAGGAGTCCGAGGTTGAAGAGTAAACGCATCATGAAGACTTTGGTGGTTATCCTGGTGATGAGCTAAAGGCTGGAGCAGTGGTTCGTAGGTGACATCCGAGTGATATAGCCTATTCGCGAGCTCAGCCAAGTCGGCTTTATTCACGACTTGTAGTTATGTAAGTCCGAGGCTAAATTCTCACCGTATGATGATCTACACTGAGTCTTCCCTCGGGACTTGGCACTTGTACGCAATGGTGGAGGCTGAGGGTGTTGTGCGCACTTGGCACGCTTGGTCTGAGATCCCGTGAACCGATCCATAACATGCCATGTATTTTATGTATGACCTTGTGTTAAACTTGAATCAATTGGTAAAGAGTCCATACTACGGAACGTCTTTAGAAGATGCCGTGACTACAAAAAGCCTCGGCTGATTATGACCCTAAGATGGTTGAAAGTGTCATACTTTCGCGCTCACTCCTCCCACTTCCTCAACTCAGGCTCCGTCCCCTCAAACCTCCTCCTCACAACCTCAGCATGCGCCCCGCTCCTCGGCACAAGCCTAACCTTGAACTCCAGCGGGACATGCAAAAACCCCTCATCGTACACATCATACCCGGTCCTAACCTCCACAAACTCCCCATCATCCCCAATCTCAGGCTCGATCCTAAACGCCCAGAGCAGCTGCGCGACGATCCGCCACTGCGATCGCTCCGCAAGATGTATACCAACACACATCCGTCGTCCGGCGCCGTAGGAATAGTGGTCGCGCTCCTCGTACCGCGGGGACGCCGCGAGCTCCGAGGCCAGCATGCCCGCCCGGGCGAGGTACCTGTCCGGGTTGTAGCTGTCGGGATCGGGGGCGAAGGAGGGGTCGAAGTTGAGCGCGGATGGGGGTATGAAGATTGCGCTGCCGGCGGGGATGAGCATGCCGTTGTACCACCTATCCTCCTTCGCCGCGTGGGGGACGCCGGACGGCGCTCTTCGTCATCGTCAGTGGCACGTACCCGAAAGGTTTTTGACGGGACTTACACGGGCCTCATCCGCAACCCCTCCTTCACGATACAATTGATATAAGGCAGATCCTCAAAGTCAGACCACACAGGCATCCTTGCCGTCCCGCAGACCCGATCAAGCTCGACCCTAGCCTTGTCCTGGAACTCGGGGTGCTTCGCCAGGAACAAAATCGTAGTCAAGACCGCCGTGGCCGTGGTGTCCGCGGCAGCCTGGTGTATCCCGCCGATCAAGTTATTCACCCCGGAATACGTGAGCGGAACGTCGCTGACAATCTCCCCATCAAGAATGCGATCCAGCAGCGAGTCGCGCCTGTCCCCCGCGCTGCGCCGGGCATCCACGCGCTCGCGGGCGTCCCGCCAGACGCCCGTCATCATCACGTACAGGTCCTTGGCGCGCTGTCGGCCCATGATCCAGCGCTCCGGGAGCAACTTGAGGATGGGGAACTGGTCGACGGGGAGGTAGCTCCCCGGGGAGAGCGCCTTGGATACCTGTGAGAGCAGTCAGATATCCTCCCCCTTTTGTGACGGATTCTTGTCTGCTTACCGCTTCCATCACAGAATAGACTGACTTCGAGTTTCCATCTACATCAGCGATGGTCTCGTCAAGAACGGGGGGTTTCAAAAACTCACATGTGCCCAAAAGCTGTCAAAATCAGGCGCCCGATGCCCAAATAGAAGAATACTAGCAATGCTCGCAGTAGCCCTCTTAATACTCGTCGAGAACTCCTCAGGTTTTGTCAGGAGGTCAAACATGAGCCGATTAACCCTGCATCTCCCTATCAGCAATCATCATCACTCCCCCCCCCCCCCCCCCCCCCCCAAAAAAAAAAAAGGCAAAAAAAGTATGCCGGAGAGTCACCAACGCACTCAGCTTCCTGCACCCGCCTCAAGACCGACGCCGAGTCCAAATTCTTGGGCGCGAAAAAAGTCGCAATCATCTTGCGCGTCGCCCTCCACTTGGCGCCCTCCCTCATCGTCGCAGGGTTCTCGTCCCGCGCCGACACGACCATCTGCGTGTCGTGCGGCCGGTCGTTGTAGTACGCCCCCTGCCTCCCGAAGAGCTCGTGCACGGCGTGCCGGTCGTTGAGCACGATCATCGTGCTCCGGCCTACTTTCAGGGAGTAGATTGAGCCGTACTTCTCGGACCATGCCTTGAGTCTATCAAAACTCAGTGTTACTAAAAGCAAGATGAAGGTTGGTGCAGGTGAGATACTTACTGCCCGGAGAACCCCTCTGTCGGAATCAAATGCGCGTTCCCCAATATCGGTAACGTAGGCGGACCAGGAGGCAACCCCTTCTCCCTGCTCCCGAAAGTGATGATCTTGTAGAACAGCATGATCGCGGGCACGATCCACACCGTGTGCATCGCGTCCCCAAAGGGGAACGACGTCGCGTTCCAGGCCATGGCTTTTTTTCGATGGACAAGAGAGAAAACAGGGGAGATCGTTTTCCGGTCGCAAAGTCGCATACAGCTCGCCTTTATAAACACGCCCAACTCCCCGACTGTAGGCTATCTATCACCCACCCAAGCCGAGGGAGAAGGTTGACCTGACCTATCGAATTGCTTCTAATTCGCGAAAGCCTGACGTGTCTGACTTGCATATGCACATCTCGCAGCCCGAGTGTTACACGACATGCACAGTTGCCTATCCGCTTACGAGCACAGACGAATGAGAACTCGTCCCTTTCCACGTAGTCGGGACAGTTGGGACGGATCCAAGCTTCTTCCAAGACAATATCTTCTTGGCTCAGCTCTGCAGTACGTACGAATCACTCGGGTGGTAGCCAGTTGGATGCAGTACCACAATGGGATTGTCTCCTCTCCCATCTCTTCTCCGGAAACCAGGACAGCAACGGGACTAGCGCCAGAGTAAGCGCTACTTACTACCCAGGTCCCGCAGGTCTCTCTGGGCGTCCTCACTTCGTGGAGCACAGCAGATGCAGCAGCAACTTCCTAAATAAGACAAGACTACAAATGTCACTACCAAGAACTTGTTGCAAAGATTATTCGTGATTGAAATATAAAAAACATGGCGTAAGTTCTAATCTAAGGGTTATCCACGACCGATTGCGTCGCCGTCAAGATATCCCGCCTCGTCGCCCCCGGATCTGGGTTGGCGTAAGTTAAAAACAACAAAATAAAACATGCTGGAGGCTCTTCCCCTCTCTGCTCTCCTCTTGGTCATCCGGCCCGCCAGTAGCCTCCTCCCTCTCTGATAATGCGCGCAGTCCGTGGGGCCGTTAACGAACGCTTTTTCTATGTGTGTATATAAAAAGAGTTATACATCATTATACAACCAAAACAGGGCTCCGTGAAAATTCCAAAACAAAAAGCGTGAGAGAACCGGCCCTAACCCAACATGACAAGTGAGGGGAGGGGGGGGGAGATTCGGCGTTGCCGGCACGTCCCCCCTCGCCGCTCGGGGTATTTTGATCTTCGCCGTCGCACTGCAACGCATCGCTCGCTCGCTCTGTCTGTCTCGCCACGTCTATGGCTTGGCGACCTGCTCCTTGCGGAAGAACTTGAAGAACAGGATGGGAATGACGAGCTGGAACGCCAGGCAGATCCAGAACCACCAACTCGACACTCCGGGCATGAGGCCCTGGGAGAAATCGGGGAAGGTGGTGTTGGGCGACAGGGCGTTGGGGCTCGTGGCGCGGGCCAGCATGGTGAAGGCACTACCGATGATCTGGGCGCCGATGAGGACGGCCATGACGTGCTGGCGGGTGAGGGTGGCGAGCAGCATCATGCCGAGACCGACACCCTGGATGTTGTCGAGGAGGCCGAGCCACAGCCAGAGGCAGCGGGAAAGGATGGCAGAGCCGACGGGACCGCCGGCCCACGGCAGGTACATGCCCATGCTGCTGGTGCCCCAGAGCATCTGAGCCCAGCGAGGAGCACAGAGACCGATGGCGAAGATGGGCAGGATCCAGGTGTGGCTCTCGGAGAAGTACGAGAAGGCGTACAGGATGAGAGCCCAGAGGACGACAAAGAAGCCGAGGGCAAGGAGAACGACGCCCCAGCCGGGGATGAACTGCGAGGCGAACAGGAACTGCCAGTTGCGGCCGTAGGGCGCCGACAGCCAGTAGTTCTGGATGATGATCATGACGAAGAAGACGGGCACGAGCTTGCGGCGGACGAGGGAGATGTAGAAGCCGGGAATGTTGTCGGGCGCCTGGCGGTAGTAGTCGGGGAGGCCGAGGAACAGGATGGCGCCGATGGCCCACAGCATAATGGCGATGGGAATGCAGATGACCAGGCCCTTGGGGATGCTGGTGCCGTCGATGAAGGCCATGGGCGACGTCTCGGGCGTGTGCGTGAGCGAACCCCAGTACCAGAGCATCAGGGAGTAGACCTGGGCGACACCAGAGACGGCGAGCGCGCGCATGATCCATTGCTTGGTCGGCGCACCACCCTCGTCACCAAAGTTGAGCGCGAAGGCCATGGCACCGGCGGAGGCACCGGCCGCGTAGAGAGCGGTCGCGGCGTCCTGCATCGCGGCACTGGCCTGCCAGGGCGTCAGGAGGGGCGACACGCCCAGCAGGATGAAGGCGAGGCCGAAGAAGAACCAGGGGAGCGACAGGGCGTAGACGGCGTGCGTGAAGCGCGTCATGAGCCACCACAGGAGGGACGTGACCAGGTACGTGGCGGCGACGATGTACAGCTTGAGGGGCGTCTGGTTGGTCTCGCCGGTGAGAAGCACGATCTGGTACGAGTTGATGGAGATGACCTGCATGAACGCCAGGAAGAAGGCGTACACGGGCCAGTCGCCGATGCGGATGGACAGGATCCTGGGGAGGTTAGCGATGGTCAAGGCAAGGTAGAGGGAGACGTCGAAACTTACCTCTTCAGCCCGGTGGGCGTCTTGTAGTTGTCACCCAGGAGGAACTCGTCGTCGATGGGAGAGTCGTCGTAGGCAGATGCCCGCGTGAGGCCGCTGGGGGTGCGGGAGCGGCCGCGCTCGCCGTCGAACTTGGCACCGAGGCCGGCGCTGGAGCCGGGGCGGCTGGGGTTGGGGCTGCGGGAACGGCTGTGATCGCGACGGCCGAGCTTGGCGTCGCGGTAGCGGGCGAACCACTTCTTCTCACTCTTCTGCAGGTAGCTCTCGATGCAGAGGTCGTTGATGGAGTTCTTGGCCGTGAGGTCGTTGAGCATCTGCTCGAACTCGTTGTAGAACTCGCCGTTCTTGTCGGTGAAGTTCTGGTCGACGTTCTGCAGCTTGAGATCGTGGCGGTCGCCGACGATGTCGGGCAGCGAGAGCTGCGAGCTGTTGCGCTGCTGCTTGTAGAAGCTGGGCTGGGGGAGGCCGAGGTCGCCGAAGCCCGAGTTGACGGGCGACGGCGCGTCGTTCTGCGCGCGCATAGCGAAGCTGTCGACACTCATCATGCTCTCGCGGCCGCCGCCGACGGAGCTCGAGAAGGAGCTGCGGCGCGACGACGGGATGCTGTGCCAGGGGACGTTGGGCACGGGGAGGTCCGGAGAGTTGAGGCGGCCGGCGGGGCTGGCGACGCGGGTCGGGGGCGGCAGCGGCGAGGGAGCGCGCGAGCCCGTGGGCGTGAGCGCGTCGCCATACTCGCTGACGGCCATGCTGGAGCGCAGGGACGAGTCGGTGATGTTGCGGATGCCGCCAGTCTTCTTCTGCTTGGCCGCCTCCTTCTTGTGGATTTTGATACAGTCGTTGTAGAGCGTGTCGAGCTGGCGAATCCACTGGGCGACGGGGAAGCGCTGCTTAGCACTCCACGCGCGCATGAGGGCACGCTTGCGAGGCTTGCAGTTGAGGGCGGACACGATGGCGTGCTTGAACTGACCGAGAAGATGGGCCGGCGTCATGGACTCGACCGTGTACCAGAAACCAGGCATCTGTCCGAGACCACCGACACGGGCACCGACACCCAGGGCACCCTTACGACCGAACTCGACAGCGACGAGACCGAAAGGCTCGTCACGGGACGGGATGAGGGCGAACTCGGCACCGCTGAAGATGTAGGGAGGCAGCTGGGTGAACTCGGGCTTGCTGAAGACACGCTTGGGGTACTTCTCCATGAGCTTGGACAGCTTCAGGGCCGCGAACTTGCCGTACAAGTCGATGACGGGACCGATGCAGATGAGCTGGGTGGACGGGTACTTCTCAAGGATGGTGGGGAAGATATCGGCAATCAAGTCGACACCCTTCTGCAAACTCCAGCGACCGACGAAGACGAACAGGTCCGCGTTGGGGTTGACCTCGAGACCGGCCCACTCCTGGGCCTGGCGACGCAGGGTGGCACGGTTCGCCTCGAACGTCTCGTCGATCTTGATGTCGTCCTGGGTCTGCGAGATGTCGTCCTCGGGGTTCCACTCGCCCGTGTCGGAGGGATCCGGGTTGGGCAGCTGACCGATGTTCTTGAGAGACCAGAAGATGGGGTAACGGGCCAGGGAACGGTCGCCGTACTTCTTGGACACGCCGACGGCACCGAAGCCGCGCTGGTGGAGACGGAGGTAACTGGCACCGGCGTGGAGCAGGTTGAAGGCGGAACCGTACTGGACGTAGTCCTTGACGACCTTGGGGGGCAGGTTGAAGACGCTGAACACCTCCTTCTGCTCCTCGTCAGTGCGCATGGGCCACATGCCCTGGAACTCGGCGTTGTGCAGCGACAGACAGACGGGGACGGTGTCGGGGAGCAGGTAGAGGGGGGCGGCGGCACCGTGGTAATCGTTGATGTGGTAGATGTCGACGTTGAAGCGGCGGATCGACTCGGCGATACAGCTGTTCCAGGCGCAATACAGGATGGCGGACTCGAGGTCGTCCATGCGAGCGATGTAAGGGTCGGCCTTGGTCTGCTGGCGGAAGATGGGCGCATCGAGGATGACGTACGTGATGTTGTTGACGACGTGGTAGTAGACGCGGACCTCGTACGACTCGCCCATGATCTCGACGAACATGGGCTCGGCCTCGTTCTCGAGCGGGTAGTCGACGTCGCCGACGCACGGCACGACCCAGATGAGGTCGACGTGGCTGAGGGCCTGGGACATGAGCTTGGCCATGACACCGAGTCCACCGATCTTGATGCTGATCTTCCAGTCGTCGATGTTGTACTCCATGGTGGCGATGAGGACCTTGCGGCGGGCGGGGCCTCCGGTGGCCGCGACGATGCCGCCGGCGGGGGTGACGAGGGGAGACGGCGGAGGGATCTGGGACATCTCGAGAGATTTGCCTTTTTCGCCGAAGTTAATGTTGGACTCATTCCCGAGCTTGAGTGGTAACCAACCCTTCTTGGAGAAACCGGACTTGTTAACCTTGACCTGGTAGAATCCCTTCATGTAGATCCAGCCGGCGAGGCCGGCGAGCACGATGGGCATGAGGCCGAGGAGGAAGAAGAAGACGATCTGGAGCCACATGTTGCCCTGGGGCTCGGCCACGAAGTTCCAGTTGGCGTCGTTGAGGACCAGCTTGTACGACAGGTAGGGCATCGGGGGCGGCTGCGTCAGGTTGACGACGTTGTCGGACAGGGAGCTCGGGGGCAGGCGGTCGAGGACGCCGTCGCCGTTCGGGTCGCCGTAGATGAAGGAGGCGTCGGGCTGGTTGTCCGGGTTGATGCCCCACAGGTTCAGCTGGATCTGCGCGGGCCATTCGTACATGAAGTGCAGCTCCCAGGTGTTGCGGCCGACCTGGTCCATGAGGTTGGGGAGACCGGCGTCGTATCCCCACTTGTTGAAGGGGCCGTGGAGGAAGACGTGCGGCCAGTGGCGGTCCCAGGTGATCTCCTCGCTGTCGGCGTGCTGGATGAACGAGGACGAGCCGAGCGGCTTGCTAAAGTACTGGACCATGACGTGCTTGCCCTCCCACTTCTGCAGGTCGGTGCCCTCCCAGGCCTGGTCGATGAGGCGGGTGCGGGCGCCGGTGTAGGTCTGCCAGTTGCTCCAGGTCGAGCCCCAGTTGGTGCTGTAGCGCCACTTGTCGGCGCCGGCGGCCTGGTGGTTGAGGAAGTACTCGCTGCCGCTCTTGGACATGAGGGAGCGCGAGTAGTTGGCGGTGGCGGGGAAGACGACGGGGTTCAGCGGCCTGCCGAAGCGAACGAGGAAGTGGTCGATGGCGCCGGTGTTGGCGTCGTCGACCGTGATCTTGACGATTCCGTCTGGCACGTTCTGGAGGTTGGCGGACCACTTCCAGGTCGAGGCCACGGCACCGATGAACGACTCCTTCTCGATGGGGTCCATGGCGCCGCAGACGGGGGTGTCGAACGTGACGTTGGTGCGGGTGTTGCCGTCGACGTTGACGTACGCCGACACCTTCTTGGTGACGAGGTCGCACATGGCACTGGACGTCAGGTTGCCCGTGGTGGAGAACTTGAAGGCGATGGGGATCTTGCCGTTGGCCTCCGTCGAGTCGATGGGGGCGTCGTGGCCCGGCTCGAAGCCGGTGATGGAGACGTCGATGTCGGCCCACTTGGCGGTGGGGACGTAGGCGCGGAACTCAAAGGGCGTCATGGTGATGGAGCTGATGCAGCCCGCAGCGCCCTTGCCAGTGAAGCCGTTGGAGCGGGCCGAGGTCCCGAGCGTGATCTCCGAGTCGGTGCTGAAGAGGTTGCGGACCTTGGTGTTGGCGTCAAAGGGAGAGATGAAGGCCTCGTCGGCGTTGTTGCAGTCGAACTCGTACGTCGTCGTGTTGGGGCTGTTGTGGTAGACGAGCCAGACGGGGTCGCCGGTCTCGTTCTGGGCGCCGGCGAAGTAGCCGCGAGCGACACTCCAGATGCCCGTCTCGGTGGCGACGGAGCTGCCGTTGTACTGGACACCGGTGGTCTTCTTGGCGAGCTCCTCGAGCAGCCAGCCGCCCTCGAGGACGGGGAACGTCTCGCGGAACGAGAACATGCGCTTCATCCAGTTGCGGACCGGGTGGGAGGGGTCGCGGTGGTCGTACGTGACGGTGTCGTCCTCGCAGCCCTTGCGGCCCTTGGTGATGGGCCAGCCGACGTAGACGGAGTTGTCGCCGGCGTAGCAGCCGTGGAACTTCCACGCCTGGGCGGCGGAAAAGGCCTGACGACCGAAGACGTAGTTCTCGGCCGTGTTGTCGAGCACGTAGAAGGCCTGCTCCTCGCCGTAGTAGACGAGCGGGGCGCCGGGCAGCAGCATGGTGGTGATGAAGTAGGCGAGCAGCATGCGCTCGGTACCGAGCTCAATGGCGGGCCAGCGGAAGACGTCCTGGTTGGTGACACCGTACAAGTGACGGGGGTCGAACTTGCCCGTGTTGGCGTTGAAGAAGTCGTTGGTCAGGATCATCTGGTTCCAGGTCTGCACCCAGTCGGTCGGCAGATCGTAACCGGCCTCGAGGTTACCGCTGAGGCCGAGGAAACGCGTCATGAAGCGGTAGATGGAGTAGTGGAACGCACCGGCGTCGAGCGCGCTCTTGCCGTGCTCGCGGACGAAGCTGCCGGAGCTGGCCGCGGCGGTGGACGACATCTTGATGGCGTCGGCAAGCTCCAGGCTGGACGCCATGTCGGGCGTGCGACCGCGGCCGAGATAGATGGACCCGAGCGTGTTACCGGACGTGATCTCACCGACGACCATGAAGTTCTCCTTGCCGAGGTCCTTGGCGCACTTGCGCATGGCCGTGCTCCATTCGGCCTGCGCGTCGACGGTCACCTGGACGGCCTTGTCGATACGGAAACCGTCGATGTCGAGCATCTGGATGGTCATGCAAGAGTAGAGCTCCAGACGCTGCCGCACCGAGGGGACCCACTCACGCAGACGGTCCTGCACGGAGGCGAACTTTGCCAGTTGACGCTGCCAGTCGGGGAAAACGCCGAAAGCCTCAATGTCACCGTACTGGTCAAAGTCGGAGTTGTAGCATCCCTTGAGCTGGGCCTTGACGTCCGCGCCGACGGGCTTGCCGTCTTCGAACCAGAACGCCGGGTACTCGCACGTGTCGTTGTACTCGTTGCCGATGTCGAAGTCGAGGTACCTGCGGGACGTCTTCCAGAGAACCTCGTGCTCCTCCGTCAGGAAAGGCGTCGACTCGTTGAGGTATCCCTTGAAGCCGATCAAGTCGCCCATGCTAGAGAGTGTGAGTTTCGAGCTGCGGTGACGCCGGCCGTCTTCTGTTCACTTACGTCGCCATGGTCTGGTCCAGCACCACGTACATGCCTCTCTTGTGGATCTCGTCGATGGCCGTCTGCCACGCCGTGATGTTACCAAAGTGTCTGTCCAAGAGGGTAAGGTCGAGAGGCTATGGTCCCGGTCAGCACACGCGTCCCAGCGCGTCGAAGCACCTGAAAGTCCGCACCGAATACGAATCCGCCTTCCACGGGTCGTTGATGAAGGGCGAGCCGGCAATGTAGAGACCTTTGATGCCCATGCCCTGGATGTAGTCGAGGGTGTCGACGAGGCCCTCGACGTCGCCGCCGTGGCGGAGCTGGTTGCTCATGATGTCATGTTCGAAGAGGGTGCCGTTGGCATTGTCGTTCTCGGGGTCGCCATTTACGAAGCGGTCGATGAATAACGTGTAGAAGGGGAAGCGCCAGTTGTCGGGGGACTTGACGAAGTCGTGGTTCTCGCGCTTGCCCGAGTACTCGAAGGGATTCTTTGCTAATCTGTTGGTGTTTAGGTTGTAGTCGACTTCGCTGGCGGTGTACTTGAGGCCGGAAACGAGGGTTGACGATGTTGAAAGGAGTGTGAGCGCCCAAGCCAATAATGAATTAGACATTGTTACTCAAACTCGCGCCGGGCCGGGCGAGCGAGCAAGATTGTGCAACAAAAAGATAGACTGGAATGAGTGACGAATCGAAGAATGGAAAAAGAGTGTGGTGATGTTCGGAGGGGGGTTCTGGAGGGAGTGTGTGAAAGGCCGCAAAGCAAAGCAAGCAGACCAGCAAGCAGCAAGAACGAATGACGAGGATGGGACGCAAGGCAAGGCGTGGGACGGAAGGGAAGAAAACTCGGCCGGGTCGAATACCACGTTGGAACAGGCGGTCGTGGGAGGAGGGCACGAAAAAAGGGGGTAATCTCATGGGAGCCCCGGGTCAGCCCAATATGCTTCTGCTGCTGCTCTGCCCCCCCAGGCTGAAGTGCGGAAAGGGGAGGGGGGGGGATCAAGATCAGGGACCTCTCGACGAGGAGTGGCTGGGGCCGCAGGAAACGTCCAAGTAGGATCTGTCCGCCTCGCCTCTCAAGGCTCCAGTTGTCCTCTCCTCCGGGATCTGGTTGCGGTTGCTGCCACTGCCACTGCTGCTGTGCTGTGCTGCTTCATCCGCAGGCTGCTTCATCCATAGTGTAGGCTGCTCATCCACCACAAGGTGTACTCGATTTCGTGATGGACGGGAACCCTTCTGCAGGAACAGGAACGGACCAGCCGAGTCGTTGGCCGTTCCCTCCTCAGGGCCCTCCATGATCCATCGCGGGCGCTGGGATCGGGAGGCGACCCCTCCTCTCTGTGTCCGTGGTGGCTCCGGGGTGGCCTGGGCTAATTCTGGCTATACGAAGTTTGGAATATGGATATGCAGCGAAGAGGCAGGCAAGTGCCTGGACTGGCGGCGAACCATGAGGGCGATGGGAGATTGACAGGCCCCGTCCTGGACTTCCGTTTTGGACGATTCCCACAACACAGGGTGGCCAATACGGTGGCCCCGAGGTCAGCGAGGGCAGGGGTTCGGCTGGGGACACAGGGATGGGCCGGCTCGGGCTGCGGCCTCTTGTTGGTTGATTCGGGCGAGCTCCGTCCTTCGGTCGAGGTATCCGCTGTCAGTTCGGCCGGGGACGTGCCTATCCTGCATCGAGTCAGTCCTGGTTCTGGGTGGCGCCCCCCCCCCCCCCCCTTCCCCGCCCCAGGGGAATACGAGACGTTGGAGACGGACGACGGCCTGTCAGGACGGATCATCCATGCGAGAAGAGAGATTATCCAGAGGCTTTTGACTCCCCGGGGCAATTGTGCGGCTCTAGAAGGGAAGGGGGGGACGCACGGTGGAAATTGGAGCGCTGGCAGAGCCATTGAACGGCGCGGTTCATCTCAACTCCACTGGCATGAACGTTTATGCTCGAGATGGTGTGCTGCTCATCACTGTGATGGATTCTTGATGGTGTGCTGCCGTCGAGCCAAGCCGGAAACACGTCGGGCGAGCGTGACGTCGCGCTGCAGGATGGGATTGTTCCTGCCTTGGTTCCTGGGTTGGCGATGGAAGGATTTGGATGGGAAGGAACGAACCCAAGGCTCTAAGCAACTAAGCCAGCCTCAGAAAAGCAAATTTCGAGAAAAGCCGGGCCGCGCTAAATTGGCACCGGGTGCGCGGGAGGCGGAAGCGGAGGCATGGGAGAGACGCTGGAGCGAGACATGTTTAGCAGCGAAGAAGCGAGCGACCGCGACGGGTTGACGGGTTGATGGGTGACAGGCGGACGGTCGTTTGAACTTTTGGTCGAGGTTGAAGTCGACGGAACACTGGAACAGCCACGAGTGGGGTTGGGGTGGATCGGGCCCGGGGATCTCTTGGCCAATCCTCTTCCGTCAAGGAGGACACACCAGCCACAAGATACCGTTTTCTAATGATCCTGCAGAAGGCGCGACTCTTCCGCGGCGCCTCACTGGGTGCCACATCTACCGGGGTCATGTCCCTGGCGCTCCACCCATGCCCCCACACTCGCCCACTTGGGCACGAGGAAGTATCCTATAATGGGATGATACCTGCCGGGTGCCCCTGAGCCAGCGACCGGGGTATGTTCTGCTGCAAGCTGCATCCGCTCCTGCTGCTGCTGCTGCTGCTGCTGCTGGTACCCGTAGATGATCACTCAACAAGTACATCTGCGGGTGGTCGAGGCGAGCGAGTCAGGGGCCGGGGAGCGGGTAATTATGGCCACAAGCCCTGGGCGGCGGTGCTGGGCGCTGTTCTGGGCGCGCTGAAACAGGGCAGATTGGGGTGTGCAGAAGGGCGCAAAGAGAAGAAAGGAGGGACATGCTCGCCTAAACCAGAAGCCTAGCCGAGGCGACTCCTTTTTCTTTTTTTTTTTTTTTCTGCTGCGTGTCTCACCGCGTCGCCTCTGTCTTGCCTCCACGATCTGTGTCACTGTCTGGGAATTCCCATGTTTTGAACTCGGGAGGCTCATCAGGAGGCGGCCCCGGAGAGGGATGCGCCGAGGGATTTATAGCATGGAAGCCATTGAGTTTGGGCACGGGCGCTGGCTGCACAGCATTTTCGTGGGCTCTGCAGACGGGCTGGCTGCTGCACATGGAAGGGATGAAGGTCGGGTGGAAGCCGGGTGCTTACTCAGGAGCCGTAGCTGCTGCATCTCGTCTGCATCGTACCTGCTTCTGCTGGAGGCACCTGCCGTAGGTCAAGTACCTGCGCAAGCTCTGGTACCTCTCACCGACGTCCCCCCGGGCTGGAAGCAGCAGGCGCGGCGGTGACCAACCAAAGTCGCGGTTTCCCTGTGACTGTTCCTTCTCATTCAGTCGAGTCGGATCGCACCTGCCAGATGGGCTGAAGTCGGAGCAAGCAAACCGTCAAGCACTGCCCAAGAAGCGACCGTGTCTTGCCAAACTCTTCAACTCTTCAAGCTCTCCAAGCATCGACCATCGACGACAAGAAACTTTCAAGCACCGCACCAAGCACGCCACCAAGACACGCAAGTTTCTGTGCTCGCGTGCGGCCACGTTGGCGCGTCCCAGAAGACTGTTAGACACAAGCTCCCAGTGCCACTGCCGAGCGCCAGCCTAACGGTCGTCCCCCGGCGTGGTGCCACCCACCAGTGGCCACCAACCACTACAGTCCGCATCGGGCCAAGCGCGGCCGTCGTTCGACAAAGTTCCAGGACGCTTCCAAGGCCGCACCGTTGGCGGCGCTGGACCTTGGCAGGGGAGGCGAGGACGTGGACGAGACGGGGACGACTTTGCAGTCTTCTCGCCCAAAAGCTCACCGTTCGACGTTCAGTCGCTTCTTTTTTGCAATTGGTGCGGTACCTCCGTCGGTCCGTTTTTCTGCAGTCGCCGGCAGTCACCACAAACCACCAGCTGGCACCAGCATTACTGCAGAATAGGTAGGTACCTACCTGGTGCGGCGCACCGCATCTCACAACTGCAGCACACACGCACCGGCTGCTGACCACCACCATCGCGGACCTGCGCAATCAGAACCTTATCCGAGCCTCTGGCATCCTCGCCACTGTCTTGCAGTGTCTCTCCTCTCTCCTGTCATCAACCTCTTGGCAAGACACGGGCGCGCCAAGTTGGCCAACCGCAGCTGTCACCACGGACTTCCACGCTTCATTTCCACCACCGCATCCCCCCTCCTTGGCCCTCTGGGTGCTTCTAGTGCTCTTCCATATAACCCCCGGGCCCCTGGCTTGGCTTCCCTACGCGGCATCGTATTCCCCCGTCTTCTGTTATTATTTCTCGCTTGGTCTCAATTTCCTGTGGCCAGTGGTTGGTCATGGTTACTGGCCCAATTTGGCATCCGGTGGGTCCCGTTCGTCCCATCCCCGAGGGATGGACCATGCTCTGTACACGTGCAGTGCAGACTTTGGACTGCTGTGCTCTGCAGACTACGGATTACCGTGCGGTAATGCGCTGACTTATACAGAGCACCTCGCTGTAACCCGTCATCTCATCGACTCCGGGCAGTGACCGACAGCGAGCCGTCCAGGCCGATCCGCGTATGGCTGGCTCACTGCTCCATTGGCCCCGTGAACCCCGTACTCGTAGGACCCGTAGGGCGTGTACCTGCAGCGGACGAGTCCGCCAGGTCCCAGGTCAAGGACTCAAGACTGCCAATGGCTGCCAATGTTGATTGTTGACGCGCTTCGCCCCCTCGGTCGACTCGGATCCACGGCTACCACTCACTGTCCAGTGTCCTGTCCACTGTCGGATTCGTTTAATCAACCAAGGCCCAGGTTTCCCAGTGTCCACCCCCTTTCCTCGTGTTGCTTGTCTCGTCTCGCCCGTCTCCCATTCGTTCGTTTCGTCGGTGCATCCCCGAGTCTTCCTCTCTCCTTCCTTCTCTCTCTCCATATCCAAACTCTATATCGCCGCCGTGTGTGCACGCTCCAATCCTCTCCGACCCTATACATTCCTTTCTTTACGGTCCGGCGTCAAACACACCACCAAAAGTCTATCCTTAATACCCGACGCCTCCTGGCGGCGCAGTCATTCGTTATTAAAATCTACAGACCAAGAAACAAAATCACACAAAAATGCGTGCTTCAACTCTGGCGTGGGCCGCCGCCTCGGCCCTGTCCTGCCTCGTCGAGGCTGCCGACCTCGAGGAGTGGAAGTCGCGATCCATCTACCAGGTCATGATCGACCGCTACGCCCACGACGATGGCGGCTCTGACCACGAGTGCAACGAGCTCTACAAGTTCTGCGGTGGCACCTGGAAGGGCCTGGCGAACAAGCTCGACTACATCCAGGGTGAGTCCGAGTCGCCCTCGGAACGTTCATAGGGCCCGACTAACTTTCTCAGACATGGGCTTCACGGCCATCCAGATCAGCCCAATCGTCAAGAACATGGACGACGACACGGCCGTCGGTGAGGCCTACCACGGCTACTGGTCCCTTGACAACTACGCCATCAACGAGAAGTTCGGCACCGAGCAGGACTTCAAGGACCTCGTCAAGGCCATGCACGACCGCGACATGTACATCATGGTCGACGTCGTCGTCAACAACATGGTCCAGAAGCTCGACGGCGCCCCTCCCCCCAAGATGGACTGGTCCGCCTTCAACCCCTTCAACGACGAGAAGTACTTCCACCCCTACTGCAACGTCACCATGTGGGAGAACACCACCGACTACCAGGACTGCTGGCTGTACCCCTATGGCGTCGCCCTCGCCGACCTGGCCACCGAGACCAAGCCCGTCTCCGACGAGCTCAACAAGTGGGTCAAGCAGCTCGTCAGCAACTACTCCATCGACGGCCTCAGAATCGACGCCGCCAAGCACGTCAACGACGAGTTCCTGCCCGGCTTCGTCAACGCCTCGGGCGTCTTCGCCTTCGGTGAGATCCTGACCGGTAAGACCGAGGACTTCTGCCGCTACCAGACCCTCGACCTGCTGCCCGGCATGCCCAACTACGTCGAGTACTACCCCCTCAGCACCATCTTCTTCAACGGCGACATGAACGAGCTGGCCCGCCTCCGCAGCGAGGCCCGCGACGGCTGCACCGACATCTTCGCCCTCGGCTCCTTCACCGAGAACCACGACATGCCCCGCTTCGCCGTCTTCGACGACGACATCGCCCTCGCCAAGAACGCCCTCGCCTACATCCTGCTGACCGATGGCATTCCCACCGGTTAGTTCTCATGTCCGTATGACGCACTCATCCGCTAACACACCGCAGTCTACCAGGGCCAGGAGCAGCACTTCAAGGGCAACTCGACCCCCTTCAACCGCGAGCCCCTCTGGCAGTCCAAGTACGACACCACCGCGCCCCTGTACCAGCTGACCTCGACCCTCCTCAACGCCCGCAACAAGCTGCAGGCCATGGACTCCAAGTTCGCCACCACGCCCTCGGAGCAGCTCTTCGTCGAGAACACCCACCTGTGCCTGCGCAAGGGCCCCGACGGCGCTCAGGTCGTCTTCTGCATCACCAACAAGAGCTCCAAGGGCGACCAGTACCAGCTCAGCGTCGGCGGCTTCAACCCCGGCGACGAGGTCGTCGAGCTCAACACCTGCGGCACCAGCACCGCCGACGGCACCGGCAACGTCACCCTCTACATGAACAAGGGCGAGCCCATGGCCGTCGTCCCCCGCGCCGTCCTCGACGGCACCAAGCTCTGCCCCAACGGCACCACCGAGGCCAGCAAGGCGACCGTCGGCGGCTCCTCCAAGAGCGCCGCCCCGGCCTCCTTCGCCGCCGGCCTCGGCCTCGTCATGGCGTCCGTCGCCGCCGTCTCCTTCGCCCTCGTGGCATAAGAGCTCGGCAGAGACGGATGAAGAAGACCGCGACCCGGGTGTACTGCGAGCCAGACACACGATTGCCTCATTGTTTTGATGATTTTTGGATCCCCCCCTCGCGCGGAGTTTGGACACATCAAGGGAGACGGCGCGCGTGCGCTCTGTATCTATCATCCCCCATCTCCAACTTCCCGGGCCCGCCCCTCCAAGAAGCCGTGTGGTCTGGTGAGTAATGTATCCTCACGTACTTGTATTGTCTATTCCGTTCTTTATGATCGTCGAAGAAGGCGTGACGCCGCCGTATATACTCGCACGTGGTTTTTATCTAGCAGGCGCAGAATGTTTTAAGTTTGTAGCAGCAGTGATACCTGATCAGCAATTGAAAAAAATACAGCTCATGACTATCGGTGACATTTGCTGTGTGCCGTGATGTTCAAGGGTGCTGGCTGCGGCCTCGGCACGCCGCGGCGTCCAAAACGGACCCCGGGGGTTGGAGTCCGAGCGCACCGGATCCCGTGGATGCCATTTGTCATGAAATTCCCATCTTTTCCTCGGTTGCTACCGTGATCGGAGTCCTCCGTATATTACCGGGAACGACCCCGTTCGCAATCACCCCTATTTGGCGGTCCACCCCACGTGAGTGGAAAAAGGAAAATTTTCCAACCGTAACTCTTTTTTTTTTTTTTAAGGGTGCATACACCTGCCCAGAATTAAAAACGGGGGAGAAAGTCGTATCAGCCCGTTTTTTTTTTCTCTTTCTCCGTTTCTTTTGGTGGCTCTCCCCTTTTTTCCTTGTGTACATCCCCGGGGATAAGAGTCGGGCAATCGGAACACACTGCTGCTGCTGTGGCCCAGTGTTTCCTCAAACAGGGGCTTGCTGATTTTACATGTGGGCGAGTGAGAAGTTGTACCTTGCATTGGGGTGTGGGTTGTGGGTTTGCACCACATTTTATGCCTAGTCCCAATCCAATGTCACCCTCCGTTGCCGTTCGATACGAAGAGATCGGCGCGTCGTCGTTGCCAAAAGGCCCCTTTCGCGTTGGTTGGTTGGTCCGGCACGGGAAAGACTGCGACTGTGATGAACTCTCAACCGATGGCCGCCAACGCATATTGGATCAGCTGCCAATTCCAAGCGCCCGCCTGCCGTTGAGAATTGTGCATGTGCGTGTTGCATGGAAATTGGGATGTGTGTGGGCGGTGGGAAAAGACGGTTTCCCCCCTTCCCCCCCCCTTTGACCACTGCCGCAACGCCGAGAGATAAGGTAATGCACGTCCATGGGGGATAGGCAGCGAGTCACGTTTCAAACGGTCAAGACGGTGCGTACGGAACGCGAGTGGGATGCCGGCGGCGGCGAGCGTGGCACGTTATGGTCGGCCTCCCGAGGGAACATCCATACCGCAAGAGGGATGGATGGAGCAGGCATTCTCGATAGAGGGGAGGGAGGGGGGGGGGCCGTCAAATCCCATGATTCATCGCTAGCTTTCTTCGCAATTCCCAATTATAGACCGTCTGCTCTCTTTTAGTGTACTCAAACCCACTCCCGTCATCTCTGATAGCGGCTAGCACGAGGCTGATCACGATCACGGACGGGGTGGGCTCCTCGATTGTTTAGAATTGCGTGGTCGTAGTTCTCTTTTCAACGCGGGTTTGATTCCGTAGATCTTTTCTGTTGTAGATCCCTTTCTCGTCTGGTGATGAATTTTGACAAATGTTTCTTCTACGACGATCTCTGCCCCCGGGGCCTCGGAACTTTTCTCGGCCTTCGCCTTGTCGTTGCTCCGTCGCGCAGACTATTGAATGGGCAGCCCTTTTTCCGTGGGACGGTGGGACAGAGCCAGGCCCGCTGTTGTTTCCTAGGCGGTGAATCCCCGTTCTGGAAGGCTTCTGTCGATCGTCACCCCCGACGTCTTTCGTAATCACCGCTAGGCTGAATGGACCCCCGGCGGAGAGGCTGTCGTGAAACCGGAGGTATTTTGGAATCTGAAGCCTTGCGGGTGGAGTTGCCGCAGGTGAAGATGCAACAGGTGACGATGGAGTGGACTGGTCTGAGGCTCGGCTTCGTCGCGCGGCCTCCGTGTTGACGGGGGCTATGCGTGCTTGGCTGGGGCTGAGTTGGTGTTGAACGTGTTGCGGTGGCGTTGATGTCCGGCAGGTTGGTTTGGCGGCAATGCTTCGCTGCTTGATCGGTCAAGGCCTCACGGAGTCATGAGCAACGAGGGTTGGTCTTGGAAAGCCCCAGTCTCGTGCTCAATACGAGTGGCGAAGTTGTCGTCGTCTGCGACTGCCTTGATAGAGCATCCGCTGTCCCTGGCCATGTTTTGATGTTACGTTGATGGTCTGTTGCCTCCGCAAGAGAGAAAATCAACTTCGGAACCCCGAGGTAGAGTCTAAACAACTTCCAAAGTTGCCTTTCACAGCAGGCAATCAATTTAGAATATCTACTGTGCTGGAACTATGCTCCTGGGTGTTTCATTCTGGCGTTACTACTAATTGAAGTTGACCGTATTTACGTTTATAACAGCAACTACCTAGGAGATTGCTATGATTCACCCGTTGAATGGATACCACATAAAATTCAAACCACAAAGATACCATAACCGATGTCGGCCACACGAGGTACGATGAGTTAACCGTATGTGAGTAAAGAACACAATTGCCTTGAAGCCGCCGTCCTTGGCAGTTGCTTGACGCCCAAGAAGTGCGGGCTGTTGTTCCACGTCTTCAAGTTGAGCATCTCACATCCACTCTAGCCATATTAGCCCGCTACTCTGCCTTGAGTACCGCTGCCCACTCTTGATGCTACTTATTGCAGCAGCAGGTGAGTCGTGTGCGAGCTACAGAGAGGTGAGATCCTCAGCCTAGCGATGTGGCACAGGAGTCTCCCTCCTAAGAAGTGGTATGGACTGTTATGGGCCTCTGCGTGGTTCCTATCCGGTCTCTGTAGTAGGGCAGTGTCCCTAGGACAGCTGTGGAAAGTCATCTTCTTTGTGGGTGTCTTCCGGTGTAGTTCTGAAGACGTGATTTCGTTCTCCCTCGTAAACAGTCGAAATCTCACTAGTAACTTTAATCCCAAGGGTCTAGGAAGCTTGTTGTTTACTTGTTGAAGCTGGTCCACAGCATCCCGGCGGATGTGCGCGTCTAAACAGCACTCCATGTCTAAGTTGAGGTCTGGGAAGAAATGGGACGGCTGTTGTGTTGAATTTGTGAATACATGCGACGCGCAGCCTCAAGATCAGAATAGACCAATTGCACCGAACGTGAACCAGACACCATTCGAACGGCCTCCTCAGCACAAGTGTTTGCGTGCCGAACCCCTGGTAGCTGAACTGGTACAGCCCATCGATGCTGTCCTCTAAAAGCTACTCCAATTCTTGAAGTGCGTCCGCCCAAGCTTGTCCCGTGTCCGCGCACCGAGTAAATCTCGGAGAGTCTGTGCCACTGCCTTGGCGTCTTGGAGGAGTGAGCCTGGCCGACGACTGCATCAAATCAAGAGTCTTGAATAACGGGCAGAAGTGTTCTTGTATCCACGGGTTACGGGAGAGAAGGGGCTCTATTCATTCTACTTGAAGTCACTATTCAAAAGACAGCCGGGAGAGTTCGCTGTCACGGAACACCTCAATAAGACGTAAAAAGCGAAGATATCACGACCGATATCGACCGCAACAGGAAACGCAGTAAGTAGACACAACCGTGAGAACAAACGAAGTCTGCAGACCACACCAGCTGCTAATAAGCCTTGCAGGGCTACGACTTGTCTCTACTGGCCGAGTTCCTGACTGGATCTTTCGGCAAAGCACAGCTCCAGGACGTAAACAGCATCTCTCTCTGACTCTGCCGGTGCAGGGAGGCAATATCAGCACCTTTCCCGTCCCCCACCATCACATGCGACCATACCCACCGGAGAACTCGGGATCCCGTCCGCTCTCCCATCGATAAACCGGTGAGGGCTGGAGTAGTAGTCGGGTCGGAGACGACCGGCGAATGCCCAGTGTTGCATGTAGTTTTGTTTTTTGTTTGCATGGCACCTACTAGTTAGTTCTTACCTCGAGGCTTCGTGAGTTGCAGCAACTCTTTCTTCTACGAGGTCTAAGCCTGGTGGTATCTTACTACTGAGTTTGAATTCTCTGTTTCGCTCTCTTAGTTCCTATACGGCACTCGTCGCAACCCCTCAAGATCTGGCGCTGTTGAAGTCTGGCTGGCAGAGAGCGCACCCCGGAGACGTCATCTGGGTGCCGAACGTACCATGAGTACGTGGGCATCAGCGCGGGCTCGGCTGGTTTCAAGCCACTGGCCTAGAGACATGCCAGCTTCGAGCAGACACCGAGATTCAAGTCCACGGTTGTGGCCACGTCGGCGTGAGAGGCATGGACTCGGTGCTCTGTAGATTCTCGTCAACGCGAGTGACGGACGACACGGAGGTTTGAGACGCGGCCAAATGTGCTCATCTGCTGAACCACGTCGCAGGAATGGCTTCCAGACCGAGACAGATGAAGGCAGTCGTGACAGAACCCTTTAAGACGAACAATCTCAAGATGAATGAATACCTTTCATCCAATTCAAACACCACAACCAACACAATCAACAGCAGGGCGTTTTTGACCCGGCTACAGCAGTCTCATTCATCCCTGCAGCAAAAAACAACACCGCAACAAGCATCACCACCAACACCACACAGAAAAAGCAAAAGTAATGTTCGAGGACACATGTTTGGACTGTTGTTCCGAAACCGAGAATCGAACTCGGGGCTATGCCTAACCTCTCAAGGAGATGAGAGGGCATCATGTTGGCCACTACACCATATCGGATTGGATTGTTGACGGGGCAAGACAGCAAGTGCCCTAAGACTCCACCGTCATAATGGGAACCCACAGCTGCAGCAAGGGATGGCCTGGCTTGCAACTTAGGGATGGCTCCTACAAGACGTTTAATCCATCTTCAGCTCATCTTCTCCCTCATACAGCCTCCTCGACGATGTCCTCACCGGACCAATCATCACACCTGACCCGGGCTTTTACGGAGGATCGCAGCCCTACGGCGCCAGGCTCCGCACCAAGGCGTCGACCGTGGCGCCGGCTGACGTCTCCAATTGGACGGGTCTCGCGGAACCGGCCTGGAATGAAGGAACGGCGCAGCGTGATGACGGCGCAAGTGAGACTGGTGAAGGTGGCAGGATCGCAAGGCTGGCCTCTCTCTCCCTGATATGATCGTACACTAGCTAGCGGTGAAACCTATAAACCCCCAGCCCATAAGGCCTAGATCCTGCCCCCTCGAACTTGACAACCTCTCCATGCATCTACATCAATGACGTCTCCGGCCCCAAAGACAGTAGGCATAATCGGCGCCGCCGTAGCCGGCCCGACCCTCGCCCTGCACCTCCTAACCCACCCGGTCCTCCGCGCGCGATTCCGGCCCATCCTGTTCGACCAGTCCCCGCCTCCGGCCGGCAGCACGCCCTCGTCCTCCTTCTCCTCCTCCTCCGCCGAAGAGTCCCGCCAGCGCGCAGGCGCGTCGGTAGGCCTCTTCTCGAACGGCCTCCACCCCTTGCTATCCCTCAACCTAGGCGACGCGATCAAGAAACACGGCCACGAGTGCGACGACCTAGCCCTCTGGTCCTCTTCTAATTCCTCAGGCACGGCACTAACCCACCACAAGACGATTCGCAACGCCTTCTGGTCCCACGACCTGCAGCTCGGAACGACGTACTTTGAGCGCGCGGGGCTACAAGCCCTCCTCGTGGAGCGCGTGCACAGGCTAGGAGGCGAAGTCCGCTGGTCCAAGAAAGCAACCCGCTTCGAACCCGTCGCCTCCGGACAGCAGACCCGCGTGACCTTCGAGGACGGCAGCCACATCGACGTAGATCTCCTCGTCGGCGCGGACGGCGGCTACTCACCCGTCCGGCGGCACGTCCTCGCCCTCCGCGACCCGGCCACCGCCGAGGAGCGCTGGCTGCCGCACGCCATGGGCGCGACGGGGATCTACGGCATATCCTCCGCCGACCTGCTCCCCGAGAAGCACGTCCCCGAAAGGCCCTTCACCGAGTCCCAGTGCATCTTCCTGCCGGAGGGCTTCCTCGCAACGGAGCCTTGCCCGGGGCGCATGTTCCGCTGGGACCTCATCCTCCCCGAATCTGCTGCGGCGGGCGAGGATCCAGCAGCAGCATCTTCCGAGGACAACGCAGACGAGCCGTGGCAAAGCGCCATCGTCCCAGGCCCCTACCCGAAATCCACCACCTTGCGCATCCTCCGCTCCCACAAGACCCTGAAGCACCCCTTCACCGGCGAGTTCGCGACCATGCTCCGCACCTCGGACCGCATCATCCACACGCCCCTCCGCCAGCGCGTGTGGCGCGAGGACGAGATCCAGTACAGCGGCGGCGGCAACGGCAACATCGTGCTCATCGGCGACGCCGCGCGGCTGATGCTGCCGACCAGCGGCCAGGGCACTGGGTTCGCCATCGAGGACGCCACCGTGCTCGCGAGCATGCTTCTCAAGCACTCCGCGGGCGCCTGCGAAGACGACGCCGGCTTCCGGGAGGCCCTCGAAGAGTACGCCCGCGTCCGGCGCCCCAGGTCAGACAGGATGGCCAACGTCGCCTCGTGGGTTGGTTCCGTCGGCCTGGGCGCGACGTGGTACTACAAGCTGATGCGGTACGGCTCTGCCGTCTTCACATCTGGGGCAGATCTCAAGTAGGTGTTCGATCGTGGAACGTGGACATCGCTAACCACCACAGATCCAAAAAAGCTAAAGACCCGTGGCCGATGGACGGGCGTTTCAACGTGGAAGACTAGAGGTCACTCAGCTGTAGACTATATCACGAAAATCTCAGGCACTAAGTGGTTCAAATGTCTCATTTGTGCGTTGTACATGTACACAATGGTGGAGCGGCGCTCCATGCTGCCGACGCCGATTAACCCGCCAACACCAGAGACGAAAACAAGCGCAAGTGGAATCTTGGGGTAGTCTCTTTTAAACCCGAAAGGAAGCAACAACAAATCTATGGAATTAGAGCTCGTCGTGGCTGGGAGGCTCGTCGGCCTCGCCAGCACCGCCGGCGCCCTGGTACATCTTGGAGGTGATGGGGTAGGCGACGTTGGACAGCTTCTCCTTCTGCTCCTCCAGGTCCTCGGTGGTGGCAGTGGCGCCGTTCTCCTCGAGCCAGTCGGTGGTCTCCTTGACGGCCTCAAGGATCTGAGAGGTGTTAGCAATGAACAGATACTGCGTCTGGTGTGCGGGGTACTCACGGTCTCCTTGTCCTCGTCGTCAATCTTGCCGCCGAGACCCTCCTCGTCGTTGACCTGGTTCTTCAGGGAGAAGGCGTAGTTCTCGAGACCGTTGCGAGCCTCAATGCGCTCGCGGGTGGCCTTGTCCTCCTCGGCGTACTTCTCGGCCTCCTCGACCATGCGGTCGATCTCCTCCTGGGTGAGACGACCCTTGTCGTTGGTGATGGTGATGGTCTCCTGCTTGCCGGTGCCCTTGTCGTGGGCAGAGACCTTCAGAATTCCGTTGGCGTCAAGCTCGAAGGAGACCTCGATCTGGGGGACGCCGCGGGGAGCGGGGGGGATGCCGGTCAGCTCGAACTTGCCGAGAAGGTTGTTGTCCTTGGTCAGGGAGCGCTCGCCCTCGAACACCTGGATCAGGACGACGGGCTGGTTGTCGGCGGCGGTGGAGAAGATCTGGCTCTTGCGGGTAGGGATGGGGGTGTTGCGCTGGATCAGCTTGGTCATGACACCTCCGGTGGTCTCAATACCGAGGGTGAGGGGGTTGACGTCCATGAGGACAACGTCGGCAGTACCCTCCTCACCGGAAAGGACACCGGCCTGGACGGCGGCACCGTAGGCGACAGCCTCGTCGGGGTTGATGCCCTTGGAAGCCTTCTTGCCGCCAAAGTACTCCTCGATCAGGGACTGAACCTTGGGGATACGGGTGGAGCCACCGACGAGGACAATGTCGTCAACGTCCTCCTTCTTGACCTTGGCGTCCTTGAGCACCTGCTCGACGGGCTTGAGGGTCTTCTTGAAGAGGTCCATGTTGAGCTCCTCGAACTTGGCGCGGGTGAGAGTCTCGGAGAAGTCCTTGCCCTCGAAGAAGGCCTCGATCTCAATGCGAGTGGACATCTGGGAGGAGAGGGTACGCTTGGCCTTCTCGGCCTCACGCTTGAGCTTGCCCATGGCCTTGGCGTCCTTGGTGACGTCGACGCCGTTCTTCTTGTTGTAGGACTTGGCGAAGAAGTTGATGACACGCTGGTCGAAATCCTCACCACCGAGGTGGGTGTCACCAGCGGTGGCCAGAACCTCGAAGACACCCTGGTCGATGGAGAGCAGGGAGACATCGAAAGTACCACCACCAAGGTCGTAGACGATGATCTGGCGCTCGGGGGCGTCGGTCTTGTCCAGGCCGTAGGCGATGGCGGCGGCGGTGGGCTCGTTGACAATGCGCAGAACGGTCAGACCGGCGATGATGCCGGCGTCCTTGGTGGCCTGGCGCTGGTTGTCGTTGAAGTAGGCGGGGACGGTAACAACGGCGTGGGTGACCTTCTTGCCCAGGTAGGCCTCGGCGACCTCCTTCATCTTGCCCAGGATCATGGCCGAGATCTCCTCGGGGGTGAAGCGCTTGGGGGCGCCGGCAACCTCGACCTCGATGACGGGCTTGCCATCCTTCTCGATGACCTTGTAGGGGAAGTGCTTGATGTCAGACTGGACAGCCTTGTCGGAGAACTTCTGGCCGATCAGACGCCTGGAGAGGGGGGTTAGCACGGCTCACGAGCAGTTATTCGAGAAATGGAGGGGTACTCACTTGACGTCGAAGATGGTGTTGTACGGGTTGGCGGCGGCCTGGTTCTTGGCGGCGTCACCGACGAGTCTCTCCTCCTCGGTGAAGGCGACGTAAGAGGGCGTGATACGGTTACCCTGGTCGTTGACGAAGATCTCGACGCTTCCCTTGCGGTAGGCGGCGGCGCAGCTGTAGGTGGTTCCCAGATCGATACCGATGACGGTGCCGTAGTTCTCAGTGTCCTGAGCCTGAGCCGTCTGGACGAAGGCCAGGGGCGAGAACAGGAGACACATCCAGGCCAGGAGGCCGAAGCCCAGGGCCATCGAGTTGCGTGTTCTCGACATGGCGGGAGTGTGCTGTGGAGAGCTCCCTAGTAAAACGCGACGCGAGCTTGTTGCAGGCGTTCAAAAAGAAGGGGAAGAAAAAAAGAAGTTCGTGGGAAAGAGGTTTGGAATTCCTGGTTCCCTTCTAGCTTCGCACCCAATCGAATTGAGGTGGTTTGCAGTTGGTGAATGGGAAAAGGTTAGGTGAGGAAAGGCAAGAGGGACAGGTAGGAGCCTTTATGAACGCCGTCTCCAAAAAAAAAAAGTTGAGGTGTCCAGATTGCACAAAAGGCCAGATTTCACCTCGCTGGGCGCCACACGTGACAGGGGTAGCGGGTGCCCCTGGTATCTGCTCAGTGCTGTGTCGATGGTGGATCCCTACTGTGTGGTCCCTGGACGCAGCTTCAGGAGAGGTGCCGGCCGCACTAGCGCGGGTGGCCTAACTCGGTCGGGGGACGTATCTCCGTTGGCCCAGCACAGTCGCTTCTACCGTGTGAGGATCGGCCCCCAGCCACGGGAGCCAAGGTCAGCGCCTCACCGCTGCCGCCTGCCTGCTTGCCGCTGGCAGGGGGTTGCTGCTTCTGCCCCACGGAGGCTGCGATTCTGGAGATTTCGATTACAGGTGGTTCCCCCCTAGGGTCACTGATCCGGGTACCTACGAAGGACCTACGTTGAACGTGGCCTTTCCCTCCAGTGCTCTTTTGCCTTCCACGATGAGGTCTGACTGTGTCAGTGACTCACGACGTCAAGGACAACGTGGACAATGCTGGATGTTCCTGGCAGGTCTTGGGATGCCCAGCGTCGCATGTAATCAATCTCGTTCTTTGGCCCCTCGGTCGCACAGCGCCGGAACGAACAGAGTGGCCTCTCGGCGCAATTCATGCCATGTCCTCTGTCCGTCCTTTCCAGAATATTCCCACCACTTAGTGTGCCACCGCGGTGGGGGCAATCCAAAGTGCTTCCATTTGTCTGCCTCGCAGCGGTCCCTCAGGTAAGGCAGCCGCAAGGTACGGAAGCAGTGCCATCCCGTCTTTTGCGCGCTGAGACGAGGGGGGCAAGCCGCAAGATTGAGGGGGGAAAGGTGCAGGGGTCGAGCTTTGGCTGCTGGCCCATGCTCTCCCGAGGGGCGGCAACGGTGCCACCAACACGACGGCATCATTCAAAAGGCCATTTGGACAGTTGATGATGTGCAGTCAGACAGGACCCAGTCATCGCGAGCAAGTGGACAGATCTCGCAGTTCGTTCGTCACCTTCTGCCTGCGGAGAGATTTCAGACTTTCGTGGTCAGCTCGGCGCATGGCTCCGCAGCTAGGCTTCTCGATTCACGTCTATGAATAGGCACCTCCCTATTGGTGCGCACCAAGCTAAAAAAAAAAAGTTGCAGCCAACTCTATTTTCAGCACCCCAACTCTAAATGGAGCCTCACCAGCACCGCGCCCTTGTCGTTGCTCATGAGACATACCATGGCCACACCAACAGTTGCTTTTGCCCGTGACACTATACTATGCAAACCATTGCTTTTGCTTCTTCAAGGGGATGACGGACAGCAGTGGGCGAAAGGGGACGTGAGATCCCCAACCTGGCGTATGAAATAAGAGTCCGTTCTTGACGTTTTTACTGTAATCTTGTTCTACTCTAACAGCCCTGCGGCGATTGTCTCTCCTCCGCTTCTCAAGACCACCCGCTGTCCGGCCTCCAGCGGCACCTTCGACTCCAACCTGACGACCACGCGCGCCACCTTGCCCGGCTGCACGATCTTGGGGTTCTTTTTGACCGTTGCTCCCGTGAGCTTGTCGAGGACTGCCGGGATAGCCTCGACCCTGCCGGCGGCGTGCAGGCGGCCGCGGTGGACGTCGACTGGCATCGGCATCAGGTGGTCGAACGCGAGCACCTTCATCGTCAGTTTGTCGCTCGTCTCGATGGGCGCCGCCTTGGAACAGATGATGTCGCCGACCCGCACGTGGATCGGGTCGATGCCGTAGAGCCCGATGTTGACGTTCTGCCCGGCCACCGCCCATTCCTGCACCTCCGAGTCAACCTCGATTGAGCGTATCGACGCCGCCTCGCCGCTGGGCTGCACGATCAGCGCCTCGCCCGTCTGCACCGTGCCCGACTCTATCCGCCCCGCCACCGTCAGTTGGCTCTGCTGGGAGCGGTAGATCTCCGAGATGGACATGCGGAACGGCTTCTTGAGCGCCCGAGCATTCGGCTCCGAGTCCTCCAGCGCCTCAATCAGCGTTGGGCCAGAGTACCACGACAGCGCCGCATCGTCCGCCCGTCGCACCAGGTTGTCGCCGTTGAGTCCCGATATGGGCACGAACGTGACGTTTTTGAGCTGGAAGCCGTTGCCCTTCATGAACCCTGTCACCTGCTCCGCGATCTCGTCGAAGCGGTCCTTCGACCAGCCGACCATGTCGAGCTTGTTGACCGCCACGATGACGCGCTGCACTCCCAGACTGCGCAGCAGCAGTGCGTGCTCGCGTGTCTGGCCCTTCAGTCCCTTCTCGAACGCGCCCGTGTTGGCGTCGACGACCAAGATCGCAAAGTCTGCCTGGCTGGCGCCGGCGATCATGTTGGGCACAAAGTCCCGGTGGCCCGGGGCGTCCAGGATCGTGAACCGCGTCTTATCCGTCTCGAACTGATTTGTCGCAATGTCGATCGTAACACCACGCTCGCGCTCTTCCTCGCGCTGGTCCATCACCCACGCGAGTGCGAATGAGGCCTTGCCCATCTTCTCTCCCTGCCGCCTGTACCGATCGATCAGGTGCTGCTCGATGTACTTGAGCTCCAGCAGCAGCCTGCCCATCAGCGTGCTCTTTCCAGCGTCGACGTGTCCTGAGTGCGTTAATTGTGTCCTGAAGGGGTGGGAATCTAGGCGACGTACCGACGACCACGAAGCTTGCGCTCCGCTTGTTCTCGCTGTTCTCGAACTCCTTGAGGACGTCGAGCTTCTTGTTCTTGGGTGCCGGAGTGTCGTCGAGCTGCAGCTGCTTCATCTCCCCGGCCGGGGCGTCGCCGGGCTTGGGCTTCGGGGCGACCTTCTTGGCCGCGCTCTTGGCGGCGGCAGCGTCGAACTTGTTGCCCGCTGCAAGACATTAGAGTTAGCGTCTTATTGGATATTCGCAAATCGCGAACCTTTCGCCTGCGCGGCGAGGACGATGTCGTCAGGGCTTGGCTGGGAGAAAGCACTGGGCACGAAGGCGGAGGAGCCGGCGTACGGCATGGGGTACGTCTGCGGGGCGGCAGCAGCAGGATTGGCAGGCCCGATGAGTGTCTGGGCGAAGGCGGACGGCCTCGTCGACGACACGATGACGCACTCGTCATCAGACCCGTCGCCGGACTGCCCCACAGCGCCGTCGAGGTCCATGGCGGAGGGTGCATCGGACGCCGAGCTCTTGTCTGGGACCTGCTGGGGCGGCGTTGAGGTGCGAGGTGTTGCATTCTGAGACAGCTTTTGCCGTTTGGCGTACAGGCTAGAGCTGGGCCCGTCGCCGTCCTTGGGTTGCTCGCTGATGCTCAGAGCAGACATGCGCTTCTCTGGGCCGGCAGACTTGTCCTCGACCGTCTTCTTCTTACGCGCTGCGGCAAGGGCCTGAAGCTTGGAGACCTTGGCGCCGTCTCCGCCGCCGAGGAGACCGCCCGGGAGGGGCGGGGGAGCAACCAGGACGGCCTCCCTGTGTCCGGGGACGCCCATGCGCGGGACGCCGTGAAAGTAGGAGGCCGCAGAAAGAGATCCGATCCTCGGGACGGGGTACCCTGAATCCTGGCTGACGCCGCCGCCGCCGCCGCCGTTCGTGCCCCAGTAGCCAAATCCATCTGCCGAACCTTCAATTCTGCCGTCCTTGGTGCCCGCCAGGAAACCTGCGCGAAAGTGACAAGATAAAAGCAAACTCGACTCACCATCCTTGGCCTTCTTGGGCTCCTTCTTGGGCTCTGGCGCCGCGATGAACTTCTTCTGAAGGTAAGACACCGTCTTTTCGATGTCGTAGTAGTAGTACCAGAGGGCGTCCTGGATCTGTTGTGTGGTGAGCTTGTCGGCCTCGGGGCCGAATGCGTTGCGGACCGCCTCGGTGCCCTGCGTCATGGCCTCGCGGTCCTCGGGGCTGAGCTTGTCGCCCTCATTCTCATTATCCTCTTCGTAATCGTCTGCGTCGTACTCGTCGAGAACCTCCTCGTAGTCGAGGTTGCGGACTGCTTGGTGGCGCGACATTGTGATTGGTGTGTATGACGCGAGGAGTTGACGTTGGAATTTTTGAAAGTGTTGGAAGTGCGCGGGTATGCAGATGGACGTGTGAGGAGATGCAGAAAACAACGACGAAGGAAAAGACCAAAACGATGGGTATATATAAAAGCTGGGAGGCAACTTGCGAACTGTTGTGGCCGGATCCTCAGAGTTGCTCGGAAAAAGAGTGATTGAGTTGTAAAGTAGGTATCTCCGGACGAAATGACGCTGGAAGTGGGATGCGTGGGCCCCACCAGGCTTCCAGGTTGTGGTCATGGAGGGGCAACGACGTTCATGGCGGGGTACCTTGAGAGCGCTGTGGCCTTGCCTCCTGGGAGGGGTGGCGGTGAGCCACAGCGCCGGATTATCCCACCCCCGGGCGCCGAAGCTTCTGGTCCCAGAATGGCAGGCACCACCAATTATTCAGAAATTTTGGTCCACCACGGCCTGGTGCTTGGAGCTCAAGTACCCCCTCTCCCAACGACGATACCACACATCCCCCCCGTCGCCGCTCCAAAGTTGAATCGCACAACCAACCAGACACGACCCTACCACCTCCCCCGAAAAGCGACGTGCGACCACCTTCATCATGGCGTTGAGTACGTGGCAGACCTTCCCCCCCGGACCGGTGACTCGGGCAGCTAACATGACCCAGACTTGGATATGGCCAACGGTAGGCGACACTGCGACCTCGATTCCGACCCCGGGATGCGTGCTGACCAAACAACCGTGCAGCGGTCATGACGAAGGACGAGCAGGGCCGCCCGTTCATCGTCGTTAGAGAGTGCGTCTGCCGCCGACCCCGCCGGAGATAGGAAGCAAGCTGACCGCCCCGCAGCCAGGGAAAGAAGAAGAGGCAATACGGCAACGAGGCCGTCAAGAACCACATCCTGGCGGCCCGGACAGTGGCGAACATCGTCAAGACCTCGCTGGGCCCCCGCGGCCTCGACAAGATCCTCATCTCGCCCGACGGAGACATCACAGTGACGAACGACGGCGCGACGATTCTGCAGCAGATGGAGATCTCCAACCACGTGGCCAAGCTGCTGGTAGAGCTCTCCAAGTCGCAGGATGACGAGATTGGTGACGGCACGACGGGTGTCGTGGTTCTCGCGGGCGCACTGCTCGAGCAGGCGGCGGAGCTCATCGACAAGGGCATCCACCCCATCCGCATTGCGGACGGCTACGACCAGGCGTGCGACATCGCCGTGGCGGAGCTCGACAAGATTGCCGACACGATGGAGTTCAGCAAGGACGACACGGAAAACCTGCTCAAGGTGGCGCGGACGAGTCTGGGCAGCAAGATCGTGTCCAAGGCGCACGACCAGTTCTCCAAGATCGCGGTGGACGCCGTGCTGTCGGTCGCCGACCTGGAGCGGAGAGACGTCGACTTCGAGCTGATCAAGGTCGACGGCAAGGTGGGAGGTGCGCTCGAGGACTCGATGCTCGTCAAGGGCGTCATCATCGACAAGGACTTCTCTCACCCCCAGATGCCCTCCGAGGTCAAGGACGCCAAGATCGCCATCCTGACGTGCGCCTTCGAGCCGCCCAAGCCCAAGACCAAGCACAAGCTCGACATCACCAGCGTCGAGGAGTTCAAGAAGCTGCAGAACTACGAGCGGGAGAAGTTCATCGAGATGATCCAGCAGATCAAGGACGCTGGCGCCAACCTGGCCCTCTGCCAGTGGGGTTTCGACGACGAGGCCAACCACCTGCTGTTGCAGAACGGCCTGCCCGCCGTGCGCTGGGTCGGCGGCCCGGAGATCGAGCTGGTCGCCATCGCCACCAACGGCCGCATCGTGCCGCGCTTCGAGGACCTCAAGCCCGAGAAGCTCGGTACCGCCGGCCGCGTCCGCGAGATGACGTTTGGCACCACGAGGGAGAAGATGCTGGTCATCGAGGAGTGCGCAAACACCCGTGCCGTGACGGTCTTTGTCCGCGGCAGCAACAAGATGGTGAGTGGGCGTGTTGCGTCTTACGTTCTTCCCCAACTAACACGCAGCAGATCATAGACGAGGCCAAGCGCTCCCTGCACGACGCCCTTTGCGTCGTCCGCAACCTCGTCCGCGACAACCGCGTCGTCTACGGCGGCGGTGCGGCCGAGATCGCCTGCTCGCTGGCGGTCGAGGACGAGGCCGTCAAGACGCCCGGTCTCGAGCAGTACGCCATGCGCGCGTTCGCCGAGGCGCTCGACTCGGTGCCCATGGCGCTGGCCGAGAACAGCGGTCTCAACCCGATCGCCACCCTGGCCGAGGTGAAGAGCCAGCAGGTCAAGGCCGGCCCCGCCGGCCGCGGCAAGCTGGGCGTCGACTGCATGGCGCGCGGCAGCAACGACATGAAGGAGGCGTTCGTCATCGACCCGCTCATCAGCAAGAGGCAGCAGCTCATGCTGGCGACACAACTGTGCCGCATGGTGCTCAAGGTGAACAACGTCATCATCGCCGGGTCCGGCGAGGAGGACTTCTAGACAGGTGTCGAGACATAAGAAACAACAAAAATGATGATGAATGGAAAATACAAGGTTCTAGACGGGGTTCTATGGTGTCTGGGATTATACCAAAGCTGTGTACTATGCAAATAGAGAGAGGGCCCCCCACCCCTCCCGTGTCGAGACCAATGCCAGTCCTCGAGTTGTCCAACGTTCTGGTTTCTGTGCTCTGCGGTCTAGTGCCTGTCTACTGCCCGTCTACTGCATCCACCCCCGCTCGGCGGTGTACTTGAGGAACGGCTCCATGTCGCGGTAGAAGACACGCTTCCGCTCCGCCTGCTCGTCCGCGGACGGGCGGTTCTTCTCGCCCTGCCGGCGCCGCCAGCTCTCCTCCGTCTCGACGAGGAGCGCCTCGGGGTCCTCGCCGGTCTCGTCGGCAAAGGTGTACGACCTGAACTCGGTGTTCTTCCACCCGGTGGCTGTCTCACAGTCAGCAATCACACTCGCCTTAGCTCCAAAAGGATCCTCCAGATTTCGCTTACCCTTGCCATCATCAATGCCGTGGAAATCCGTCGTCAGAAAGTGCAGAAACCCACCGTGCGTGACAGCAACAACATCCCCCCCACCCGCCGCAATCTCCCTCAACTTCCTCCTCGCCTCCCTCGCGCGCACCTCGAGTTTCGCCAGCGTCGGCTCCCAGGGGCTCTTCTCGGACTGCTTCTCCGTCCAGTCCTCGGGCACCCTGCTGAAATCCACGCCGCGCTCGCGGAACTCGGGCTCGACCTCCGCGACGGCGGAGCCCGTGTCGCAGGGCGCGTCGGAGACCTCCTGCAGCTCCGGCAGCGCGATGACCTTGTTCTTCGGGGCCTCGCCTGTGGAGAAGCCCAAGAGACAGGTCTCCAGGGTGCGGCGGAGGGGGCTTGCGACGAGGTGCGCCAGGCGGTCATGGTGCGGGAACGCGGCGCGCAGGTCGGCGCACTGCTGCTTGCCCAGGTCCGTCAGGAGGGGGTCGCGGAGGGCCTCGTTCTCGACGCAGAGGTTGTGGAAGCCCTGGGCGTGGCGGACGAGGTGGATCTGGACGACCATGGTGATGTCTTGAGTGGTGATGTAATTCTGCGTTGGGAATGAGAAGGGATGCAACAGTCAACGAGCACGACTGAGTCTTAAAGCGATTGCAATGCGTGAGATCTACAGAATCAATAAATAAGTCTGGGCAGGAAACCGCGGCCGCAGGCGGCTCACGATCCAATTATAAAAGCACGCGGCCTCGAGACGGGCTACGTAATGGTCTACCTTGCAGCTTGTCTTGTCTCGGGAAAATTCCTTGGTTGGATGAGGGGCGTGGCAAGTGGATTCCGTCAACGGGCCGCGCATCATGGGGAACCTTTCTGAAATGACTCAACGAGCAAGCCACCACCGCCGCGGCCAGGACAGGAAACTGCATGCACTGGACCACCCGCAGCTAGAAGTGTCCGGCGCCGATGACCGGGGCGGCTGTGGGTCCCGCCCGGCGAGCGTGTTTGGGCCGCCGTGGCGAGAGCGGCTTATTAATCGGAGGGCGTCCTGACACTACGCCGAGCAAGTGGGCGGTGGCTGCCGACTTCAGGGCCGATGGAGCGAAGCCTTCGTAATAAGTTCTGATGGTAGTACATGTTGAGCTCGGGAGAATTGCCCGACTCGACCGAGCCGTATGACAAGACTCGTTTGCTTGCACCACCAGGTGGACTCTATGTTATTATTAGTCCCTTGACATCACAACAATCACAGGAGACAACCGTAGGTTATTAGTCTTTGTCCGGTCCTATCAAGCCGCATCACATGCAGAGCACCAGCCCCTAGCAACAGCACGAGTGTCCGACAATACAAGTCATTTTACAGCTCATTCTCTTCCAGTCCGAATGCAAAGTGCTCGGCCTGCCCGTGTGACACCGAAACGCCGAGTACCAATGTAGTAGACCTTGCATGCTTCGAGACCCCCCTTCATTCCTCCTCCTCCTTTTCAAAGATCAATTAGACTCTCCTCCACCGCCGGCTGCTTCGGGGCGTGCTGCGGCGCAGACGGGAACGACTCCTGGGTATATCCACCGTTGTATTGGCCTTGCTGCTGCCAGGGCTGCTGCTGTTGCTGCGGCTGCTGCTGGGGGTGCGCCGACTGCTGCGGCACGGACGGCTGCCAGTAGCTCTGCTGGTGTGGCGGGGCGTGGTGCTGCGCAGGCTGCGAGGGCTGTGCAGGTGCCTGGACCGGCGTCTGCTGGTGGGCCGCGGGCTGTCGATACTGCATCGACTGCTCAAGGTTGGGGTACGGCGAGGGGTTCGGGTCGGCGGACGGCGGTGCAGACGGCGGCGCGCTCGGCTGTTGCGGGTTGAAGTAGTACGAGGCGTTGGGGTCGGCGGCCGGCGTCCCCGTCGGCTGGGGAGGCTGGTTGCTCTGGTGGTTCGCCGGGGGAGTCGGCTCGGTGGGATATGGTGCCTGCGGTGCGTACGGCTCCGCCGCCGGGGCGCCTCCGCTCCTCCAACTATCCGTCCGCTGGGGCTCCTGCTGGGGAGGGTACTGGCCGGCCGGGGGGACGACGGAAGCGCGCTTGTCAAACGTCGCGTACTGGGGCTGAGGTGTGTGTTGAGGGTGCTGGGCGTAGGCCTGGGGCGGCGGCGCGTGGCCGTAGTCCACCCGCTGCTCGCCCGTGTAGAAGCTCTCGGCAGGCCCGGGTGCGCTCGCCTGCAGGGACGGGTAGGCGCTCGGCTGGCGGGGGGGAGGGAGGTTGTAGCCGCCGATGGCGTGCTGGCTATAGGTCTTGGAGAGGCGCTCCTCGAGCATGCGGTCGTAGTAGCGGACGACCGTCGAGAGCTTGGCGTGGAGGTCAAGCAGCGTGTCTGGAGTCGAGTCAGCGGGCTGCATTATCAGCGTGTGCAATGTGGCTACTCACCGTGCTTGCTCATCGTCTCGCCGTATGTGCGCGCGAGCTTCGGCCTGAGGGTGCCGATGCTGTCGTAGAGCTCCTGAATCTGCGGCTCCCGCAGGATCGTGCCGGGGGGCTGCGTTTGCAGGCGGTCGACGAGCGTGGCGAACAGGTTGATGTTCTCGGCCTCGACCGGGGTCAGCTCGTAGTCGTTCTTGGGTAGCGCAAAGTGCTGAGCGGACGAGGGTCCGGCGCTCGACGTCTGCTCCTTGAGAACGGCGGCGTGCCTCTGCTTCTGTTCCTCCATATCGGCCAGCGAGGCGGCGATGGCGGCCTTGAGATCTTCGTCCTCGTCCTCGCCACCGTTCGTAGGCGCCGCTGCCGCCGCCGAGCTGCCGTTGACCTTGGAGGGCCCGTTGGCCGTAGGGTCGACGTAGCCCCGGGAGTATGTCTTGACCTCCTCGAGGCTCATAGCCAGCGCCTTCTTCAGGTCCTCGTCGAAGGCATCATCGACGCGGGCGTTGCGCGGCTGCATCGCGGATGTGCTCCGGGTCTTGTAGGGATAGGTGGGCGATCGGGGCTGGGGCGTCGCGGGGCCGCCCTTGGACGACTTGTCCGTGAGCTTCGCATAGCAGCCGTCATCGACGCGGACGGCTTGCAAGATGCCGAGGTGGGGGAGCGGCAGCGACTTGGTCGAGCACTGCTGGTCGAAGCAGTTGCCGCAATTCCGGCAGTGGTGCTTTCGGTTCGTAAAGGTAAAGGGCGTTCGGCATCGCATGCAGACGTCCGAGTCTACCCACTCGGGGGGCTGCGAAGGGGTCAGCTTGGGGAGCATCAGGGACGACGGTGGGGACCTACGGCGCTGCTGTCGATCATGCTGCTGGAGACGCTGATTCTGGGAGGAAAATGGTGGCCTTCTCTCTGCAGAGTTTTGTAGACCTCTCCGATGTATCCCAAATCGTGGCGGCCCTCGGTGGCGGCGGCCCAGGACTGTATAAGCTCGAGAATCTTCTGCTTGACTTCGTGGTTGACGGCGGCGGGACCAACGGCTTGGAGCAGTGAAGTCAGATTGTCCATAAACTCTCTCGAGGCTATCTCGGCGAGGAAGTGGGTGCCGCCATTCTTTACGCAGGTGTCGGTAAGCTGGCGGGCATCCGGGTTAGCTTAGTCAAACGCACACGCACACGCACGCACACGGCACGGGGGCAGCCAGGCAGCCAAAAAGCGTCCCGAAGGGCGTACGTACATTCAGGGCGCTCAGCTGGGTGTTGGGGTTCTTGTTGCCGATGCGCCTTTTCAGGGACCGCATGGCCTCCTTGGGCTGAACGGTCTTGGATCTGATGACATCAGAGATCTCCAGGTTCAGGGCGATGTCCTCCCTGTCTGCAGTGTCAGAAGCGCGCATCGCAAACGAGTCCGCGGGAGGAGGGGCCGTACAAGCTACTGCCAGTGGCCTTCTCAATCTGCTCGTCCAGGGCCGTGTTGGCCGAGCTGGACCACCAGCCCATCATCGTAGCGGCTGGGAAACGTTGGTCCGGCGGGAGGGGGAGTCGTAGGCGTCGGGCTGCTGCTTCGTTTCGATCGTCGACGGGCGGGTATCTATGTTTGCGAGTATGGATGCTTCGTGTGCGGTCGCGAGACGGAGGGCGGAGTCGGGATTACGAAGCGCAGGACAAACGGGATTGCGCGTTGGGGGTCGGGATATTGATGGGAAGCTCAGGCTGGCGTTGCGTGTCTGCAGCCTCGGGGTTGGGGTGCGTATGCAAGTGCAGTTAGTGTAGTTCTGTGCAGCGTGCTGTGCCTGTTGGAGATGCGTCAGGCTGGTTAGGTGGCCGGCCTCAGTGACAGCCCAGGACAGCTGCTGGCGGATTGGGCGCTAGGTGGGTGCCGTTACGTTGGCTCAGTACGAATGTACAGGGGTGTGACCTGCTGGACTGTTGCCGCTGCCTTCCAGGCTGTAGCTATCTCCCCCCCGTGACTCTGCGCTAACCCAAAAGACTCAGCCGCGGCGGGACGTTCCCCAGAGATGACGATGTTAGGCGAGGCAGGTGGGGCGTCTGTGGCGCATGGCTCCATTGCCAACGCAGCCAAATTGCGGTGATGCTGGACGGCAGCCGGCCACCTGGGCAGCACCTGCCTCAGCAGGCGAAACAACTGAACAGCCACTGAGGGCTGTGCAAACATTTCTTGATAGCTCGATATCGCACTCGGTACCAAGCCAAAGTAGGTATCTAGGTACTGATCCATATCCAAAGTCAAACCAGCAGTAGAATATCCGACGTGGGTACGGATACTTACCCGGCACCTACGGGCAAGGTCACGCACCTAACGCCGAGAGTGGCAGTGACCAAGGTCCGCTGCCCACCTGGCACCTGCCCTCAGCGCCCGAACCACTGAAGGCCGGAAGCGTCAGTGGTCTAGCATCGAAGGGTACCGGGCCTCTCGGGTGGGATACCGCGGGACCCCCCAAAACACCGCCGCTGCAACGGTACCGTTCCCTCTCCGCAATGTCTCGCCATTGTTGAAACTGTTAGCGCCCGGCGTCTCGTCAAGGCTGTCCTCCTCGACGACCACCACCACGGACCATCCTCCTTTCACCAGGCCCGCAGCAACGCATCCCGCGTCACATCGTCAAAGACGCTCATTCACTCGACTCGCCCATCATATCGCGGGCCCTTGGAGCTCGAGGTCGCTATTCACGGAAATCATGCACAACCACGCCCTCCCTGCAGCAGCGCCATAAAAAACACAACGAACCCTGCACCTGCAGCCAAGCCGGTCCGCCTACTAAAGCCCTCCCGTTCGCCGCCTGCCACTCATGACGAACCCGCCGCCGACTGTCGTTGCGTCCGCGTCCCGTCCTCCGTGCCTCGACTCCTCCGAATCCCACGACGACCACCTCTACCACTGCCGCTGCCACCACCGCTGCCACCACCGCTGCTGTCGCTTTCCTCCGTCCCGCCGAGCTCCCACGCTTGCTACGACATGATCCACCCTCCACACCCGACCTACAGACACCGTTTCTCGTTCATATGAGCTCGACGACGGCCTCCTCGGCCACCAGGACCGTCCTCGGCGGCGGCGGCCCGGCCGTGTCCAACGGCACCGCTCGACACTCCCTCGCCATGGGCGGAGACGGCGGCGCTGCCGGTCGCGGCGGCAAGCCCCCGCTGCCCCATATAGACGACCTCACCTCGGCCTCACCCGACATCGACGTGAAACTGCCCCTGCGCAGGATGCTCGAGATGGGCGACGCCGCCATGCGCCAGGCCGAGACCCTCCGCGATTTCGGCCGTCCCGACCTCGCATTCAGGGAGTACATCAGTGCCTCTCTGATCGCCATTAGATACATACCCCAGCACCCGGACGCCCTGGCCGTCAAGGGCGGACACGCCGAGATGAGCCGCTTCTACAGCACGCTCATGAAGAAGATAGACTCGCAGCACGCGAGCTTTGAAAAGATCAAGGCGGACATCATCGCGGACAACCAGAAGACGGGCGTCCGCCCCACCGTTTCGAGACCCTCCTCGAGACCCTCCTCGGTGGTCAATGGCGAGCCGAACCGTCCGCAGACGCCGCAGGGCGTGCCCGGCTCGCCGCCCCCGATGAGCCCCACGAGAGCCGGGGCCCAGGTCAACGGCTCGCCCGGCAGCAGGGCCAGGCCCGCCGTCCAGCCGAAGCCGCAGGCCCTCAGCGGGAACGTGCTTCGACCGGGCGCCAAGAGCAAGGCCGCCGAAGACCTCGCTGCCCGCTTCGCCAACCTCCGGGGGCCCGTTGCCCTCCCGGGCCAGGACCCGCGCATACGAACACACCCTATCGTGCCCCCGAGGCCGCTGGGCCCGAGGCAGATGCCCCCCGCGCCCGAGCCGGTCGAGAAGCCCAGGGTGGCCGTCGTCACGAGCCTGCCAGACCTCCCGAAGATGCCGGACGCCATTTACAGCCCGGCACGCGGCACGGTATCGAACGAGGCGGCCTCGCTGCCGTCGAGCACGCCCCGCGGCTTGTTTAGCAGGACGGGCTCCTCGGCCGCCATCAACACGACCCTCGCCAACAAATCCTCAGACTACTTTGCCTCCCAGCCCGCCTACAACGCCGCGGCCGCCAACGAGCCCCCGGCGCCCGCTAGGGCCAGCATCTCGATACCCGAAGGCGATAACATCACCGCCGAGGAACTAACGAACTACATCCGGCGGGGCTCCGCCGCCCTGCAAGTCCTGATCATCGACGTCCGCAGTCGCGAGGACTTCGACGAGGGCCACATCCTGTCGCAGGCCGTCATCTGCATCGAGCCCAGCATCCTGCTGCGGGAGAACATCTCCGCCGCGCAAATCGCCGAGAGCATGGTTCTCTCGCCGGCGCAGGAGTACTACCACTTCGAGAGGAGGGACGCGTTTGACCTCGTGGTATTCCACGACCAGGACTCGACCTCCATCCCGAGGTATATTTCGCCCGATGAGGAAGCGGCCGCGTTACTGTCCCTGCGGCGCGCACTGTCATATTTCAACTACGGTAAAGAACTAAAGAACCCACCCAAGCTGTTGCAAGGCGGCCTGGACGCCTGGACGGACCTGATGGGCAGGGCCGCGCTCGCAACGTCGCAGACGGTGGGCGTCGGCAGAGGCTTAGCCCCTCGCGTACGGTCCCCCCAGAAGCCCACCATAACCATATCGAAGCCGAACCGCAAATACAAGGTCACGCCCCTGAAGCCCGAAGAGGTCAAGCAGTGGGAGGAGACGCTCCAGAACGCCGACCTCGAGACGGCGCGGTCTCCCGGTTTCATGCACGTGCGCAGCACCGAGGAGTTCCTGCGGAGGTTCCCCGCCGTCTCGACCGAGCAGGAGTCCATGCAGTCGCCCGTCAGCCCGGACCGGTCATCCTACAACCAATACGGCCAGGCTCCTGTCGACTTTTACTCGGAGCTGCCGTCACCGCCTACGCGCCCGGCGCCGGCCGTGCCCCGGCCCAGCTACAGCGGCCTCTCGCAGACCCAGGACGACCACGAGGCTCCCCCGGCCCTGGCATTCCCCGCCCAGGCGCGCAACCTCAAGCAGGGCCCTCTGGCCCGTCCAGACTCGCCGTCGGTCGGCGGCGGGGTCAAGGACGGCCACCACATCACGGGTCTCAACAACCCGGGCGTGTGGTGCTATGCCAACAGCTCGATTCAGGCGCTGCGCATGTCGCCGGGCTTCGGCAAGGAGCTGGCCACATCGGAGTGGCAGAACACGTACAAGGTGCCCAAGAAGCCGGAAGAGAAGAACGACCACCCGCAGCTCATGTCGCGCATCCTGTCCAACCTGTTCCACTGGATGGACTCTGGCAAGTTCGACGTCATGAAGGCGCAGACGCTCATGGTAAGTCACCGGTCCGCGATCCTCGCAGCACCAACTAACACCGCTAGGACTACTCCCGGTCGGTGTGCGAAAAGAGCCGCATCAAGGAGAAGGGCGACGAGTTTGGCGGCAACCGGCAGCAGGATGCGCAGGAGTTCATGTCGTGGCTGATGGCGTACCTCCACGAGGAGACGAACATGCGGCGCGACCGCGGCAGCGACGACGCATCATCAGCACCGTCGATGAAGAACGGCAAGTCGATGCTGCAGGGCGCGTACGAGTGGTGGGAGAACTACTCGCGCACGAACCTGTCCATCGTCGACAAGTACTGGCGCGGGCTGGAGCTGTCGACGGTGGTTTGCTCGCGGTGCCACAACCGCACGTACAACTGGGCGACGTTCGACTTCATTTCGATGCCCGTCAATGGCCGCACGAGCACGATCGAGGACTGCATGCGGTCGTACATCGAGCCCGAGACGCTGCCGGACTACAAGTGCGACACGTGTAACTTGAACGTGCAGGGCCAGAAGCAGGTCAGGCTCGCCCGCCTGCCGGAGCTGCTGTGCCTTCAGTTCCGGCGCTTCGACTACGATTCGTCCCTGCAGCTGCACAAGAAGCGGGACATGGTCACGTGGGACTTTGCCAACCTCAGCCTCGACGCCTTCTTCATCCCGCCCGAGGAGCGCGGCACGTCGGGCAGCCCGCCGCCGGACGACCGGTTCGAGACGCCCCACGACTACGAGTGCTACGCCGTCATCGTCCACACGGGCACCAACATCACCAGCGGGCACTACTACTCCTACGTGCGCGAGCCGCAGAACCCGGACCCGCACGCGTGGTACCGCATCAGCGACTCGCGCGTCACGCCGGTGCGCATCGACGGCTCGAACAAGGGTAACGACGTCAGCCGCGAAGTGTTCAAGAAGGGGAGCAGCGACGTGCCGTACCTCGTCTTCTTCCGGCGGAAGCACGGCCGGGCGAGGAGGTGACCGTAATAGAGAGACTTTAAAAAAAAAAGAGACGTGTGTACATGAGGGTGTTGCGCTTGAAGGGACTTGGTCTAACTCATAGAGGTTTTTTATCTGCAGCCGGGGGGATGGTATCGTTTTTGCTTTTCTCTTTTTTCTTCCCATTTTCAAAGCGCTTTTTCCAAAGCATGGCGTCTGGTGGGAATCTTGCCCGTCGCATTGGTTGGTGGTGGAGGAGGACGGACGGGGGGAGTCTTTTTTTTTATACAGATTTCGCGACGAGATCACGACAACATTGGTTTTAGCTGAAATGAGAAGTTGCGAATTCCGTGTTGTCCTGGGAGTGGGAGCAGTAGTATGCGTGCGATCTGAAGCCTCGTATGGTTTCCAAGTTCTGGTTTGTCTCGTGGTTTGGCTCGGGCCGAGGCGGGCATTGCGACGATCAAACAGATGTACGGATTACATGAAGTCTCCGCCTGTTGATGATGCAGCGGTTTGAATGGGAGGGTATATGTGCCGTAGTAGAGAGGTTTACGATGGATGGTCGTAGATTGGGACGAATCGTCGTCATGGATTTCAGGGACGACGTCCTGGAGGGTCTTCGGCTTTCTCATCAAGTCTCAGGGGTCCTTTTTGACAGGACGAACGTGTACCTCGGGAAGCTACCCCGAGAACGATACATCTAGTCCTCACAAGATAAACTCAAGCTTCTGGCCTTCCTGCATGACTACCGCCGTGATCGACGAGGCTCCGGAGCAACCGACATGCCGCTCGCGTCCTGGTCCCGATCCGATAGGACCGGATCGGAGGAGCGGATCCGGAGCCGAACGCTGGTCGCCGAATGCAAGCTCCGGGCGACGCGGCCCCCTTCCATGGTTTTCATTAAACAGGAACCCATTCCATGGGTGTCATTGAACCAGGACACACTCGATTGTAAACCCGGGATAGGCTACTAGACATGCGAAGGGGGAAGCATCTCGATGTTATACCCTCCGCGGCGCCGCCGATCCGATGCGAGGAACGTCTTCCCACTAGTGATGCCAAAATGCCTCCCGAGCCTGTCTCAAGCCAGCCCCAAAATCGATTCACTAGCCGGACGGTAGGCGTGCGAAAGATCGGCGCCAAGCAAGCATAGCACCGAGATTAGCTCTCCCCCCCGTGGCGCCGCGCGTCACAATCTGACCTTCACTTATGCATTTGTTCAAATTTCGATTGCTCTGTGAATTCATCGATCTATGGGGCTGAAGGCTACTACTCCGTAAGATACAGGAAACACCAAAAAAGAAACGCATACGAGCATGGCAGGCCGGTTTAAATAGATTTTTAGATTAAAATGTGTCTCTGGTTCTGGAATAAGAAAAGGTGATTTGTTTACAGATTGACCAGGAGAGGGTTGGTTATCTTCCCTGCTGCTTTGTCTAGGTACGATTCCTGTGCGGGAGAAGGGGGCAAGGGGGACGAGAGCTCCTGATTATACACTACACTCCCACATCTCGAGCCTCGTTAGATGGGGTGTTCTCAATTTGCATTATTTCTTTTACGACAAAAGGAATGAACGCCAATTATGGCGAGGGCGGTTGCTGAGACTGCAGATGCGTGTGCTCCGAGACCTCGGGCGACGACGGCGGATCCTCGCCGTCGACGAACGCAGCTGCCGTGGCGGCTGCCTCGCGCAGGTCGCTGCGGGCAGAGAAGCGCCTGATGGACCGCGACGAGCAGTCCGAGTACCGCCTCATGGAGTTCCTCTCGCCGCCCGAGACCTTTCTCTCGGGCGTCGTGGGCGCCGTAGCCGACGTCGGCGCCTGCTGCTGCTCCTTGAGGCCGCTCGGGCCCGGGGACGTGGGCTCGCCGCGGAGGGTCATGGCTGAGGACCACCGCTCGGCGTTGGGATTGGGGTTGCCGGGCTTGAGCAGGAACGAGCGCCTCTCGGCGGCCGGGGAGTGCGGCTGCTTGACGGGGAAGGGGCTGTCGGCGAGCATGGCCTTGGTGGCGGCCCTCTCGTCGGTGTACCGCGAGGACGACGTCGTCGCGGGCTCGAGCGGCGCCGTCTCGTCGATGTTTTCGAACGTGGGCGAGGCCTTGGCACCAGGGAGGCCAGAGCCGCGCTTGTCGCTGGGGTCGCGGATGGGCGCGGGCTCCTTGAGGGTCATGGCTGACGACCACCGCTCGCTGCCGCGCTTCTTGCCGCCGGCCTGCTCGTTCAGGGGCTCGTCGGCGCCGGCGTCCTGGAGGGTCATGGCGGAGGACCAGCGCTCGCTGCGTCGGAAGCTGGGCGGGATCATGGGTACGGGTTCGATGGAGTCGTCATCGATAATGCGGCGGCCCGTCTTCTCGCTCGACGACGAGCCGGCGACGGACGTGTTGTGGCTGGTCGTCTTCTTGAGGTCGTGCTCCTTGCTGCTGGCGGCGCCGCCGGGCACGTCCTTCTCGCTCGTCGACTCGCCCTCGAGCCGCAGCGTGAGGTACGTGACGCCCGAGGGGTAGTAGCCGTCCTCCATGGCGCGGGTGAGGTCGTAGCGGGCCTGGTCGCTGATGGAGCGGGTGAGGCCGAGTCGCTTGATGTTCTCGGCGTTGACCGTCTCCTCCCAGGTCTTCTGGAAGAACAGGGCGACCTCGTTGACGAACAGCAAAAAGTAGAAGGCGGCGATGACGGCCAAGTCCTGCACCTGGTGCGTGGTCGGGTAGTCGGTGTTCATGCGGCGGAACTCGGGGCTCCGCATGCTAGAGCGCTGGATGGTGAGGATCTTGATGATGGTGACGGCGACGCTCATGATCCAGAAGATGATGTTGGCGACCTGCCAGTTGCGGATGCGGCCCTTGGCACCGCGGGTGGCCTGCATGGCGGCGCTGACGCCGCAGCCCGCGAAGACGAAGGGGAGCAGGCCGATGGCGTAGCGGATCTGTGCCAGCCGCGCAATCTCCATGGCCTCCATGAGAAAGACGACGAGGATCGAAAAGTAGTAGAACGACAACTGCGCATGCCTCTGCCACTCCTTTTTGACCTGGTACCGCTTGATCTTGTCCACGATGAGGACGGGCACGACGAAGTGGAAGAAGGCGAAGGTGATGCCTATCCTGATCCACGCCGGCAGCGGAATGATGATGGTGTCGAAGAAGCACATGGACGGGAGAGGGCTGAACCTCGAGTTCACCGTCTGGGGCCCGCGTTAGCTGTCTGCATCTCGAAGGCCGCTGCCTCCCTTGGCCGGCAGAGCAGAACACGGAGCAGGAGGAGACTCACCAGCCCTTCCGGGCGCATACCACATAACCGCTGCATGATGGCTTCACAGCTCGAGGGAGAGGGGAGAAGAGGCGGTGTCCTAGGCCTGGCGGCAGGTCTGGGTCGACGGGAGAAAAGGGCAGCAGTTCACCTCGAGGGGGGAGGGCGGCAAGCTGCGACAACTCTATCTTAATACAATCAGTGCCGTGCCGACAAACAAGGCCGGAGGTGCGGCGCATCCCTCGCATCCCCTGCGTGTGTGCGCGTCTTTGGGCGTCTTTGGGCGGCCGGGCCCTTGGGACATGACATGCTGCGCTGGTGGTCTCTGGCTCTCTGGTCTCTACGCTCGGGGCTTGCAGAGAGGGGCGTTTCACTGTTGTGACAGTGGTGACGGCGAGTATATTTTTCGAGCGCGGTGCTCAAGGTGTGCGAGCGAGCGACCCTGCGGTGTTGGTCTGGGTGCGCGCGTTCGATTGGCGGACGGGGAGGGGGGACAGCTGCTGTCCGATGGGGGAAGTCCATTTTAGAATTGCGATGGCCGTTAGCTGCAGACGACTGTCCGTACCTGTGTTAGCATCTGGGCAGGCGCAGGCAGGGTAGCCAAGGTAGCCAAGGTAGCGCAGGGCAGGGCGTCGACAGAGTACGTGTGGCAGGTCTGTGTCTCGCGTCCGCAGGTCGAGGTCGACGGGATGAGGCTAACACACGGCCCCCCCGGGGTGTACGAGGGAGTGCCGAGCGGTGCTGTTTTAGCTCCAGGTGCAGGCCGTTAGCCCAGCGTAGATCCCGCCTAGCCTCGCGATGGTGGCAGAGACGGAGGGCTCGAGACCGGGCAGACGTTTTTACGCCATCAAAGCTGGCGATCCGGGACACGTGCGTGTGCTGCGACCTGTCTTGGCCTCCAGCCTTGCGCGGGATTTGCGCTGCAGCGCAGCAGCAGAAGCAGAAGCACGGCACTGCCGGGCAGGAAGTTCCGGCTGCGTCTCCGACTAGAACTCGGGATCATCGAGTTTCCGTAGGGCCGGGTCTTGGTCCGATACGGCTGGCCCTGCGACGCTCGGCCGCCTGCGAGAGAGATCGCGTACAAATTGGGATGGCCCGGCTGATGCTATAAATTGCTGCTCGACCGGCTGCCACACGATGAACTCTCACCGCGTGCGGTCCCAGGTCGTATCGCGCGGTAGACCACTTGGCTTCTGCGAGTTATCTGGGATCTTTTGCTTGGCGGCATCGTGGTGGTTAGCCTCGCCTGAAGACGCATCAGTCAGTCAGGTAATAACACGGATAGCAAAGACACCTCCTAATGGTGGTGGTGGTGGTGGTGGTGGTGTTGTGCTCCCACGGCACTTGGCCATAGCTCCGGCACCGTCGAGGAACGACGAGGCAGTCCGAGGGCGTCCGTCAACCACACAACAAAGATGGGGGCTGACTCAGACGCACGAATGGGGAGGACGGGAGGCGTCAGCATGACATATGTCGGCAGTGTCGGGCAACGTGGGAATAGCCTCAGGGCGCTTGCTCCAAGTCGAGTGGTCTTCTTCATGGTAGTGGTCCTGGTGCTGCCAAAACAGAAATCAGTAGGATGGGCTATGAGCAGGCGTTCGGGCGACGCATCGCAAAGACGTCCGATGAACCAAACTTTGTGCTGCCGTCATGGATGGAGTTCGGGGTACTCGCAGTGCGGTGTGTCCAATGACACGCGCAGTCGATGGGAGCAGGAAAACAGGGTTAGTCGGGCGGTGGAGGTCAAATACGAATCGTGGCCCCTTCTCGCAGCGCTCTTCGCCTCGGCTGTCGGTGCGAGCGCATCGCATGTGTCAGCCACAACCGCTCCTTTTTGCACGTGAGCGCGGCCGTGTATCCGCGGGCGGTCGGGGGACGGTCGACGGTGTTGCCGTGCAGGTGGATTGTGGAATGCCTGAACTGGCGGTCATCGAGCCAAAAATCTGCAGGAAACAATCAAACAGAGGCCCGTCAGGATATTGGCCGTGGGGACCGGAGTTCTTCATCGGGCGGTTCTGCCGCTGCCGGCTGGGATCGGCCAACGGCTCCCCTGTTGACGACGACAGAGTCCCCTGCCTGTCCCGTCCCTCCCCCCTAGCGGCCGCCGTCTGTCATGTGATCTGGTTGCTGCCAGTTGTCGTCGTTGCATTGTTGAGTGTTGGGGAAGGAGATGATGGTGTTTGGATTTTGGAGAAGAGTGTCAGACGCAGGTTAGAAGGTCTTGTCGGCCTAGGCATTCGTACGCGTGACATGGCATATTTGGGGTAAGTCGAGTTGTTGAGGGGAAAAGAGGTCGTCAGCAGAGCAAACGGCAGGAATTATCGCGTCCTTGATAGGCGGCGACCGATCTCGCATCGCCTTGGCTGCTCGGCCAGCTGCCAAGGCCCCATTCAGCCCCATGGCCCCCTCTTTTTATCCGCACGCTAGCAAGTTCTATTAAGTACCACACGGCACCGAGTAGGTGGGGTGGTACCTTCTGGTGCTGACTGGACATTGGACATTTGGAGGTGCGCCCGAGGTGCTGGCCGCAGGCCAGACAGGCGGGAGGAAGCTGCCCTGGAGCCCTGAAGCTATGGAGCTCAGCTCCATTGGAACTGTGCCCGGTATGTTTCTCCTCTACCCGTACCAGCATCGCATTCCATCCCGTGCCACCGAGGTACAAAGACCAACTCGCCCTCTATCATGAACCCATTCGGAAAACCAAGAAACGTGGCTTCAAGCTGTGCCCCCGGGCCACGCATCTCCGCGTCCAGCTCGACTTGCCACCTGATCACCCTTGTTTGGAGAGACGTAGACTTTGCGGCCTCCGTCGGTTCCGAGCTTTTGGTGTCCTGCGTCTGCTCTGCCACGGCTGTCCTCGTCAACGTCGACGTTCTGGAGCACGGCGCAGGGCTGCAGCCAAGACCTCCAGCTTGTAGCTGTGTGCTCTGCGGTACCTCCTTGTGCTGCTGGAGCTCACTCGGAGCTGTTAGTGCGAGTACCTCGGCGCGGCAGGGAGCTCCAGCTTTCAGTGCTGCATTCCCTGTCATTGCAGGCGCCATTGGTCAGATTCCAGCGGGGGCGGGAGGCACGAGAGATACGGCCCCGGCGGGAACCAGCTGCTAGCACCTCCAACAGTACCGTACCTAGGTACCTACAGGCTACCTAGAGGCTACCTAGAGGCCAGGGGGACCACATATCGGCCAGTGGCGGATCTCCCTCCCCTCCCCTGCCTGCCATGCCCTGTCATTATCTGGTGCTGCCGCTGGGTTGGTATTGCCTCGTTAGGCCTGCAGCTCCAGCGAAACTGTGACGCAATTAAAGTCCCCTCGCCCATTTTTCTCGCGGCAGCTCTACCTCGCGCTTCCGTCCTGTCCGTACAAAACCAACGCAACGACAGCTCTCGGTCAAGGCAACGCGCACGCAAACCCGAAGCTTCAGCCTTCAGCCTCTGCTCTCCAGCCTCAGCTTGTCTCCCTTTGACAGCCTACCCAAGCCCCCCTCCCTGCCGCTGGTCGACCAACCACCACTCGGAGCTCGGACGCTTACCCCGGATCTTCTTCCACGTCCTCCTCGACTGCCTCTCCCTTTGGTCTGGTCTGTCCGTCATCCCGTCCTCCGCTCCCTCTCCCACTTCAAACTATCGTGAGCGGATACACCTTCACCATTCCGTCAATCACCACCGCCGTCTTCGTCCTCCTCGCCGCCGTGCTGGTAGGACTGTTCTTCATCGAAACCCCCTCCTCCACCAAGCCGACGACTGCCGCCGCCGCCAACATGTCTTGGACTCACGGCATCTCGCCCCTGTACAAGGTGCACAAACCACCTTACACCATCGAGTCTCCCGGCTATGAGCGCGTCGAGGGCGAGACTCTCCCGCGCCGTCACTGGAAGGCCAGGAACGGCCTGCGCACCCAGCCCCATCCCGATGTCAACACCATGTACGACATCGTGAAGCGCAGCTCCACCGTCTACGCCAACGAGCCCGCCGTCGGCACCCGCAAGCTCATCCACCTGCACAAGGAGAAGAAGAAGGTTCCCAAGAACGTCGATGGCGAGGTCACCATGGTCGAGAAGGAGTGGCAGTACTTTGAGCTGTCCAAGTACTCGTACCAGACCTACTCGGAATTCTACACTTACATCCTGCAGCTCGGCTCGGGCCTGCGCAAGCTGGGCCTGAGCAAGGGCAGCAGAGTCCACCTCTTTGCTACCACGACGTACGTCTGATGCCCGGTGTCCCCCCACCCCGCTCGTCCTCCCCAGAACCAGAGCTGACCGTGAGCTTATGTACCTAGCGCGAATTGGATGGCCCTGTCCCACGCGTGCGGCTCCCAGTCCATGTCTATCGTGACCGCCTACGACACCCTGGGCGCCAGCGGCGTCGAGCACTCGCTGCTCCAGTCCAAGGCCGATGCCATGTACCTCGACCCCCAACTCCTCAAGACGGCCACCGGTGGCCTGAAGAAGGCCGAGAACGTCAAGTTCATCATCTACAACGACAGCTCCATCTTCGCCAACGGCACCGAGGTCGACGAGTTCAAGAAGGCCAACCCAGATGTCAAGATCCTCAGTATCGAGGAGGTGCGCCAGCTCGGCGAGGACTACCCCGCCGACCCCGTCGAGCCCAGTCCCGAGGACACATTCTGCATCATGTACACCTCCGGTTCGACCGGCACCCCGAAGGGCGTGCCCATGACTCACTCCGGCATGGTCGCGGCGAGTAAGTATCGGCGCCCGTTCCGCGCGTGCAAATGTGTTTGCTGACCACGGCCTCTCAGTTACCGGTCTCTACACCTGTGTCGAGGAGTCTGTCAGCAGCGACGAATACGTCCTTGCCTATCTGCCCCTGGCCCACATCTTCGAGCTCGTTCTTGAGAACCTCGTGCTGTTCGCCGGCGGCACGCTCGGCTACGGCAACCCGCGGACGCTCGCCGACTCGTCGGTCAAGAACTGCGCCGGCGACATGCGCGAGTTCCGCCCGACGGCGCTCGTCGGCGTGCCCCAGGTCTGGGAGTCGGTCAAGAAGGGCATCGTCGCCAAGGTCAACAGCTCCGGCGCGTTCGTCAAGGCCCTCTTCTGGGGCGCCTTCAACTACAAGAGCTTTATGGTGAAGCACGGTCTGCCCTTCGCCACCATCTTCGACAGCGTCGTCTTCAAGAAGGTGCGCGAGCTCACGGGCGGACGCCTCCGCTTCACCATGAACGGCGCCAGCGGCATCGCCGACGGAACCAAGCACTTCCTGTCCATGACCGTCGCGCCCATGCTGACGGGCTATGGCCTCACCGAGACGGCCGCCAACGGCGCGCTCGGCGATCCGCTCGAGTACACCTCCACCGCCATCGGCCCTATCCCCGCCGCTGTCGACGTCAAGCTCGTCTCCATCCCGGACCTCAACTACTCCACCGACACGGTGCCGCCCCAGGGTGAGATCTGGGTCAAGGGACCCGCAGTGCTCAAGGAGTACTACGAGAACCCCGAGGAGACGGCCAAGGCCATCACTGCCGACGGCTGGTTCAAGACGGGCGACATTGGCGAGTTCGACTCAGTCGGCCACCTCAAGGTCATTGACCGCGTCAAGAACCTCGTCAAGATGCAGGGCGGCGAGTACATCGCCCTCGAGAAGCTCGAGTCCGTCTACCGCGGCAGCCACTTCGTCCAGAACATCATGGTCTACGGCGACGGCGAGCACTCGCGCGCCATCGCCGTCATCGCCCCCAACGAGAAGGTCCTCGCCGAGGAGGCCCAGAAGCTGGGCGTCGACGAGCACGACATGCACACCCACCCCAAGGTCGTCGACACTGTCCTCAAGGACCTCACCTCGGCCGGGCGGAAGGCCGGCCTCACCGGGCTCGAGATCATCGGCGGCGTCGTCCTCGTCGAGGAGGAGTGGACCCCCGACAGCGTAAGTTCCCCACATCGTAGACATGGGAAGAAAATGGTGACTAACAACCGCCCAGGGCCTCGTCACCGCCACGCAGAAGCTCAACAGGAGAGTCATCAAGGACAAGTACCGCCAGCGCATGGAGGACGCCTTCCCCAAGAACTAAGTCTCGCGACGAGCATAAGAAGTCTGTGTTTTTCTTTTGGTCACGTCGGCTGGCGTAATGGCAGGTCACGGGGGATGGATTGGGGGGCAACGCGGGAGGAGCGCACGGCAAAGGGATTCATGGATTCGCACGAAGCCTGTCTTGATTTTGCATCATGTACCAATACTACCAATCTTTCGGCTATGAACGATGTGCTCAGAGTCATATACCGTTGATGTGCTACCCATGAATGAGGTGGTTCCAGGGTCGTCCCAGCATCCCGCCCTCCAGGGGACGACGTTGTTACCCGCATAGAATCCAGTTGAACATTACAGTCACCTCACATCACAGGACACAGAAGAGTACTAAATCAATCCAGTGTATTCGACAGCTTTTTACATATCCTTTTTTGTGCTCGCCCGACGTCGTGTCGCCGGGCCCCCTAGGTAAAGGAGAGAAGCCCGTATCTCACAGCCAGCTACTCAAACACCTCTACCACTTCGATGCTGCTGCGTTCATCGCCTGCATCTCGTCGGTCTGCTCGGCGACGAGAGCGCGGAGCTGCAGCCTGAAGGCGACCGTCTCGGATTCGACGGCGCCGTTGCTTCCCCACTCGTCCCTGGACGGCTAGTCGCGGGGCGCGGAGCGGGCGCTGGCGCCCTCGCGGACGGCGGCCAGGATCAGGTCCTTGGCCTTCTCGACACCGGCGGCGGTGCCGATGACCTCGATGGCATCCTCGTTGGAGTCGTTGCGGGGAACGTTAATCTTGCAGCCGCTCTGCTTGCGGATGGAGTTGACCTTGCTGCCGCCCTGGCCAATGACGTAGCGGTAGGTCTTGGGGTCGGGCAGCACGAGGTAGCCCGTGTGGGTGTTCTTGCGGGCCTGCTCGATGGCCGCGGCGATGGCGGCCTTGGCCTTCTCGACGCCCTCGGGCGAGCCGCGCAGGACCCAGGGGATGTCGCCGTCCTCGCCGGCACCGGTGTCGACGACCTTCCAGGAGTGGACGTCGGCGGAGGCGTCGTCCTCGTCCGTGATCAGCGGGAGGGCGCCGCCGTTGCTGCGGCTGCTGGCGCTGGCCTTGGGGGGCAGGGCCGCGCCGGCGTGGTCGACGGAGACCTGGTGGTTGTTGCGCAGCTGGCGGAAGAACTGACCGTTGTTAGAGATGGAGTTGTGCAGGCTGCGCGGCACCTGGAGCGTCTCGCCCTCCTGCTCCTTGACGAGCGAGCCGATGTGCTCCTTGGCCTTCTCGACGTTCGCGGGCAGGCCCGTGATCTTGACGCCGGTCTTACCGTCGCCCTGGCGGGGGATGTCGATGGAGACGGACAGCTTAGACTCGAGCTGGCGCTTGGTCTCGCCGCCGCGGCCGATGAGCGAGCGGTGCTTCTCGGTGGGGACGTCTAGCACCTCGGTGACCTGGCTCTCCTTCTCGGCGACGATCTCCTGAATCCGGGCGACGATCTTGTTGACAACGTCCGTGCGGCCCTCGATCTTGATCGTGTTGGCATCGGCATCCTGCTTGGGGAACTGGATGGTGCGGGCGAGCTCGCGACGGTCGTCGGAGCCGCCGGCCTTGACGACGAGCTCGCGGAGGTTGGCACCTGGGAGTTGTTAGCATCACGTTGCTCATTGGAGGACTGGGAAACGTACCGCCGGCACCGATGAGGGACTTGTGGTGCTTCTTATCGACCTCAATTGTCCGCACAACGGTGTCGTTGAAGACGTCTCGCTTCTCCTCGAGAGCCTTCTTGGCGGCGGCAACCTGCGACTTGGTGCCCTTGATCTGGATCTCAACAGTCTCGGCGTCGCGTCCGCTGGGGATGTCGATCTTGGCGCCGGTGGCAACGCGGAGCTCCTCGAGAGCCGCGCCGCCCTGGCCAATGATGGACGGGACCTGCTTCTGCTGGACGGAGACGGTCGCGGTGAAGGAGTTGTCCTTGAGGTACTGCAGGAGAGACAGGATCTCGTCGCGTGCCTCGTCAGCCCCCTTCTTGGGGCCGCGAACGATGACCTCGTCGGATTCCTGGTGACGTCTGGGCTTGCCGGCATCGCTGGCGGCGTCCGCGCCCTCCTCGTCCTTGGAGCTCTTTCCAGAGCGGGGGAAGAAGATGAGCACCTTGTACTTGGTCTGCAGGCGGTTGGTCACGCTGCCTCCCGAGCCGATGAGCTCCCTGTGGAACTTGGGGTCGACCTTGAGGACGTGGGTGACCTCGTCGGCGAGCGTGCGGCCCAGAGAGCTGATGTGAGCCTTAGCAGCTTCGGCCTTGGCCTTGGGGCCCTTGAGCTCGACCATGCCGTCCTGGACCTGGATCTCGACGTCGAAGCGGTCGCGGAGCTCCTTGATGTTGGAGCCGCCCTTGCCGATCAGGTGGTTGGCAAACTTCTGGGGGAAATCGAAGGACATGGTGAAGCCACGCTCCTTCTCATCCTCCCTCTCCTGCTCGACGAAGGCAATAACCTTGTCCTCGAGGTTCTTCACCGCGGAGGCAGGGCCGCGCAGGGTCACGAGGGTGCCGACGGAAGAGACGCGGATGGGGATCTGGTCCTTGGCGCGGTTGGCCTGCTCCTTCTTGATGAAGCGGCGGAGGCGCTCGTGGAACCTGCGGGGATCAGTCTCGGGCGGTCGCGCGGTTGGGAGGGGATACTCACTTCTGGGGCACATCAATCGTGGCAGACGCAATCTGCTCCTGCTTGCTGATGATGTCGACAATCTGCTTGCGGACGTCCTCGAGGCTCTGCTGGAAGGCAGCGATCTCCTCCTGAGACGGGCGGCCGGTCTTGATCTGCGGCTTGGGCTCGGGGGCGGAGGGTCCCTCGAAGACGAGGAGAACGGGGGCATCGGGCTCGCCGGCCTCAGGGAGGACGACGTGGACGCCGTGGTTGTCACGCATGCGCGGGCTGACGTCCCTGTTGAGGTACTGGTGGTAGAAGGGGTCGACGGGGACGGGGACGATCCTGGCGGGCGGGATGGCGTGGACGAGCTTTTCAATGGCAGACTGGGCCTGGAGGACATTCTTGCCGTCGCGGGCGTACAGCTCGTAGGGCGAGGCACCGCCGGGGGTGAAGGGGGTGTTGATGTGGGTGCTGTGGGCGCGCTCGATGTCGTCGAACATGTCGCGGTGACGCAGGAAGCGGGTGACGTTGCGGGCGTGGTTCGAGACGCCGCCGGGGGCGTTCTTGTGGAAGCGGCCGATGTCGAAGGTGGAGAACTGCATGTTCATCGCGCGGTCCATGGCGGTCTCGACACCCTTTCCGAGCTGCGAGGCGGGGCCGATGACAGTGACAGAGTCGTCCTCGTCGTCGGTGGGCAGCAGGATGGTGCAACCGGTCTCGGCGAAGAAGTCGTTGAGGGACTCGCCGCGGCGGCCGGCGATGAACTGGTGGCGACCCTTCTGCAGGCTGAACTGGTCGACGGCCAGCTGCTGCTGCAGCTCCTGGACGCGGCGCTCAATCTCGGCGCGGGCGGCCTGGACGGCGGCGCGCTCGCCAGCCAGCTGGATGTGGTTGTCCGCGGCGGGAGCAAAGACGGGGCGCTCGCCCTCGTTCACGGCCAGGTTGCGGCCGCGGGGGGCCCAGATCTGGTGCGGCGGGACGTGGACCTGAACGCCGTCGTTCTGGTAGCGGTCGACGAAGCTGTTGCCGGGGCCGGCGATGAAGGGGTAGAACTCGGCCGGGATGCCGCGCAGCTTGGTGTTAACATTGGCCGCACGCTCGCCGGCGATCTTCTGGATCTCGTTTCTCGCAGACGCCGCGGAGAGGGCGTTACCCTCCACGAGCACGTCAATTGTAGAATCGTCGTCCTCATCGATCGGCGCGCCCTCCTCGGCCTTGGGCAGCTGGACGCGGGCACCGGACTTCTCCTGGATGGCCTTGATGGTCGAGCCGCCCTTTCCGATGATGTGGGCGCGGGCGGACTGGGGAATGGGAACCTTGATAGTCGTCTGGACAAAGTTAGCACTCTTTTTTTCCCTCTGTCTAGGAAGGGCGGCTCACCTTGGTGCCGATCTGCTGGACCAGGTCCTTGAGGGCCTGCTGAGCCACGTCTTGAGGACCGGTAGCGTCGAACTTGAGACGACCGTTGGTAGCGGTGGACAGAGTGATGTTGGCGCGCGACTTGCGGTTGATGTCCTTCATGATGTCCGCGATGGGACGCTTCAGCTGGTTGCGGGGGAGAATGTACTGCGGCTCGAGGACAACGGTCTCGACATTACGGCCGGGGATCATCATCGAGGGGGGTCCATTCTTGGGGGTAGCCGCACCGGAGGCCGGAGTGGAGGAGCGAGAGAGGCCGTTGGCGGGAGTCGAGGTGTTGCTCTTGGCTCCCCAGATGGGAGCGACGTTGGGGCTGCCCTTGGGCTTCGAGGCGCCGAGCTCGGGGAAGAGCTCGTGGGACTGGGTGTCGAGCTTGGCGCGAGATGTCTCCTTCTGCTTGCCCGCAGCCTTGTTCGACATGGGCTCGGCCCAGGAGGCATCACCAGAGCTGCTCTTCAGGGGGAGGTCCTCATCAGGGACCTCCTCGACAGTGGGGTGATGGTCAACGTGGGTCGCAAGGAGCTTCTGGGCGGCGGAGGCCTCAGAGCCGTTGGAAACAGCAGGTTCAGTGGAAGCCATTATGGTTTATCGGAGTCGGTATCGTCAGGGATGGTTTGTGGATAGGCAAGCGCGATGCAGTGATGGTTTTGGTATATCTGCAAGCAGAAGGAGGCACCGGTCAGCCGAGCTCGCAAGGTGTGCATACCAGCAACGGGGGTGAAGGGAACAACTCACAGCTGGTGATATACACGGCAGGTGGGAACAAGACCAGTAGAATCGGGACTTCTGTTTGAAAGAAGTCGCGAAGCGTGAGAACCGATGAGGCAGCAGATAGACCAGAGAATTGACCTGTTTGTCGCTTAGAACATTGTGAACCTGAACGGCTACAATGATGAATCCAGTGGAGAAGAGATCTGAGAAAGGGGGGAGGAAGCTGGCGGGATGCAGATGCCAGCCGATTGCCGAAGGGTTGGAGGGAGAGATGGAGGGTTGGAGGAAGAGTGGTGGGTTTGGGGATGAGTTCGCAGCTCGGATGGGATAAAGGGTGAGGTGGAAGTTTCTCGATTCGACGATGCCTGTCTGTTCAATTGGGGATGGAATTTCTGGCCACTGCCACCGCAGGCAGGAGAGGCAGCGCAGGGATCCTTCATTCAGAAAGGTTCCAGGTTGCCAACGACGCCGTCCCCACCGCAGGACCCCACCCTTAGCCTCAGCCACAACCTAAATTGTTAGGCGCGTTGCTGTCACCTCGGCCGCCGTTGGGAAGGAGGCACCTTGGGGTCCAGCCAAAGTGCCTTGGTACTAGGCAGGTACAGCGGGATGTTTGCGAAAGAGAAAAAAGAGTTTGCACATAAGCCCGTAGGCAGGCACCTTGGTAGGTAGGTAAGGTACCTAGGCTCCTACCTAGGTAGCTACAGTGTAGATACCTAGGTACAGAGATGGAGTTCGACTTTGCTGGTCGGTCCGCCTGGGCTCCGGGTCACGTGGGGTTCCCCTTGACTCGAGCCCGCCTGGTTTCCCTGGCCTCCGGCGATCCGGGTGCCCTGCCGGCCCGGGGCTCGGGCTGGGGCCGGCTAGGCCCGATCTGGTCCGTTCGTCCCGAGTCCGACTTATGTAAGTGCGGCAAGGGCAGCCGGATCGTCGGGAGGCAAGGCGGCGGTGCTGCGCGGTGACGACGCAGGAGACGCGGCACCTTGGCGCTGGACAAACCGAGCTACTACATGGTCTTCACGCAGCACCACCGCAAATTTCTGTCCAAGGCTTTCTGGTAGTCTTTGATTCAAGCCCGTCTCTATCTACACTCCGGCTTGTCAAGTTGCAGCCGACAAGCGCTACGACAACATCGTGACACTGCGGGCCGTTCCATAGCATCACGCTCTATTTCTCTGCCGCCGCTCGCCTGGCCCCACGGGACGGCAAGCGTCGTGCGAGCTTCAACGACGGGCTGGCTGCTGTAGATACTATGTACGCCGTGCCATATCCTTCGCCGAGTACGCACGCAAAGAGCAGCACAAGGCCCGTAGCGCCTTCCAGAGCTTCCCGGAACTGAGCGCCATGTAGTCACCCGACCGCCCCAGCCTGAGAAAAGCAACGGCAAGCGCAGGGCGGAGATGAACACCGGCCCCGTGGCGAGTTGCAGGAACCCGTGGCCTGCCCCGGACAAGCCAGTCAGTATCAGCCTCTGCTGGCCGTGACGGAGCCGGAGCCATGGCCCAAGGCCGATGGAGAGTGCACTTTGAGATATGGACAGATTGCAAGATTGCCTGGACGCGCAGCGCAGCATGCGATCACGAGCCGGGATCGTGATGCTCGCCCCCGTCGCAAACGACGAGTGGTTGCTGCTCGACGCAGGGGCAAATAGCCATCCATCGAGAGGCAGCCTGCATTCTGCAGGAACGGCGGCAGAATGAATTCCTTTGCATTGTCGCAGAGGCAAACAAGCATCCCACGGCTGTGTGACGTGGTCGCATATGAGCAGCAGGGAGAGACATGCCGTGGCCGGGGGCTTGCGAGGGACTGGGTTTCTCCCCCCTCTGGCCAAGATGTTGAGTCGCAGCAGCTGGCGTAGACATCACAGGCGTCAGCAGCTACGGCCCCCTCAATGCGAGCATCGAGCATCGCATGCGAGCGAATCCCACGGCGGCCGACCCAGGTTCGCACGAAGACCAACGCCAGACCCCCATTCAATTACACACTTTGCGTGTAAGCGCGATGAGCTGCTCAATGCGCACGCGAGGCGAGAGTTCGGGGTCTGACAAAGGCTCAATGCCATCTCTTCCAGGGTCGAACCTTATCGCCCGCGGGCGCGGCATCTCAACAAGAGCCATTTGCGGGGAGGGGAGAGACGAACGCCTGAAGACGACTGGTCAGCACAAGATTCGAGCGAGCGAGCACCGCGTGCAGGGAGGCGCCGGGCAGGCGAGCAAAGCATGTGCTGCGGACGGTGCAACCGGAAGCAAAATGGTCGTTGCCATGCCATGAATCGCAAACGGCTCCGCGTGTTCAGGAAAAGAGCTGACCCGAGCTCTGGGAGGCCGTCGCGTCGTGTCACGAGAGGGATGATCCATGAAGCGAGGTGCCTGTCAGACACAATCGCGGGGTCTTCTCTGGGGGTCGGCATTTGCGGCGGCGATAGCCCAGCCCGGCAACACATCGAGCTCGAGTCGTCGGTGGTTCGAGAGAGAGAAGAGGACCCGGCCAGACGGGAGAGCAGCATCATAATGACACGATGGTTTCCTTTGTGGAAGGGAAGACGAGTCTCCAGCGAGCTGTCCCGATGGCGCGGAATCCGAATGGGTGCCCTCAGGAGATGAAGGCAATCCGGGACGCACCAAGCGGGTGGGCAGGGCGCGGCGACGACTCCCAAAGGAGGAATGATGATGCCATTGGGCGCGAGTTCCTTGGTGGCATCCCCGTCTCGTCGGCGACCCTAGCACGGGAACGGGACCTTATTTCGCTGGTGTAACGGTCTCAGTGGACGCGAAAAAAACGGCCGCCGTCGCCCTTGGCCCATCTCGACGGCGAAGGTCGCGGCCAGTTTCATCTCCTCCAACCAGACGCTTGTGAACTGCAGTGCAGTCAGCAGTGCAGCGAGTGAGGTGCAGTCAGGTCGTGCCTTCCAGGTTCCATCCATGGGCCTTCCTGTACGGCCCGACCGTCACCCGCGGGCGGTTAGAGGCGCCCAGCCGCTCACGCCACCACTGCTGGGGACACGGACGTTAGCGATGCGCGGTCGTTGCGCTTGCGCTTCAACAAACGGCCTGTAGTAGGGAGCTCATCAGAGACATATCTTTACCTGTACCTCTACCTACTCCGCAGTGGACAGCTTGCGAAGAGCCGCAGGGACGACAACGGTGGACCGACGGAGGAGTCGTCTCGCTGGCTCTCACCTCAGGGATGCGGGCAAACGGGGGCCGACCAGGTCTTGGAACCGCGGCGGTTGGAGCCCGGACGCTGGAGAAGAAGAGAATTCAATGCCGGGCCAGCGGCCGGCCCTGCGAGAGGGCAGAGGGCAGAGATGAAGCGTTACCGGGACCCTTTGTGGAGCTGGAAGCCCAAGTCCCCGATGGTTTGAAACAAGATCCAAATTCCCAGGGCAGGCCCCGCCGGGAGCTCATGTTGGGTCGAAGACCCAGGGCCGCCCATTGGCCTGCGGAGCCCCGCCCTCGCACTGGCCCTGGACGACGGTAACGGTACGTACTTTCCGTTTCTCATTACGTGAGGCACTCTCGGTACCGTCTCCGTCACCTGGAAGGCTCCGCCAAGGTAGGATCCTCTAATAATATTAATCTAGCAGCGCTCACCTGAATTGCAGACACGCATCGTAACGACGAGCAAAGAATAGAAGCACGATACGATATTCTAGACGGCTTCCGTCTGCTTCAGGCTTGCCGCCAGCGGTCCAACGGGCGGAGAGGAGAAGCCCGAGAAATTCTAGATGGGAACTCTAAAGGTTCCTCTAATAATGCAGGTAACGATGACGGCCCTCGTGGCTGATTGGGCCATGCTTTTCTGCGGGTGCTCGACCAAGAATCGAGAGCTCCAGGAGTCCGAGAGGTGGAAGGAGCTGAAGCTGGTGCTTCGGAGGTCGTAGCTTCCTTCCAGCATTGGTACCGACTTGTAGGGTCTCCCAGAGTCCCAATAGCCTACGACCCATCTCAATCTCGCGTGCCGTGGATTCGTCTCCCGTCGCTTCCATCCTCCTGTCAGCCCAGCCCAGTACGACGAAATCTCTGTCCGTACGGTCGCAACGTCGAGCAAATTTTCTGCCGCAACAAGAAAGCATCTCCCTGTCGGCGCAACATCAGCAGGCTCGAAAAAAAAAGAAGCTCACCCAGACAACAAAAAGCAAATGCTTCATCTCGTCTTGCCCCTCCCTCCAATCCGGCACCCCCCCTCATGTCGTCCCTCGTCTCTCTTGGACTCGGACTGGGTGGCAGCCGGGGAGGTTCGAGCCGCCTGCCGCCCGCCGCCCTGGACACTGTAGGACAGCTCGCATAGCACCATCATCATCACATCAACTCGGCCTCGATCGCGACGAGGGATGCACATTGGTGCATACAATGCATATAGCATTAGCCGCTTGCGTCCGGCCGTACCTACTTATCTTCACCGCGCACCGATATACAGAAAGGTGCCGCCAGCCTACAGATACGTGCATGTACGTAAACCGGGCCGCGGCCTGCCAGCGCCTGCGTACATACGTCAGTCGGAGACCATCTTGGCGAGCGAGGCAGGCAGGGCCACAGGCGCCTCTCTCGTATCAACCTCGGGGCGGAACTCAGAACTCAGGAGAGAAGGTCATTGTTCACAGCCAGCCGCCGCTCTCCAGCCGGCCGGGACGGCGTCTGGTCTTGCGTGGTCTGGTCTGAGATGGCCCCCAGGCACGGGAGATACTCTGCCCGCCCTGCAGTCTCCTCTAGGTGTCTTGCTCCAGCCCAGATTCAAGACCCTTGGTGCTTCAGCTTCCTCCGGAACCCTGGCGGCCTGGCCTTACCGCACCTCGTGGCGGCGCGCTACCACTAGAGCCGCCGAGCGATCAGCAGGTTCCGTCAAGCAGAGACGCCCATCTCGTCGCTGAAATTGGAGATTGACCAAGGATCGCCTAGAATCGTCAACTGAGGCAGAGCACCGACGAGAAGCCAGCCCCGGCGGCCTTCAGGTGCCAGCACTAGCCGTGTAGCTCCTCCCGAGGCAATCAGTTCGAACCACAGACAGGGCCCAGGAGCCGTACGGCGTGTGCGCGCGCCCCCGGTTCTCTCCTACCCTCCAAAACGCACCAGCGATTCAACGAAAGGGCAAATCGAGCCAAGGTGGTATTGTATTGTTGTTTGGCGTCCGTACTGCTTGCTTAGCACCAAGTAGCTTGCCTCTGTCTCCGACGACCAAACCGAACCACGGCGAGCTCAGACCGGCACCATGTTCGTCGAGAAAGGTACTTTGCATCTATTCTGGGTACGAGGCTCGTACTTGTGATGCGCCACGGCTACAAGCACGCCCCCCTCGTCCTCGCCCTTTGGTCTCTGGGTACGATGCTCAAGTTGAGCCCCGGGGATACCTCTTGATGCTTGCGCTGTAGCTGCTGTAGGCTGTAAGCTATAGGCAGCTGTCTCTGCCTTCAGAGCCAGGTTATTCCAGTGTCCGTTCGTGGTGGAACTTCCTGGTCCCGCTAGGCTCGCATGCTGCCTGAGGTGCCGTCGCTAGGTAGCCTCGCTCTAGTAGGGAAGTCGGGCGAGGTGAGGGGCATTAGGACAGCAGGCCTCCGTGCGAGGAACTGTGCGCGCACCTCGTTATGGCATCACCACCACCACCACCCACCACCACGAGGTTGACCGGCGTCCCAGTCGAGCCGCCGACGTCCCGCCAGTGGCTTTAGCCGAGTTGGAGCATGAATAGAGAGAGAAGCCTGTCAAAGAAACGTGCGAGCAAGAGAGAAGAAAGAAGGCATGGCAGCAAGCGCCTCGAGGGCTTTCTTTGTTCTCGTCGTCGCAGCGGCCCTGGCCTGACATGACGTCCCTCGGCCGAGTACCTACGTTTGATACGATGAGAGAGATACGACCACCGCAAAGGGGACATGTTCCCACGAGGGAGATATGGCGCGGTATCTCTGATGATGAAATGGGCACGTTGCAATATCGCCCTGCATGGTTTCTTCTTCACTGGCCGCAGGCCCAGCATCCAGGACACCACCTCCAGCAGGCGGCCACTCAGGACGAGCGACCATCCGGCAAGTCGAGTCGACCTTCCCGTCACACATGCCCTGCGCTGGCCATTGGCCCCTGGCGTCCCGTTGCGAGTGCATCTGTCTTGAATTGCTCGCACATGAGCTCTCGCCGGGGGCTGAGCTGCGGTTCTGAACATCAATCCGTCCATGCCACCACCACCACCATCACCACCACAGCGGGAACGGGAGCGACTCCGTCGTAATCTCGCACTGTATTCAACGCCCCTCCAGCACGGGAGGGCCCCCCTCACGGTCCTGCAGCCAGGGCTCTGTCATCTCAAGGCGCAGGAAACGGAGAAGAATAAAAAATAAAAAGCGGGGGACGCTGAGGGGAGAGCGGTACGTAGCTCGCCTATACAGATAAGGTACCGCGGAAATGTCTTGGTTTATGTCAGCAATGCTCGTCGTGAGGTACCTAACGGCCAGGCCTGTTCTGCGCGACGTGTAAGTACTCGTGCCGGTGCGTAGGTAAGCAGCTCCCGGCCTGGGTCGGCCCACCTCCCCCCACCACACCACACACACGGCCATGGACGGCCCCCAGCTCAACTAAACGTTAGCCCAGTCCCGTCTGCATCCATTCGCCCTCCGTTTCCCACACCCAACAAGCCCCACTTCTTGTTTTTTGCAATGAGAGGAGGAGAGGGAGAGACGGGAGAGAGAGAAAAGACGAGCTTGAATGAGAACACCACCATCCACCACTGATTGTCTGCCCGCGAGCATCAATCTCACACACACCACACACACACCTTCTGTCTTGTCCTGTCTTGCCCTGCCGCAGTCGACGTAGGTACCTCCGTACACTACACAGCAACAGTAAATTCCTGCTCGTCCCGCAATCCCATCCAGCTCCAGCAAGGCCCCGCCCCAGCAGGCCGCTACTCTTCAGGCCCCCAGGCGCCCCCGTCCCGGGCCCCCGTCGACGACAACGCACCCAAGCCGTGGCAGAGCCCACATAGTCCGGAACCCACTGACGACCCATCCGCAGCCAGTGACGACGGCCAGCGCAGCCCGGATCCATCAAATCAGCGGCCCTCTCCTCTGACAGGTACCTTCCTTGGGTTCGAGTACCGGAGCCGTGCTGTGCTGTACACTACGGAGAGTACTACTCTATCACTCTGCTCTGCTGTGCTTGGACTGCCCTGATTGCCACTGTAGAGAGGGAGGGGGAGTTTTCCTCGAGGCGCAACCTGCTGCGCTGCCTCTGGCCTCCGCGGATGCTGGTACCGGCGTAGACCCCCAGGACGTACATACATGCTTCATACCTTCATACGTACCTAAGTACACACACCCACACCTCACACACATTTACACATACGGGCATACATACCTCCTACAGTGCTCGCATATCTTGCTTGCATTCTGACTGACGGTCAGGTAGCAAGAAACCGACTCCCTGCCTATTACCTCCTGCCTGCTCCTGCTGCTGCTGCTGCTGCTTCGACGTCTCGAGCACCCAGCACACTCACTACATTCGCTCGCTCTCGCACGCACACACAAGACACAAGAGATACACACGCGCGCACAACAAGGGGACGGGAACAGCATCGCATTGTGCCCGTCCGTACACTACCGAGTTTTTCCTCCTCGCACACCCTCTCCGTCCGTAGCCATACCCTCTCTTGCCTCTTCTTACTCCCCTTTCCTTTCCTCTTCTTGGACGTTTTAGACTTTCTGGGCTGTATCATGGACGGCAGTAACAGCCAGAGCACGACTCTCTCCAACGGCACCTCGCAACGTCGCAAGCTCACCAAGAAGCCTCCGTCGCACTACCAGACCCATACCCGCTCGTCGAGCGGCATCGACGGTGGTGGCATCGACGCCCAGTCTCTCCAGAGCAAACGCAGCTCGACCAGCCTGAGGCGCGCTCCTTCCGCTCCACCTGCGAGGTCAAACGGTGCCGGCATCTCAGTCTCTGCCTCTGCTTCCACCTCGGCCTCTGCTCTTGCCGCTTCCAACAATTCTTCTCCTCGTCACCTTCCCTCGAGCCAGACGCACCTTCCTAATCCCTCACCCATCCTGCCTCAAGGTCAGTTCGCCGGCGTCGCTCCTTCCCCGAGTGCCTACCACAACCACAACCACAACCACCCCCAACTCCAACTACAGGCGGCCCAGACCTCCCACGGTGCCTCCTCCACCTTCCCAACCCACGCCCACTCCAACGCCCACGCCCACGGTAACGCTCACGCCCACGGCGCCAACGCCCACACCCACAACGCCTTCCCTCACCACCAGCACCAGGCCTTCGCCGCTCCCCAAAACAATCACCATTTCCAAAACAACAACACCATAGGCGGCAACTCCACCAGCACCAGCAATTACTCTGCTAACACTCCCGTCGCAATCGGTGCAGGCGTCGGCATCGGCATCGGCATCGCCCACAGCAGTGACTCCTCCGCCCCCGAACCAGGCGCGCCTCTGTCCTCCCGACCCCACGACGAGTTCATCGGCGCTCCCTTCGACAGCGCCACCGTTCTGCACAGCATCGAGCAGACGAAGTCGCCCACGACCGCCGCCGGCTACCCTCACGCTCACCCTTCCCAGTCCTACCAGCGCCAGAACGCCTACCAACAGCACCCGCCGCCGCTGCTCAAGTCCGCGACCGACACCCGCATAGGCAGGAGCCCCCGCCTGCGGCAGTCCCAGAGCTTTACGAACGACTACCCGACGATGAACGAGAAGTCGCAGGGCGGCCGCGTGACGGAAAGCTCAATGATCAGCCCCAAGCGGTACTCGGACGAGGCAAAGGAGCCCCGCATGGGCGTCCTGCGCAAGAAGTCGGGCTTCTCCGGCTTCATGAACAGCCTGGTCGGCACGCCAAAGAAGCCCGTCATCTCGGCCCCGGAGAACCCCGTTCACGTCACCCACGTCGGCTACGACAGCTCGACCGGCCAGTTTACCGTCAGTCTCCCGAATTGCCCTCGTTTTTTTTCTTTCTTTCTTCTTTTGATTGATCACTTTTCTTTTCCCGTCCGTCTCTTCGTGTGGGCTAACTTTCCATCGTCCAGGGTCTTCCGAAAGAATGGCAGAGATTGATCAACGAGAGTGGAATTCCCGAGAAGGAACGCAGGGAGAACCCGCAGACCATGGTTGACATCATCACATTCTACAAGGAGACGACCGAGAAGCCAGCCGAGGATCAGGTCTTGGAGAAGTTCCACGACGCCAGAGCGCCGGATTACCGCCAGTATGCAAACGCAAACAACTCGCCGTCGGGCGCCATGTCGCCAGGCATGTATCCGCCGACGAGCTATATGGGTATGTCTCCGATGATCAGTCCACCTGCGAGCCCTAGGTTTCCAACTGTCAATAATGAAGGATCGTTCGAGAACCCCCGCCAGCCGCCCCCCGTTCCAGGAGTCGGAGGCGCCAAGGGCCCCGGCAAGGACGTGAACCTCATGCCCTCCCGCCCGGCCCCGAAGCCCCCCGTCAGCCTCCCGATGAGGTCCGCCCCCTCGCCCTACCCCGCCAAGGACTCCGGCATTGGAATGTCCCAGGCCCCCGAGGACCTGCCTCCGGTCGCCTACCAGCCCCCCAAGGAGAACGTCCCCATGCTCCCCGAAGAGCACCGCGGAGAGCACCGATCCCGATCCCGATCCAACTCGCGCGTCAACGGCGCCGCCCCCGGCCCCGGCTACGTGCCCCCGACCCCGACCGCCCAGGTGCCCCAGGCGAACATCTACCAGCAGCAGCTCATGCAGCAACAGCAGGAGCAGGCCCTCGCCAACGCCCAGGCCGCCATGTCTCCCCAGGTCGGCCGCGCCCCCAGCAAGCGCCAGCCCGCCCAGCAGCCGACCCCGCCGCAGTCGCAGCACCAGTACGCCCAGGGCCCCGCGACGAACGGCGGTCCGGGCCAGCGCCAGCAGGTCGGCGTGCCCGGCGCCCCCGGCTCGCGGCCCCGCCACCGCCCCAGGCAGAGCACCGGCATCGACGTCGTCGCCGCGCTCAAGCGCATCTGCTCCGACGGCGACCCCCGCGAGGTGTACAAGAACTTCAATAAGATTGGACAGGGCGCCTCCGGCGGCGTCTACACCGGCTACGAACGCGGCACCAACCGCCTGGTGGCCATCAAGCAGATGAACCTTGAGCAGCAGCCCAAGAAGGACCTCATTATCAACGAGATCCTCGTCATGAAGGACAGCTCGCACCCCAACATTGTCAACTTCATCGACAGCTACCTCTGCGGCGGCGAGTTGTGGGTGGTCATGGAGTTCATGGAGGGCGGCAGCTTGACCGACGTCGTCACCTTCAACATCATGAGCGAGGGTCAGATTGCCTCCGTCTGCCGCGAGACGCTCAAGGGCCTGCAGCACCTGCACTCTAAGGGAGTCATCCACCGCGATATCAAGTCCGACAACATTCTCCTGTCGATGGAGGGCAACATCAAGCTGAGTAGGTCTCCCAAGATTCCTTTCCCTGGTCTATGCACTAACCTGGCCCAGCCGATTTCGGTTTCTGCGCAACCATCAACGAGGCCCAGAATAAGCGCACCACTATGGTTGGTACGCCTTATTGGATGGCCCCCGAGGTCGTCACGCGCAAGGAGTACGGCCGCAAGGTTGACATCTGGTCTCTCGGCATCATGGCCATCGAGATGATCGAGGGCGAGCCGCCGTACCTGACCGAGTCGCCCCTGAGAGCTCTGTGGTTGATCGCTACCAACGGTACGCCCCAGATCAAGGACGAGGCGAATTTGTCGGCCGTCTTCCGCGACTTCCTCTACTTTGCGCTCAAGGTCGACCCCGAGAAGAGGGCCAGCGCCCATGACCTCCTGAGGGTAGGTTTTCCTCTCCCCCCCCTCCCCTGGCACACCACTGACACCTGCACAGCACGACTTCATGAAGGGATGTGTCGACCTCGGCCAGCTGGCACCACTAGTGCGCGCTGCCAGAGAAGCTCGTCTTGCAGAAAAGGCTAGGAAAGGGCAGTAGGGAGCCCTCAGCCGCGTGTCCAAAGACATATTTCGGCGGTTGACTCGTCGACGCTAAATCGCGACAACCTTGATGACAGCAGAACCCCCCGGCGATGGGGGTGCTGTTCCTCACCCTGTGCATTGAGATACCCCAGAAAGCCTCTTGTTGGCCTGGCATCCGGCTCAGTGATGCTTTCTCTCTCCTCTGCCCGCTGCAGCAGCACGCGACGCCACTCCTCCTTCCCCTTGGCCTGTGACCGGGGAGCTAGTACAAGCACCAAATGCCACCAGCTAGCGGACGCTTTCGACCCCCGATCATAACTCTCTAACTTGCTTTCAAGATACCACGTCGGAGGAAACCTGACCTTTTCGGCATGGACTCTCTGGCCTTGTTTTCTTTTTGCCCTTTTTGGACGACTTATGCGCTGCGCACACCATCCAGCATCAGCACTTGTTGGCGACAAAGCAAAGTCTCTTTCTATTTTTCGTCCCCTTTTTTTGCGCATAACATAGAGGCGACCACGATCCTGGAATCGCCAGCCTGCCTCTGTGCCGGGCTTCGGTTGTATATGGGCAACCCCTCTCTTCTCCATTGGATCGGGACGTATCCACACCTTGGACCGATTATGTTTTTTCCCCCTCAAAACCCCGTGGGAGGAGACGAGACGATGAATCGCATGATCTTGATTTGGCCAGCGGGAATGGGCGGCCAACTCAAATTTCTGTCTTGGGGGGCAGACAGGCAAACCCCCCATTCTAAACCTGTCGTGTGGGAACCTTTTCTTTTTCCTTTTCTGTTTGTACGGGACGGGAACATCCGAGAGAGAGAAAAAAAAAGAAAAAGGGATCGATTCTTCAGATGAGAGAGAGAGAGAGAGAGAGACGTCGCCGGACAGGTAACGAGACGACTGGGTTTTTCCATCCGGTCCTCTTTTTTCTCTTCTCTGTTTTCCGATGTTGTGTCTCTTTTGCCCACACAGGGAGGGGCATTCTTTACCGGTCAATGTACGAAGGGGAGGGCCGGACCGACCGCGGCTGGTTGGTCCGGCGGCTCCCGAGTCTAGAGGCTCTCGACTGGGTAGAGGAATGACCAAATTCAGGCCGGACATGGCCGAGGAAAGTTAAAGCAAACTGCGTCTTCTTGTGTGCCGTGATTTCGTGACTGTGTCTGTTGAGCTTTGCTGCCCATGTTGGTAGCATAGACTTGTTCCTCCTCTTGGCTGTTGATGGGGGATCGTAGCTTGCCGGAACATAGAGACGTCGTCTGGGCCGGGCTGGAGGAAGGGAGGAACAAAGGCATTGACGTCGGGAGATACCCTGGCGTTTTGCACATGTCGGAACGCGCTCTGCAGTTTCTCCTTTGGTTCGTGGCTCGCGGGTCTCTCTCGTCCCGGCTCGGTTGAAGACTTGGAGGCGGCGTTCGGCTGTATCATCAGGTGGTGGTCGGATCCACGATGCGGTGAGCTGTTGTCTGACACCAGCTCTCTGGGACGAGCTGGGCCTGCGGGATGACAGACTCGTCGCTATCAGGTGCGGGAATGGCTCGGCGCTGGGGTGAGCAACCGTGGCGGACGGAGCATGCAGCGCCGGTGACTACCGTTCGTTGTAGACAAGTTACATTCTTTGGCTTGGTCGAGGTTTCTCTCTCCCTCTTCTGCCGGCATGACATGGAAGCCTGGGTTCGGGACCGACGGGGTTGCGGCCTTGTACGGATGGCAGACCGAGGGCGGTACATTTTTGTTCGCCCAGCCACAGATCTGTTGGAGAGCGATGATTGTCATTCTGGTTTGGTCTTATTTTAGACCTCTCTTGAGATGAACGGAACCGGGGGGGAAGTGGTAGAGCGCTGGAGAGGGTTCGTAATGTCCTCGACATGATGAGGAAGCCGTTGAGGGACGAGAGTGTTTACTGATGGTCTGCTCAGGACAGTGGACACCATCATCTCCCATCAGGTCCGACTTACTTTGCCTTGCAGCACAGGTAAGGATCGGAATGCAAGGAACAGCCTCCCCGCGATGCTTCGTATGCCCTCGCTGATTTCGCCCTGATGCTCTCAGGTCCCTCCTCGGCGATTTCCGGGATCGATCCAACGGCGATGAGCCACAGCCGAGGCCCTAATCTTTTGTAGAAGTCCGCAGGCTATTGTTCACATGTCTGATCATTCCTCCCACTCATGCTGTATCACTTCCATGGGCTCCTCGGCTGTCCAGAGGACTCGTTCTCGCCACTATGTGCATACATGCGAGGTTGGTAATCGACAGGACGACATATCTGACCGGGAGACACGTTTTGATAGTCACGATGGGCGCTGTCAGGTACATATAGCTTTGATTCAAGTTTAATGCAAAGTAATCGTTAACAGAGTACAGTTGCGAGACTTCACACTCGGCTTGTAAAACATTGCATATATTTGTATTTGAGCTAGGCCCCAGAAGACGGCAAGAGTCCAACCATGATTAAGCATCACAGAGTACGCCAACAATAAACATACTGTTACCGATACCAGGCACGAAATGTACCATGAACATTGCATGTAACGTATCCAGTGAAGGTGTCACGACCAAGGTTGATACAAAACAGAACTCAGTAAGTCACAACAAAATCGTGAGTAGGATATCTTTGATGTTTTCGGCCTGGAGAATATGTTCTCGGCTAATCAAGAGCTGTTTCACTCATCTCGCATTCGAGTTGCAGATGTTTTCCATCCTCTGATCCGCTCATCACTAATTACAAACACCCAGAGGCTGACCTTCGTTCAAGAAGCTCGAGAGCCTGAGAGGTGCCCATTGTGAACACCACTGGCAACCAAGAGACGTCTGAGACGTCTGACGGACCATCTTCCGAGGCAGATGAGCCTGTCCCGCCGTGTTGAGTTCTGCTCGGTTATCCGATCATCAGACCAATCCTCTGGAAGATTGTGCTACATGACAGAGCCTTCTGGGGACCGTTCACAACACACTGTCAGTCCCGAGGTTCATCTTTGGTGCGACACGTCTACGCTCCCTCGCGATACGCTCAACTCGACACCATCCCGCTGTCTCATAACGAAATACCAACTCATCTGGCCGGGAAAGACTCGCCTGAGCCGGCCACTGCCTCTGTAACCCGCATCTCAGACAAAGAGCGGTGAACCGAACCTTTCCGCGAGCGCTCCAGTTCCCCACGAGGTGCTCCAGTCGTGGCCTCCGTCTGGCGCCAAGATATTCTGCGGTGCCGGACCGGGTTGCAAAGCCAAAGGCCCGAGTGTACGCCAGCAGTCGGCGTTGCATCGAGAGAAGACCACCGTATCCAAACAGCAAGACTTTTCATCTTCCCTCTCTCGCCCTCCCATGGTCTTCCTCCAGGCGGTGACGCTCGTCATGCCCTCGCATCCATCCAGTGACGCGAGCAAATTTTTTTGGCCCTCCACCCTCCTCTGCAAATAGCAGCGAGCATGCTACGAGCAACAACACCATCATGAATCAGGGTCCGCCGGGAGACAGGGTTGAGCATTTCCGAGTTTCCCGGGAAGGTCCTGGTTGGATTAGTATGGTGGGCATCCGAGCAAGAAGAGGGAGGGGCGACCCAGCTGGCAGCACGCGCGAAACTCCAACTGAGAGAAATGACAAAACAGCGGCAAGAGGATCCTTGGCGGGACGGCCTACCCGTCGAAAAAGGCCCTGATCTGTGCAGGCTTCCAGAAGCTCTCCTCCGTCGTGGACTGTTTCGTCTCGTTTTGACGGCGGGATGGTTGCGTAAGGGCTGCTGCTGCCCGGGTGGGACCACGCGTTGTAGATGGAGAATCCTCACCGCGTCTTTGGAACAGACGTGGCGCGAGGGAAGACCGCTTAAGAATTTTCCAACTTGACCAGCCGATCCTGCGAGGTGCTCGTTCTGTGCCGTAGAGCATCGGCGGTCTGTCCACGGCGTGGGATGCTGCCGGGACCAAGATCCTCTAGCCTGCGGGATGCCAGCTCCAGGGTGCCCGATGTGGCGGTCACCGATCAATTCAGCATTCGGCTTGGGCGAGTCACCTTAGAATCGACCGAGGCGTCGCGGCCAGACGCGGTGTTGGCCGCAAAAGCGGTGGTGGCCGACGCGTGCTGTGCGGGGACGAGAAGCTGCACTACCTTGGTCGTCGCATGTGCATTGCAGCGCCTTGCTAAACAGCTGCACGTCTGCCGAGCCTGCACGGAGTGCGTCGAAGGATACCGCGGGCAGAGGTCTTGGAAGGCGAGGACACAATGGATGGGAGAGACGACAATTGACCTCTGAACCTACTAAAGTGGCATCCACCGGAGGACTGCACCGGAGATGGAGGTGGGCGCGGGAGATGAGCAGTGTGGACACGGATGCCCGCTATTGATGGCAGTGCTGGCCGCTCCTTATATCCGCAACCGCGCATCGATTGGAGAGGTTCGGTCGCAACGGAATGGATGTAGCCCTTCGCTGAATCGAGGATGCTCATGGACATGACTTGTAGTTTGTATGAGTGCTTGACGTCCCCAGACCGCTAGTCGTCGCCTGAGAAATGTTGAATGCTGCAGAGCGGCCCCTGAAGCCATGTACGCAGGAAACATGTCAACACGCTTTGGGGGCTCCCAATGTGACTCGTCACCTGCCCAGCATGCTCGATCGGAGGTTAATCTGCATCCTACATCAACTGTCAATATTCCTGCGGATCAGAGCTAGAACAAGTGCGGAAGGCTTCTCTTGGCTCCTCACAAGTCGTCGTGGCCGGGCACAGGCTGGTGGCGGTTGCTTCGCACGACGTTTGAATAAGGACGAACGGGCGGTGGAGGCGGACGGGTAACTGAGGAGCACCGGGTCGAGCAGCCCGCAAGCCAAGGTAGAAACGACGTGCCGGACCCTCACGATGTTTCGACACTAGCGCAGCGCAAGGTGGACAGAAGGCGGAGACGGTTGGTGCTGGCGGGTCACGACTCACGATGCTGCAGCACAGCAGCGCGGCCTGCCCTGTGCTTCGGGACGGGATTTGCGGGGATGGGGAGCGCGTGCTCGCAGGGTCGCATTTCGATGCATGGAAGAAAGGTCGAAGGATTCGTGGAAGTCGGACGAGCTGCTCGCAGAGTACAGTTGTCGGTTGTCACAGGTGACGGATCAAGAATGAAATTTTGCAATTGCCCGGGGTATCTCCTTCCCCGTATTTGTGTTTGTGGTGCCGTAGGGAAGGAACTCATTACCAAAGTACGGATACTGCCTTCCTCACCTAGCGCTGGTGACTGGTATTAAAGTTCCGGCCTTGGCGCAGGTCCCAAATTGCCCATCTCGTGTCAATGAACGGGAGCTTGGGAGGAAGCTGCATGTCAACCCCAGCTCAGGAAGATGCTTCTCTCCAGGGGTTGTCTGGGCCAAGTCACCCAAAAAATCTCAGTCTGTCATCTGACCAAAATCCAATAAGACACCCATGCCATCAGGAGCGCAGCTTTGCTACAGCCAACCTGCCGGCAGGCTCGCAGCGGTGACACCACGACGACTCGTTATGCTCTTTTGCTGCTGCCGTGGACGCACTTGCGGACGAGCGTCTCGGTGAGGCGCAGCCAGCCCCTTTCACCAAGTTCCACACCGTCACGATGCTCCACGGCGACGACCAGGGACGGGTCGTCGGGGAGCATGCCAAAGCTCCCCAGGCAATACCCCGAACCGGGAACAGGAACACGAACCGCGGCGCCCACTCTCTCGGTCCCAGAGCCATCCTTGCACCTGGGACGCCGGGCAAACAGGATGGTTTGCCTGCTGGTACGGCCGACGTGAGGGCATTGCCATTAACCACGTGGGTCCGTTCAAAATACCTCGGCTTCGCGATTAATACTGAACATCGAAGAAACATTTCGCAAAAAAATCAATCTCGCCCCCACACTTTCGCCAGAGACCGCAGCCCGTCCGAGACTGGGGTTTGAAGCCCTTCTGCTGTCGACCCCTGTCGGCTACAAGAGCCGGGACGCCTGCAGGCCTCACAAGGGGGGGACGGAGCCCCGGTCCCAAATATAGGACCATCAATCATCCCTCTGGAAATGCACAATTTGGGACGGGGTGCCATCCGGCGCACGCTCAAGCTTCTCGACGCCCATTCTAGAGTGGTCTGGGCCGGACCGGAGAGTTGTCCGTCCCACGTTTTTTCGTTCCTGGATGAAATGCATCGAGGGGATACAGGAGCTTTCACACAGTGGCTTCGAGCAAGGGGCGGAGCCGAGTGAGACGGTTCCTGGGGCTAACGGTACTCTAGCCACGTGCCCCCCGGCCTAGGGCAGCATTCCAATTCAGAGGCAAGCATCGTCCGAGATAGGTCTCGAGGCGAGGAGTCGGTCAATGAGCCTGAGCTCGTCTTGTGCTACCATATGCCCGCGGGGACGGCACCGATACGGGATCCTGTCTGTAACCAACACCTCAGGGCACCGCGAAGAATGCAAGCTCTCTCGGACACCACAGTTCGTTTCCAGCAGCCTCTCCGCGTCCGAAAAGGTTGCCGGGCACCGAGTCGACGGTGAGATTGCGCGCGCCTCATCCGGGTTCTCAATCAGTCTCCCGCGCTCAGCTGACCGACTGCTATCCCGCACCCTTTCCTTTCCCGTGTCGGGGGGCATGGGATTGAGAGACAACCTCATCAAACCGCCCAACCCCCTGCCCCGCGAGCGAAATCGGACAGGACACGATGCCTTGCATCTGAGACCTCTCAAGGACCTGCATACATCTCAGACAGACAGCAAGACGACAAGCGACAAGACGCCGAGAGGGGTGCTAAATAAGGCATGCCTCGGGAAGGCGAAGAGCTTGGCCACACATTGCGCCAGCGTAACCCCGAAATCGCGAATCGCGAATTGGAGAAAACAACGGCGAAGGCGAGGGCAAGTGCGAGAGTTCTAGGCGACAGGTCTGCAGCCCTCATCGACCCTGGCCAGATAGCCTTACTGCGCTGGTGGTGTCCTCGTGTGGCATCACACCCACCCCGAGTGCGGCTGACTCCAGACGGTGCGGTTGTGTGTGCGGACGTTGACTGCACGTAAGAAGAGCACCCTGGAGATTATTCGACGTGAACCTCACGACGGAGCGACGGGTGACAGACCACCGTCCCCAGACTAAAGAGACGGCAGATCCCAGCTGGGAGCCCACAGTGATTGTTCCAGGACCCATCGGTCACATCATAGCGTCCCATGTCCGCCCCGCCGGCTCGTCAGAGCAGCAGCGCCAGAAAGGAAGCTGCAAAATGCGTAGAGAAGGGATCGACGCGCCGCCCATTTGCCACTTGGCCGTTTGTATTTGCCTCCAGCTTCCCGCCGTTGCTGCCGTCTTCCGACTGCAAGAAAGCAGCATACCTAGCAGCCCTGCCGTCGCGGAATAAGGCAAGATAGGGTGAGCACGTTGCGCCACTTGGAGATCCGCAGAACGGACGCAGGGTAGAATAGAGTAGGTTAGGGCCGGTGGGCAAAAAGCGGGCGGACGCTGTGGGTTTACTGGGTTCTGTCGCTGGGAGCCATCTATGATGCAAAAGAAACCTTTGATTGATGCGGTTTGCAGGAGATTGCTAGAAGAGGGAAAGCAACAACGTCGCGGCGGCTTCACCACGGCCCTGATTGCAAGCCAATGGCACAGAAAGCACTGGAACGAGTTGTCAGAGTCAGGTGCAGACACAGTTTCTTCAGAAACAGAAACAGACGCAGAAGAGAGAGAGAGAGAGAGACAGGGCGTTCGGGAGGGTGGCTAAGAGTAGTAGGACGGTATGCGTCGAGTGTGTGTTACGGAGCAGCCAGAACGGTAATGGCAACCGTCCACCTGTCGAGTTGGAGAGTTCCTCGGACCAGCAAGCAACATCCCAGTGTGTTATCTCGCTGTCGCCCTCCACCAAGTTGGCGGCCCACCCGGTGACGCTCCCTGGAACAGCTTCCGCACGCCAGCGGCGCCCTATCAGCTCTCACTGAGGTGTAACTACAAGCTTTCCTTTCTGGCCTCCGTCGGCGGGACAGCATAGCATCGTTGGGCCTTCGTCCCATCACGTTCCGCTGCGGTCAGGGTCTCGCCCGATATGCTGGCATCGTCGCTGTCTGTTGTGCATACCCAGGGACTCAAGCAGCAGCACGTCGGGCTCAGCGACACATCACCCAAAAGGGAGAGAACGACTGACGTATTTGGATCTTGACAAACGCTAGCCATTACGGTAGGGTGGACTTGCAGGGGTATGGGGGGGAAGGGGAGGTTTTCAACGCTACGCGGGCGCTGCATTAGCGTCACAGCACACCGGCCGCGGCCCTCGACGGAGTAGCCGCCACCCACCACGCCCAGCAATTGCCAATTGTACCTGCTAGTGCTAGCGTAGTGCCGCCCGCGGCAGCGTTCCCGGCCGCTGGAGTCCCGGACCCGTCCCAGATTCAAGGTGCCATGGACGCTCAGATTGGAGATGGGGTTCCTCACCATTACAGCATCCCAGAAGGGGTACATGACTATACTTTGCGTACCTGTGGTTCGTCTCGTGGCTTCAGGGCACCACCGCCTGGAGGCTGTCCCTACCTGAGATTCTGGCGACCGGGACCCTTCGAATAGAAACGCCATCTGCTTCCATTACAACCATTGCTGTGTTTCTTTGCCCGCCAGAAGGCATAATCTGACTGACTGACTGGCGTTCTGAGGTCGTCCCGGGACCCCCCCGCCAGTATGTGGTGCAGTAGGTACATGCATGCTGCTGCTGCTCGTTGCCCCCAATTGCCTCCCACCCCTGCACCAGCGCAGTCCAGATCTCCAACTGCGCATCTCGTCCCATGCTATCCCATCCCATCCCGACCGGCCGAAACAATCCCGTTCACCGGCTGCACACCCACTCAAGCTCCAACCTCGCGCAGGAAATTTTTCTTGGTGACAATTCCTGTAGGTAAAACCGGGGCGTGGGGACACCAGAGCGGTTCCGCAGTCGCCGCCGCACGCCACGCCCGGACACTCCACGCCGCCCATCACTGGGGCCTGGCAGCACTAAGCTGGGAAGGTCCCCTCGTCTGAGCTAAAGGTCATACGTAGCGCGCAGTGAAGGTAAAGCAGGTAGGTAGGTACTTCCAGTGTCCCTAGGGGAGCTAAGAAGGTAGGTATGTACGTAGATGGGGACCCGACGGCCGTTCCTTCCTCCACTGCTCGCGCCTGCCATCTGCTGCTGCTCTGCTCTGTAATTATTGTACAGCCCAAGTCACGCCGCCTTCCACAGCTCTCCCTCCTTATGGTCTGGTCTTACCTCACCTTCTTGCTTGCTCCTGCCCTGCCCTACCCTGCCTGCTGGTTCCTTTCCTCCTGAGCTTACCTGCCTTGTCTTCCTTACACGGGCCACACCCTTCCTCCCCCTCCCCCGGCGGACCTATATCAACTTGGACGGCTCCTCCCCAGACCTCCCTCTCCTGCCCTCCTCCATCCACATTCCATTTCACCACTCTTCCCCCATTGACCTCCCAACCAAGCTTGACCTTTGCGCAAACTTCTCATCTTCACCATCATCGCACCTTCACCAACGGTCAAAGCCTCATTTGCGACCACATTCTCTCTTCTCTGCCTTCTTTCTCCCCTGAGAGCAGACCAGACTCTTTCACAAACAAAAAAGGCTTAACCCCTTCGCGCCTACTTCTTCACACAGTAATCACAATGGCCACTGCTCGCTCTGCCATGCGCTTTGCCCGCCTCGTTCCTCGTGTTGGCTTCCGCACTCAGGCTACTCGCCCCTTCTCTGTCACCTCTCGCATCCTCAAGAGCGACGTTGTTCGCGAGAAGGAGATCCCAGTCTCAGTCTACGCCCCTGATGCTAAGGGCACTGGTCAGTCTGACCACTTCTCGATTCCTGTCCGCGAGCACGACTCTCGCCCGCCCACTGAGACGCCCATTCCTGCGCCCGAGAACGACGATGTCGTTCCCCTCAACCGCAAGACCTACGACTCAATGCCCCCCATGATGCAGAAGCTGTCTGTCATGGACAAGACCATTGTTATCACTGGGTAAGTTTTCCTCTGCAATTGAATTTTTCCCAATCCCCTTCATGTGGAGGCGAGCGACAGAAAACACAAAGAGCATATTTGGCTGACACTTTCTTCCTCCCAGTGGTGCTCGTGGTCTGGGCAACTACATGGCCCGCGCCTGTGCTGAGGCTGGTGCCAAGGCTCTTGTCATCTTTGACGCCAACCAGGAGTTGGGAGATGAGGCCGCCGCAGAGCTATCCAAGAAGACCAAGCTGCCCGTCACCTTCTTTAAGGTGGATGTTCGTGACGGCGCTGCCATTAACGCTGCAGTTGATTCGGTCGTCGAGCTCTATGGTGCCCCTGACGTTTTGGTCAACTCCGCTGGTATCGCTGAGTACGTCATTTTCCCCATACCACACTGCTAGCTGAGTGCACAAAAAGTGCACCCACAGCATCCCTCGCTTAGCGCCCCCCCACTAACATGTGCCCCTGAACAGCTCCAACATCAAGGCCGAGACCTACGACCCCGCCATGTTCCGCCGTCTCATCGACATCAACCTCACTGGCTCTTTCCTCATGTCCCAGGCTGTTGGCCGCGCCATGATGAAGGCTGGAAAGCCCGGATCCATCATTCTGGTTGCTTCCATGTCCGGAAGCATTGTCAACTACCCTCAGGAGCAGTCCTGCTACAACGCCTCCAAGGCTGGTGTCATCCAGTTCGGCAAGTCCCTCGCTGCTGAGTGGGCCAAGTACAACATTCGCGTCAACTGCATCTCCCCCGGCTACATGGACACGGCCCTCAACCGCGTCCCCGCCCTCGATGCCCAGAAGAAGATCTGGAAGTCTCTCACTCCCCAGGACCGCCTTGGTGCTGTTGACGACCTCAACGGCCTCTGCGTCTTCCTGGCCAGCGACGCCTCCAGCTTCATGACTGGCTCCAACGTCATCATTGACGGTGGTTACACGTGTTACTAGACGATGGCCGAGGACCGTCTCCTGGGCATCACATCGCCCTCGGGGAGACGGCATAAGAGCAGAGAGGCAGTGTACATCGTCATCGCAGCCGACCCCAGCCAACGTCCCCACGACGGAACGGCAGGCCCGCTGACTCCACACCCGGTATGTCTCGCCTTCGCGCGCAGACGCATGGTACCCCGTGGATCCGGCATCGCTGCCCCGGCATGGTCGCGCCCTTGCGCGACTTCGTGCCGATTTCCTTGTGTTTTTCTCAATTTTCTCTCTTTTGGTCGATTGCAAGCACTCCGGGACTATACCCCCCCAGCGCCGAGGGGTCAACACGGCACCTAATCCTTTTATTACTCCATTCGTCGAGTGTATTCTACAGCAGGCAAGGCAGTTTCAGGAGTCTCACGGGAGGTCATTTAGAACGAAACCAAAAATCATCTGGCGGTTTGGGATGGATGGGATTTGGGGATGACGTTTCTTCTCTTGATTCTGTCATGGCTTTTGGGAAAATCACGCTCTTCGAGAGGATAGGAGAGAAACCAAGGGCTTGGACGCTGGGTTTCCCCGGTAGATGGGACGTACAGACAAAGATCGCAGGATAGAATCCAGGACACGTCTTTCGTGTCGTTACCTCAGCTTTTGTGTTTGTAAAGTGGACCAGGTGTGATGATGTCTCGGGCGTTCTGCGTGGGGGTCCGAGGTCATCGAGTGAGTGTACGACGCGACCCCTCATTGCAGCTCCGAAATGTGGCACATGACGTCCGGTCCCGTCATCCCCACGACCGACGATCTCGAAGCCGGCCCGTTACTTCCATCGTGAGCGTGGGGCGCCATTGGATGAACTATAAGCGTCCCAGGGTTTGCGCTCACGGCCACGATCGATTGACTTTCCCGGCAAACTATCATGAATTGGAGCAAGTCGGGGTCGAGCGGAACCTTGCGCGCGGGCTGGCAACAACAGCAAGCATCATCAAACCTGTCACTGGGGCATGAGTGGGGCCATTCATGTGCAAAAGTATTTTGGGTGCGCCTATTCCTCTGATCTATACTACAGTTTTCATCGTCGATGGCATTCCGCTCGCCAGCTTCGTCCCCCCAAATGCCGGTCCATCCATGCTGTCTGTTACACTATCTCTGGGTAGACGACCGCCAGTAATCGGCGGATGAAAGAAAAAGATGCGGAGCAAGGGAAATAAAAAGGGACGTTCATCCCGCCCGCTGAATCCCACAAAATAAGGCCGTCCCCCTCCTTCCAACGCCTGGGTATTTGCCAGCCCAAAAAAAAAGCAAAAAGAATCCTGTGATCGTCACGTATCCATTACGCCCTTCCCAACGTCGCAAGAGCGTTGCTGTTGTCATGCTCGCTGCTCCCCGGTGGGCATCGCAACCTGCGGCCGGTCTAGACGTCTCTCTCCGGCGTCGCCAGGCTGATGAGGGAAACGATGTAGGGGGCCTAGACGTGTTAGTTGTCGCTCGATGACGATCGCGCGGGGAAGGAAACTTACCAGAAGCCTATTCTCGCTCATGATCTCGTACAGCCGGGGCATGAGGGTGCGGAACAGGCGCTCGTTCCAGCCGCCGCCCTCTCCTCCGAGCTCGTGCAGCTTGAGGACGTCCTCCTGCGCCGGGGTCTTAACCACGTTGCGGGCGATGTTGCGGAGGATTAGGACGGCGCTGAGGGGGATGCCGGCAGCCTGGGGAGGTCCGGCCGGGTTCTGCTCGTCGGGGATCGACGGCGTCTCCTCGTACTGGAAAGAGACCGTGTCGCCGGGCCGGGATCCGGGCGGCAGTTTCTTCTCGTTGATAGCGATGCCGTTGAAGATCTGGCAGCAGTGGGTCTGCAGGTGGTGGCTCATCTGAACGCGCGCCATCTTGGTCGCCTCGGCGTACTTCTTGCAGTCGGCCCACTGGCACCGCAGCTCCTCCTCGACGTTGTCAAAGGAGCCCTTGTCATTGCGGGTCCAGCCAAGGTGCGCGGAGAGGACGTGGTTCCACATGGTCTCCTTGGTGCCGAAGAAGTGGCCGCACTTCTCGTTGGGTCGCCCCGAGGCCGAGTCCCACAGGCAGCGGAGGAAGACCTTCCCATCGATGCCTACGGGCTGGGCCCTGCAGCGGATGCCGTGTATGATAAACTTTTGCTGCATCTCGCCGGGGGCGCCGGAGCCGTGCCAGACCTCTGCCTTGGATCCCTTGTAGACCGAGCAGCTGTTTCTGATGAAGTCAGCAGGAGTGATGAGTGACTCTCCCGCTGCCTGGCACGCGGCCTTGAACCCGTTCTGGTACGCCTGCCACGCCGCGATCTGCGTGACGAAGGAGTCCTTGTCCTCCTCGAAGAAGCACTTGACCCACTGGTTGCAGCGCTCAGGCTCCTGAAGCTTGAGTAGCTCTTGCAGTAGGTGCTCGGGCATGGCGGCCGGGTCGTCCGTCGATGAGGGCCGGACCGCGGGGCGCAGCGGCGTCGTCTCCTGGTACCGCCGGGCGTTGTGAGAGAGGAGGCGCACGAGGTGCTGCACGAGATGCTCGCAGTTGAGCGACTTGACGAGATTGTCGACGTTGCTGACGACCGCGGTGTACTGGTACAGGAAGTCGAGGCAGGCGTCCATGAGCTCGTCGTCGTTGAGCAGCATCAGCTGGCTGATCTTGACCAGGACGGCCGAGGGGACTTTGTCCAGCCTGTTGGTCGCCTCGAGGTTCATGGAGATGCGGCCGAGGGCGCGGAGCGAGGTGAGAATGGCGCCGCGGTCGTCCGAGTCGCGCAGCTCCCGCATGAGCACCTTGTACAGCGGATCGCTCGAGTCGATCTCCATGTAGGGGGTCAGCGACTCGGCGATGTCGAGCATCGAGTGCTTGACCTCGACGACCCACTCGTGCTTGGGGAGGCTCAGGACGATGCAGATGAGGTCCTTGATCGGGAGGAATTCGGCCAGGTGCGCCGCGTTCTCGCGCAGCAGGGACATGTTCCGAAGCGTCAGGCCGGCCTCGTTGATGAGAACCAACTGCTGGGCGACGTCTCCAGTGACGATGTGCTCATTAGGGTCCTTCGGCTCGAGGGCGTCGATGCGCTCGAGAATGTCGTCGGTGCCCTCGCTGGCGTCGAGCGTGTCGAGGTTCTCAGCGGCCACCTGAGAGATCCAGGAGACCTTCCAGTTGACGTGGTAGAAGTAGCTGCCGATCTCCAGCACCTTTTCGGTCAGAGCCTCGCTCAGGCCAGGGAAACCCTCAAACTTGAACTTATCATGTCGCTCGAACGAGATCTTAACCAAATGATACAAAGCGAACTGCTGCTCTTCAAAAATGCGAGACCGCAGGGACATTAGGCAACGAATGTAAATGTTAGGTCCTTCGTGGCTTGCTGCAGCGGCAGTGTTAGCACCGGCACGGGGATGGGACTTGTTGTCTGCTTACCTCCTGGGGTAAATCCGATGCGGCGCGGGGGCTCGAGGAGGGAGCGGGCCACCTGGCGGCGGCGGATGAACTCGGTCGGGTTGCTGCCGGGCGTGTCGACGGGACGCATGGGAAGCGCCTGCAGCTGCTGCGGCGCCTGCTGCTGCAGCGAGCGCGGGACAAACGTGTCCAGCGCGGCTGAAGTGTTCACGCCGTCGGGCGGGTTGAAGCTACTGCTGGGACCGCGCGGGGGACGCGGCGGCTGGTGCGGCAGGGGGACGGGAGTGTGCTGGACCTGCTGGCCGGGAGGGTGGTGGCCCCCAGCCGGGTTAGCAGAGGGCGCGCCGGCGTGGCTCGGCTGCTGCTGGTGGCTGGAGGCCTGGCGGGTTGGGCGGGACGGGCCGGTGTCGGGCTGAAAGATGACTCTCTGGGGAGGGGCCTCGCGGAGGCCGCGGGAAGCTCGCACGCTAGATGGCGGCGGCGCATCGGGCGTGGGACGCTCCCGCGTCGGCGTGGCATCGTCACCAGACGCGGCGGCCGAGTCGCCGACCGCGCCGCTGTCGCGCTTGCCTCTGAAGTTCTCCCTGGTGCGGGTCAACAGGCCACCGCCCTTAGCCGAGACGTCCTCCAGGATGTCCTTCGGAGGAGGTTCTTTTCCGTGGACGAACTTGATCTCGTAGGCAGCCAAGTTCTTGTAGTACTTCTCCTTGAGGGAGAAGGCAGCCGAGGCGACGTTCGACGAGTGGATGCCGAGCTGCTCTGCCATGCGGCGCCACGCCAGCTTCTCGTCCGACACCTTGTCGTAGCCGCCGTTCTCGACGATGTGGTTGAATGTCTTGTAGAGATCGAGGTATACGGGGCCCACCTTGGGCTCGGCCTCGAGTGTCGTGCCTCGCTCCTGGTGGTATGCCTTGAGCTTGGTCATGAACTCCTCGTACTCGGGGGTCCGCTCGATCGCGTGGATCTCGACCTCGGGCTCCTTTGATGACGACATTTTATCTCGAGACGCACAGTCTACGAACTCAAAGTTAGCATTGTTTCTTGTGTTTTGAGCCGAAATTACGAACAAGCGCTGGGAGATGCTTGTGCTTTCTGGAGGACCAGGACTGGCCACTGAGGCTCCAAGTGAGCCGCAAGCAAGAGACAAAATGTTGTATATGCAGCTACAACGTGTTACGAGAATCGAATGCGTACTTTGTCGAAGATATTCAACTGCAAAGGGCGGCGGCACACAATGGAAGAGGGCTGTTGTGTGCTCTCGCGCAGGTCGGGCCCTTCGCGATCGGTGGTGGTGATGCGACAGGACAAGCAACTAGCCAACCGTGTTTTGTCGCGACGTTAGAAAATTGGGGGTCTTATCTCCACGTGACAGAGCTCTGTCGATAAGGCGGGCGCTGATGGCAGACACACCTGACCCAGTTGGGCTAGCTCCAGATGAGCTGCACCTTCCCCACACAGAATCAAGATCAGGGTGGACCCCTGCCTGCTGCGCCTCCAAATTCTGTTTCTCCGAACATTTCATTCCCAGCCCAGCATTATCAACTACACCACACTTGATGAACCGGAGTCTAATCTGCAGACATCTTCCGTTCATTTGCTACACCCACTGACTACCCATACTAACTGAGGAATTTGATTGAGAATTACACCATGCTGCACTGAATGTCTAACGTCCTGCATCAGTGACATTTGTCTGATATACCGAGCTTTCAAAATGCCTCCCAGACAACAGCTCGAACAATACAGCTTACATAGGGTCTGCATCCAGGAGAGGTCTCCCACTTCCCCGGTCCGAACCACCTCCGACGTACGGGACGCCGTCCTCCTGCTGAAGCTGGAGGGGGCTCTTCAAGACCGCCTCGCAGAGAAGAAGAGATCCAACAAGGACACCGTAGAGGACTTGAACAATGTGCTGGTCGTGCCGACCCAGACGGGCCGGGCAGTAAGTCAGACCCGTCGTGATGAACGCCTTCCCGTGCTGACACACCCGGGTACAGCTGAAATTGGGTTTCGGGTCGCTGAACGGACAGATCGCGGCCGATCAGCGGTACGCGCTGCGCTGCACCCCCCACTCGGAGCTGCTCCAGATCGCCTGCAGCACCCGCGAAGTATGTTGGGACGTCTGATCGATCGCTCGGCAGGAGGCGCTAACGGCCGGGCAGCGAGACACGCAGATCCACATCTGGTTCAAGAACCACGACGACTTCCTCAAGGTCGTGGACGTTATCGTGTCACTGGGTTTCCAGGTGGCCCAGCGCCAGCCCACGCAGCAGCAGCACTCCAAGACGCTTCCGGTGCGACACGGACAGACCCCGGCGTCCTCCAACCGGTTCTCCTCGCCCCAGGTGAGGGATGCGAGGGATCTGTCTCTGCGCAGCCAGCGTCACTCTCGGCCCGCCAGCGTGGGACCCTCGCCGCCCCTGAGCTCGGAGCGCCAGACCTCCCAGGGATACGCCTCGAGCCAGTATATCCAACGACCGCGTGCGTCCCAGGCCCAGCCGGTGCCCCTCGGCTCAGCCGTGTCAACCCCCGGGAGCCGCCAGCGTCGAGCGGAGTTCCCCTCGCAGCTTCGAGCCCGCCACGGCTCCGTGGCTTCTGCGCGAGAGGGTCCGTCACCTGAATCCAGCCTGCACTTCCGCTCCTTTGACAACGAGGGCCAGCGGGTAACTGAGGTCGACCCCTCGCAGAGTTATCGTCGGAGCACCGCCCCCTTGGAAGAGCCTCCTCCTCGACGTATCCTACCATTCGGGCCGCGCTCCTCTTCAACCGCAGACTCCGCACCCAGAGCCACGACACCAACGCATCGCACCATCACTCCGCAGCAGAGAGCGCGCCAGGAAAGCAGCGCAGCCGACGGCTGGTCGGACCGGGCGACACCGGGGTCGACGACGTCCAGAAGCAACACGTTCACGGTTCGAGAGAGACAGGGAAGAATTATGCTGAATGTGAAGAAGCCCAACCAAGATGATACAGAACATCTACCCAATGCTAAAAGACAGAAACTTGACTCGCCGGCCAGACCCGTTGCGCCGACACCGAGTCCTGTATCCAGCATGCCTACTGTACGAAGGAGCCTGCCACCTCGTCCTGTACGTGAAATCGATGAGGCCGGGGTGCTCTGTCCGGAGCCAAAAGAAGACATGTACGAGCCGATTGACGGCTTAGACTGCGCAGGTGCCGACGACCGTGAATCGCAAATAAACGGCGCCACGATCGGAAACTGCAGTCAAGTCGGCAGGCCTGGCGTTGCCTTACCAGACTCGTTCCCATCGCCGTTGGATCATGCCGCAAAATCCCCGGTTCCTGACGTCCTTCCTGCCTCCCAGCTGACTCGCCCGGCTGTGATCGCAAGCGAGACGGCCAGAAAAGCCACAAACAGCCGCCTGGACGACGAAGAGCTGTTCGCGGCAAAGTACAAACTGATGTGGGACGCGCAGACTCTGAAAAAGAACGGGTACGACTGGCTCTGCAAGGAGCCAGAGTTGAAACGGCAGGAGCTGCACGAGAAGCAGTTCGCCGAGCTGTTTGACGGTACCCTGGGGCTTGTTCAAGCAGCCATTGACAAATACGGACCCGCCGTCAGAAACATACCGTTCGAGAAGCTGATGACAACGATGAGAGGAAGATGCTGAGCCTCGAGGGTGTTCGCATGTTGTGTTAGCTAGCTCGACCCAAATGGAGAGGGGGAGCACAATTCAAATCCGTTCCTTTACTTGGAGTCTTCTGTGTTGCGTCACTACTCTTTTGGCCAAAGCCCCGTCTCCAGTGGACAACCGCGTCAATTACCGCTAGTTGCTGCTTAATTACAGTACAATACTATGTACTGATCACTAAGAATACTATAATAATAGCGACGAATGGCGGTGTTGGGATCAAGGCCAGTAGGCTTCTCGCAACTTACCACTATACATTTACGTGGTCAATATCGGTTATGGTATTTTCATTGTTTGCATTTTACGTGGTATACTTCAAGGGGTGAATTGTAACATCTTTAAGATAGTTGCAGCAACAGATGCGCAGATAGCGGCGGACGATAGCGACGATGGTGGCGGCAAGAGTGACAATGACAATGACAGCAATGGCAACATCGGTTAGATCAAGGAGGATACCCAGTCAAAATGGGCGGGCTCGTCATCAAATGCGGCACTTAAACTACTATAGACGTGGTTGTGTGATTGATGTACTTGTATTATTAAAATGCTGCGCCTGAAGAAAGGCAGCATATCCGCCGCAACAGCAAGACTACACACACAACATAGACAATGGAGCTCGGCCTTCTACCAATCCCCAGATGTTGAGCCGCACTGCTAGTGGCCGGCATAGTCGCAGTATGGGTCCCCCCACGGCCCTGTCTCATTCGAAGGAGACCTCGGGGCCTCCAATGCCCCCTCCTCCTTCGGGAGGGGAGCGCCCTTGGGCGGGGCGAAGATGACAATCATCGTCTTGCCCTCCCTGTTCTTGTAGGCGCATATGCGCCGGTGCCTGATGGATGGCCGTCCGTTGGCGTCTCGGACCACGCGCGTCCTGACGACCTGGCTGATGTCGTCGTAGACGGGGAGCACGCCGGGGTAAATCGGCTTCGGCTCCTCGTCCACGACGGGGCTGGATCGGTCGGATCCGAGCGTGGAAGGCTCGCTAGGGCCGGTGCTAACAGTGATACTGTCGAGGATCGCTTCCTCGACCTCGCTCGTCGCCGCCGCCGCCGTCACCGGGGTCTTTCTGGCAGTCTTGGCCTTGGTGACGCCGGCCTTGGTGACGCTGGCGGAACTGCTGGCGCTGGCGCTCCTCGTGGCGCGCCTGAAGGCGGCGGCCTCGACGGCCTTCTGTGCTCTGGTCGCAGTCATCTTGGTGAAGTGTTTGTTGGGTGTGTGAGTAGAGGTGGTAGACATGCACTCCAGCAGTAATAGATGCTGGAGAGGGATGCCGGATGGAGAGGGATGACGGAGAGAGATGAGAAGAATGAAGAGAGATGGAGGACGAAGAAACCAGTCTGTGGTTATCTTTTGGTCCGGTCAGGGTTTGGAGTGTTCTGGTGTTTGTTCCTGTTGCTGTTATGAGGATAGGTGGGAGTGCTGCGGGTGCCCCTTTTATGTGTTAGGGGAGCGGGCAAGAAACCGTCGGCCCTTCAGGGTGATTGGCAACGGGACCGGAAATAGGTTTGACTTCGTTGCAAAAGAAAAAAAAGAAACCTTGAGTTCAACTCCGGAACGTACTGAATAGCAATGGGTAGAGAGTATGGTGGTGTTGCTGTTGCTGTTGCGAGGAGAGATGGGAGTGTTGCGGGAGCCCCTTTTATGTGTTCTGGGAAATCGTCTACGAAACCGTTGGCCCTCGGGGTGGACGATGGCTTGAATTTTCCCACGCTGTAAACCTTCTGCTCACAATCCGGAGATACATCTCACTGAAAGGTTTCTCAGGTAGGTTCACAATTTCTCCCCCCGGCCTACACGTGCAACAGATTCAGCACCCATGTCAGGTGATCACTTTGACGGTCCCCGGACGACAGGAAAGCAGAGAGGGGGAGAGAGAGCTTGTTCACGGCTCCCCCCTCCAACTCCGGAGCAGCAACCCTAAGGACCTGTGGTCGACCATAGCTGAGGTACTGTAATCAAATGAGGAAGACTGTAGCAATTGAGGTATTGTAATCGAAGTAGTACGGCCGACTGTGATGGACGTGCTGCAGCTGAAGAAAGGTAGGCTATCTGCCCCAATAGCAAAGCTCATCTTGTACATCTGCCTGTTGGGAATCACCGGCGACTTCGTGAAGGATTTCGAGGGGATATCCACCACCTTATCGGTACACCAAAATCACAACCGCCCCTGACAGCCGCCTCCCCCTGACCCAACATCACTCCTCCGTAGACGCCACACGCAAAAAACTCTCCATGGACAACGTTTTTTGTCCGTCTCCGACACCAAACCAAAAAAACCTTCTTTAAACCTCCAGAAAACCCTCTCAAGCCTCAAAAAAATAAAAAATTCTTCAAGCCTTGCTCCCCTCCCCCTCGCCAGCAGCAGCACCGCCCTTCCCCTCCTCAGGAGAAAACGTCAAGCTGACGCTGTTGACGCAGTGCCGCTCGTCCGTGGGCGTGTCGAACCCCTCCCCCTTGAACACGTGACCCAGGTGCCCGCCGCAGTTGGCGCACACGATCTCCGTGCGGAGCATGCCCAGGGTGCGGTCCTCGTGCCTCACCACGGCCCCCGGGATGGAGTCGAAGTAGGCGGGCCAGCCGCAGCCCGACTTGAACTTGTGGGTGGCCTTGTACAGCGGTGCCGAGCACCCCGCGCAGGCGTAGACGCCCTCGGACGGGTAGTGCTTGTCGAAGGTGCCCGAGCCGGGGGGCTCTGTGCCCTTTTGCCGGAGGATGCGGAATTGCTCTGCGCGTGTGTCAGTAGGTAGTTCTCTCCAAGATCTGAGGTCCGAATTCGAGGCATTCTGAGGGTATACCCACCCTTGTTCAGTACGGCCCGCCACTCATCGTCGCTCCTCTTGTCGGGGTACGACATCTTGTCCTGCGACGAGGCGGAAGATCCGAACAGCGCGCCGAGGAACGGGAACGTGGGCATAGAAGCGCGCAAGGGGCGGGACGCAAGCTGCTGCTGCTGCTGCGACAGGATGCGGGGCGGGGCGCGCAGGCGGGTGAGGTTAGAAAAGGTGTAGACGACGGTGGAGAAGAAGGGTGAGAAGCGCATTTGGCGACTCTCACTTTCACAGTTGTTAAGCTTGTTTTTTTTTTTAGAAATGTTAACGTTGACGCAGGTCTTGGGATCTTGTGGTGGGGGGTTTCGGGAGGCTTTAATATGCCGTGCTTCAGCGAGGGGCAACGGTGACAAATCGCAGGGGGGCTATCTTCACCTAGGGCCCCGTGGTGGTGTTTGCGTCAACGACTTCTGGGAGGTCCCGCCACAGTGCGCAGCGCAGCAGACGCCACAGTATGGAATCACCGGGATTCCATCAACGGTCCATGTGGTCAGCGCCCGGTAGTGGGGCGCATCTCCTTCGATCCTTCACGGCGCGGTCACCTCGGGATTTGGAATACATGCCGGGGGGGAATTATTTGGCATTTCGCTATATTGCGCATTTGATGCTTCTAGGCACCAATGCTATTCCTCAACACCCGGGAACAGCTTCAGAAGACAACCACCAAAACTTTTCGTACGCCGCCCGCCCCTGCAATCACTCCGCCCGCCCGTTGTCTCCTACTAAACGCCCATCTCTCCGACCGCATTAAAAGTTCTCCTTGCCGGCAAACCTCTCGTTCTGCACGACCTCGACCCAGTAGTTGTCAGGATCCAACAGGAAAGCAACGTTCTTCATGCGTCCGTCGGTGAGCCTCTTCTTCCAGCTGCAGCCCAGATCCTCGAAGCGCTTGCACGCGGCGTCGAGGTCGTCGACCGTGACGCAGATGTGGCCGAAGCCCTGCGGCTGGTCGTTGCCGTTGTGGTACGCAAAGCCCTCGTCCTTCTCCGTGCCGTGGTTCCACGTCAGCTCGAGGATGCCCTCGCGCTTGGCCTGGCTCTCGCCCTCGCCGAGACCGCCGTACGCCAGGAAGAAGAGCGTAAAGTCGCTCGCCTCGTTCTTGCGCAGCAGCGTCATGCCCAGAACCTCCTGGTAGAACTTGAGCGACTTCTCGGCGTCCTTGACGCGGAGCATGGTGTGGTTCATCCTGTACGTGCTCACGTCCGTCGTCGTGATCGCTTCCGTCTCCTCGATCGGCTTCTGCCCGATAATCTCCACCCAGTAGTTGTCGGGGTCCAGCACGAAGGCAATGTGACGCATCCGCCCGTCCGTCAGCTTCTTCTTGAACGCGTACCCGGCGTCCTCGAGACGCTGGCACGCCGCCTGGATGTTGTCCACGCTGATGCACGTGTGTCCGAACCCGCGGTGCGGCTCGACGTTGCCGTTGTTGATCTTGTACTCCGGGTCGTTCTCGGTGCCGTAGTTGTGCGTGAGCTCGATGATGCCCTCGCGGTCGAACGTGCTGCGGCCCGCCGACGCCGCCCCGGGGGCGTCGTACGCGAGGAAGTACAGGTCGAACTTGGCCTCGGGCTGCTTGAGCTGCTTGATCACGCTCATGCCGAGCGTCTCGTAGAACTTGACTTCGGCGAGTGTTAGCCTGTATGGTGCCTGATCAAATACCCGGGGCGCGTACTGGAGACCTTGGGGTCCTTCACTCGGATCCTGCGTCCCGGTTAGTACAGCGGCACGCAGGACTGGGTCGGTCGACGCCTACATCGAGTGGTTGAACTTGTAGTTCTTCACATCCGTGGTGGCGGCCATGGTCGCGAAATGGCTGATTCGTCCTGCATCGCCAGAGGTCAGTAAAAAAAAAAAAAGGCGGCTGGCTTGGTGCTATCTCACCAATGGGCTTGGCTGCGAGGGTGTTCTGGATAAGCTTGAGTCTCTGCAGGGCTCTGCGGGCGTTCATAGAGCAAGCTGCAGCGGCGGGTGTTTGCAATAAGTGTGTCTGGGAGGATTCAAAAGTCGGACCCAAGATGGAGCCTCTTCGGGTATAAGAAGGTACGGAGGTCACAGTGTCTCGTCTCGTCAACCGGAACTCTTGGGTGTTTTGTCAGCTCTTACCCCGCCGAGAGGAGCTTTGCCCCTCATGAGGTGCAGCTCGGGCCCTTCTTCCATGACAACCCCACTGACGTCAACGTGAAGCCAATAGAACGTGCCTCGGCCCCACCACCGCCGGCATTTATTCCCGGCCGCACTCGCCGGGCCCCGGCGCGGCAGGACACTTCATCGATGTGCATTGGAAAGTCTGGCATGTAGTCAACGCTGTTATTGCATCCGCTACGATACCTAGAACCTATGCATCCAATTCTATGTTTTCGTGATATCCGCAATGTGCACTGTCGCCGATGACCCGTTCCCGGCGCGCTGGTTGACAACACGCATTCGTACTACATCTTGGTCCAACTCAGATGTAGTACATGGTATCCTTTAGGTTCTCGTGCACCTGCCTGGCGGTGGAGATGTTCGACACGCCCGTAGCCTGCGACTCCGTATCCTCCTGGTCAAAGATCTCGGGGCGGTGGACGCGGGCACGGTCGCAGACAATGTCTGCATAGTACGCCGGGGGACAGATGCTGACGGCCTTGGTGGCGCGGCCGAACAGGTAGCACAGGTCATGGGTGAGCTTCTCGAGCTGGTCGGCGGCCTTGGCGCCGACGCCGTACTTATCGCGGAAGATCTCGTCCAGGAGCACCGTGTAGTGCGCAGGGCGCGCGGTGCCCTTGAGGGCCGTGTGCGCCGTCAGGAAGAAGTCCCAGTAGCGCGCCTGCGTGACGCCGCGGTCGACGACGGTGCCGTTCTTGATGTTGCGCGACCGCTCGTCCATGTTCTGCTCCGACGTCGGGTAGAAGCGCGTCTGGTGGCGCTTGACGGACACGATGATGGAAATCTTGGGGCGCCGGTTCGCCGGGTAGAGCTGCGCGCAGGCCTCGCGGATGCTCGGCAGCTCCGCCGTGAGCACCTGCGTAAACTGGCCCTCCGAGACGCCGTCGCGGTAGATGACGATGTAGTCTGGGAGGCTGCCCGCGTTGCGGCTGCGCCACAGCACGAGGCGGGACTTGAAGTGCTCAACGAACTCCTCGCCCAGCATCTCCTGGCGGCCGGCCTGCGCCCACGCGACGGCGGGCCACTGTCCCATGTCCTTGTCGACGCTGGCCACGAGACCCACCAGACTCGGCGGCAAGTTCTGGTTCTTGTCTAACGGCATGTTGGTGGGGTGCGTCACGTCGTAGCCCACGACCATGGTCTTGCCCCCCTGGATGATGTCGATCGAGTCCTTAACCATCTGGTTGACGCCGCCGTTCTTGAGGTTCCATTTGAGGCCGATGTTGGCAAAGGTCTGCGGGCTGTTCTTCAGGAACGTCTTCTCGACGGTGCAGACCGTGTGGAAGCCGAACACCGTGTCGGCCAGCGTCTTGACCGCTCCGTAGAGCTGCGTGTCCTGCCTGGGGAGCACGACGAGCATGAAGAAGTTCTTGGAGGAGCCGTGCTGCCCCTTCACCCACCGATCTATGGCGGCGAAGGTTTGCGTGATGGCCGTATCGGGGTTATCGCGTGCGACCTTGATCTCGTGCGGCGTGTTAGGGACCTGCGTGTCGATCGGGATGCCGCTGGTGTTCAAAAAGTTCACAAACTGCCTCACCAAGTCGCTGACCTGGTCGGTGGTGACCCTGGGCTGGTATGACCCCTCGATGATGCGCACCCAGTTCCACGACGTGATCCTGGGACCCGGCTTCGCGACCTTGACGCCGTTCATGTTCCAGGACCCTCCGCGGGTTTGCAGGGTCTTGGCGTTGGCGTACGTCACGGGCGGCGCCAGCAGCTCGCGGCCGTTGACCGTCAAGAGCTTCTTGTCGACGGTGAGGCCGAACTTATCGAGGATGGGCTCCTCGAGACCAAGCGACCTGATGCTGTCGCTGGTCAGCGATACGGCGTTCGCGAACGGCGATCGGCATGCGAAGTCAAGCATCATCGAAGTCTCCTCGCCCGTGAGCTTGCTGCGGACAGCTTGCCCGGCGACAATGGTACACTCCTCGGCGGGGACGAGCCTGGGCCTGGCCGGCGTGCCGATGTTGACGAGCGGCATCGTTGGGTCAGGCTGAGCGCCGTACTTCCACGTCCAGTACTGCGCGACCGTGTAGGAGCCCGGCGGCTTGTTGCCCATAACGGTGTTCTTGCCCTCCTCGGGCTTCATGCGGAAGCTCACTTCGCGGGGGCCGCCCCACGCGAAGTCCCTGGCGAAGGAGGTGCCAGGGTCGTTAATCTCCTTTTTACCAGCCAGGCCAATCATGATCTTCTTGGTCGTGATCAGGTTGTTTTTGGAGTCCTTGAACTGGAACGTAACGCGGGTCCGAGCCAGGAATTTACTCAGCGACCTGAGCTTGGCATTGGCGCTGGCAACAGCAGCCGGGTTTCCAGTGCCGAAGACGTTGACGCCCGCCCACCGGCAGAGGTCGCTGACCAGGACGGGCGTCTTGAAGACGCCGTGGACGACGTTGACGTTCAGCAGGACGCGGCCGGTACCGAGCCTGACGCTCTGGAAGTAGCCGCGAATGGCCGAGAGCTTGTTCTGGAAGCCGAGAGGCTCACTAACGCCGTCGCGGCCCCACGGGAAGAAACGACCCTTGCCAATAGCCGTGACCGACTCGTTCTGCCGCGAGGTGAAGCCGAGGACGACGCCGAGGGCGTCCAGCGAGGTTTCGAATCGGGGGAAGTGCGACTCGTCCGGGTCGCTCGTGTCGACCATGGTCTGGAGGTACTTGGCCATGGCCTCCAGCGGCACTTCCGTCTCGCCGACGATCTTAACGCTGTACGGTTCCTCGCGCGTGGAGAGCTCGGGCACGAAGTTGACGACGAAGGGGTTCTTGGCAAGGTTCAGCTTGAGGGTCGAGATGAGCTGAGACTTGAACTCGGTGGCCAGGAAGGCGTTGGGCTCCTGCTTCTGCAGCTCGGCGAGCGCCAACTTCACGATGGCCTTGAGCTTGCGGAGGGGGATGAGCGCGGCAGGGCCATCACCCCTCTCCTTGCCCTTGCCCTTGGGATCCGACTCCTCCGCCTCTTCCTTATCGCCCTTGCGGACCTCGATGTTGTAGCGGTAGATGACCTTGGCCCTGACGGCAAGGCGGAAGTAGTTGGCCCAGAGCAAAACATGCTTACCCTTAGTGCCGTAGGCAGGGCGGCGAGGCATGAGGGCGCCACTGTCGGCGCCGGAGATGGTCATGGCGCTCATCTTCTTGACGAGGGCGACATCCTTGACCTGGTGGTCCTTGACGATCTTGTCCTCCAGCTGGGTGATGGCATTGTCGGGCTGGGGGATCTGGGAGTTTTGTCTACAGATCGTGTTAGCGAGTCCGCATCTGAACGAGACGGATGGGAGAAGCAGTGTCAACTTGCCCAAAGAATGCCGATTCACCGGCGAACGGTATCGGGCGGGCACCGCCGCGGCCTCCTCTGAAGACGCCGCCACCGCGTCCACGATCACCACCGCCTCGGCCGCCGCGATCACCTCCAAAACCGCCCCCGCGACCACCACGATCACCTCCGTAGCCGCCGCCGCGGTCTCCTCGAAAGCCACCGCCGCCCCCGCGATCTCCTCGGAAGCCACCACCACCGCCGCCGCGATCTCCTCGGAAAGAACCGCCACCTCGATCACCTCCACCACGTCCTCGGTCACCACCGCCACGTCCACGGTCACCACCGCCACGTCCACGGTCACCACCGCCACGTCCACGGTCGCCACCGCCACGTCCACGATCTCCACCGCCACGTCCACGGTCTCCACCGCCACGTCCACGGTCTCCACCGCGGGCCCGGCCCCGGCCTCCACCTCCACGTCCAGAGTCGGCCATGTCGATGTAGATGGGTTCAGGTGGAAGGAGTATGTAATACGACTGAAATGCTGGCAAGCAATAACAAGAATATCCAAGAGTGAGGAGACGAACAGGCTAGCGTTCGCAGGAGGAGCCCTAGGTATACTCGCAGGCAGAAAGAGAACTCTGGCGGTCGGTGACGCACGTCGAACAGCGCTGCTGGCGGGTGATGGACCGGCCTGGAAGCAAGCGTCAAACAGGCAAATTAGGCTGGTAATCCATGCCGGAGGCCGGCGAGACAGGTATGCAACGCCGAAGCTAGCTCGACGGTCGAAAAGCCTAAAGGTTGGCAGCAGAGGACGTCGGAATAGAAGTTGGCTAGGCTGCGGCGCGCTTTTAGTAGAGACAGCCTATCCTTGCCTTGCTTGGGTGGGGAACGAAGCCGTTAGGAGTGGGGAACGAAGCCGTTAGGAATGGAGAACAGAGTTCAATAAAGAATGCAACGGAAGTATTATTGGCTATGAGTCTTTCAAATGGGATGACGAGTCCAACATTTTCATGGGTTAAATAAGTATGTCTTTGTGAGATCAATCGACGTTGATCAATCGACGTTGAATTTGTTGTTTCAACGAAAGGGAGAGGCAGGCAATTACCTAGGTAGGGCATACAGAGTACAGCACGGACCTGGAGGGCCTCCCCACCGTCCACCGTCAAGAATGACCAGCAAACGGAAAGGCTAACGGGAGAAAGAGGCAACACTACCTGGTCGAAGCTTCCTGGCAAGTGGCAGAGGGGAGTCACCGAGCGCCAGTGACTCGACCCAACGACGCCTCAGAAACTTTCAGGCATAGCGAGGGAGGCTGCGCTCGTCACCACCTCCATGCGGGATGCCATCCGTAACGTGCAAGCGGTGGTGCAAGCGGTCTGGGTTCCGTTTTGAGACGTCCAGCCAATGAAAGGGGCCAATGGGCCTGAAATTTTTACATTTTCTTTTCTTTTTTTTCCCTCGTCTTGAAGAGAGGTTTCCCCCCCGCTTGAAGGGACGATTCCAATTGGCGGGCTGCAGGCACCGAAGCACCTGGCATCTGGGGTGGTAGCGGCAGGGGGCTCACGGGCCTTTCAGCGAGATGGCTGCCACCCCTGGGCTCTGTTTGGCGCACCTCATCGGGCCCAAGCCCCTGGAATACACGCAGTAGATGCGCTGCAACTCCCTGCAGGTCCTGCGAGATGTGCCCAGAGGAGGCGGAAGAGGCCCGACTTGTTTTAGCCGCAGTTTGATGACAAGTGAACACATGGAGGGCTTTGCGGAAGGCATCGTCGGCATCGAGAAACTGTTGCTTTTGGGATTCAACATTGTTTGAATCGAGGAAAGCCTCGACGATGGGCGGAAGGGGGCGATGACACTGGCCACCAGCCTTTGTGTGTCCGCCATTCGACCCCTTGAATCGTACGGATACTCCGTACGCACCCAAGCAGCACTTGTTGCTCCGTTTGCTTTTTCCCAATCACCACCTACATAGTACCCATTGCGGCCACACCGCTCCTTCAGTTTGCTTTTTCGCGTCTTCGCATCAATCAGGCCGTCGTCTTCTTGTGTGGAGGTGCAATCTTCCTTGCGTCAGCGATTTCTGGCCCGCCTGCCCTTCCTTCCAAACGGCCAGGCAGGCCCAGCTGCCTTGTGTACACTGCTCAAAACGCATCATGCCGTCGGCCGTGACGTGTGGCCATCTCGCCGTTTGCTGTTGTGACACCCGCGGCAAGCTTTCCGCAGCTCGGATAGCATGGGACTGTGCCATTGAGACGGCAAGCTCCCCAAACGCCGAGCCGTCCGTCACGGTGTCGTATCATGCCGGGCCCTTCACATGGCCGGCCGTGGCGACCTTGAGGATGTCTCCCTCCAGCCCAGTGACGTGGACAACGTCGACACCGGCCCTCTGCAGCGCCGCCCGCCCCGTGTTGTCCTTGACGAATTTCTCAGGCTCCTGCACCCCAACATAGACGGTCGTGACGATCGACCGCAGACGCAAGATACGCTTCGTGCAGGGCAGGTTCCCGCTCAGCCGGGTAGAGCACGGCTCCATCGTGGTGTAGAGCACGAGGGGCGTCTCGACGACGGAGCCCAGCTCCTCCTCGGCCACCTCGTGCTGCTCCGCCAGCTTCATGAAGCAGCACTGCTCCGCGTGCGTGTTGCCGGGCAGCTCCAGTGTGTACCCCGTCGCCACGACGGCGTTGCTCTTGGGGTTGACGAGCACCGCCCCGACGCGGTAGTTGGTTGGCTTCGGAGGCGACTGCTTTGCGAGCGAGAGGGCGTACTGCAGGTAGGCCTTGTGGTCGCCGGGCGCAATCGGCGCTGGTTCTACGGCATCGAGCTCTGAAGTCATTCTGCCGCGGTGTGACGAATTGATTGTGGTGCCCTCTAAGGATGCGATCGATCTACCTACTTGATGCTGGTCGAGAAGCTCATCCCGGTCTGGGGCGGAGATGGAGGGGTTGGGCTGTCACGCTGTGTCGGTATTGCATGTGCCGGCCGCCGACTTCCCACACGGTAGAGCGGGTCCGTTTTCTGACGCACGGCTCTTTCCGTGCCACCGACACGACCCACACCACTTTAGCTTTCGCGTCTTCGAAGCTCCAAGAGCGCGTCGCATAGCTCCATTCTCATCAACCTGACATCGACATTCTCCTTCGCGTCCCTGAAAATGTCGTCTCCCGCTTCCGACGATCTCGTAGAGGGCGAGCCGCCCGCGATCGATCCTTATGAGATTCTAGGTATCGACCGCGAAGCCACCGCCGACCAGGTCAAGTCGGCCTACCGCAAGGCGGCGCTCAAGAACCATCCCGGTAAGATGCCCTCGATGCACCGAGTCCTCGGTCTTCGACCCCGGCTGACCCTTTCCCGGCAGACAAGGTCCCCGACGAGCAGCGGGACGAGGCAAAGGAAAAGTTCCAGTCCATCGCCTTCGCGTACGCCATCCTCTCGGACCCCGCGCGGCGCAAGCGCTATGACACTACCGGTTCGACTTCCGAGTCCATCGTGGACTCGGAGGGCTTCAACTGGTCCGACTACTACCGCGAGCAGTTCCGCGACGCGATATCCGCGGACGCCATTGAGAAGTTTGCCAAGAAGTACAAGGGCTCGGACGAGGAGAAGGATGATGTCCTCATCGCCTACGAGCAGGGCAAGGGCGACATGGACAAGGTGTACGAGTCGGTGATGCTGAGCGACGTCCTCGAGGACGATGAACGCTTCCGCCAGATCATCGACGAGGCCATCGCCGGCGAGGACGTGCCGGCGTTCAAGAGGTACACCAAGGAGAGCAAGCTGTCCAAGGCAGCCCGTGTCAAGGCGGCCAAGGGCGAGGCCGATGAGGCCGAGGAGTACGCGAAAGAGCTCGGCGTGCACGACAAGCTCTTCGGCGGCGGCAAGAAGGGCAAGGGCAGCAAGAAGAGCAAGGGTGGCGATGAGAGCGATCTGGCCGCGTTGATCAGGAGCAACATGCAGAAGCGTGCAAACATCCTAGACGACCTCGCGGCCAAGTTCGGCGTCCCCAACGAGTCCAAGAAGGGCGGCAAGAAAAGGGCCGTCGTCGAGGAGGAGCCCTCGGAGGAAGCTTTCCAGGCTGCGGCGGCGCGGCTGAAGAAGGCCAGGTCGGAAGAGAGAAAGCCGGCGCGGGCGGGCAGGTCGAAGAGGTAGCATGTTTGATTCGGCGTCAGGGCGTGTCACGGGACCGGCATGGGCAAGGGCAAATTCGGCGTGATACTATGGATAAGCCGGGATGGCTAGCGAAATAAAGGATTTTTTTCATTGAACAACACGGGAGGCAAATAAAATCATGGACTTTTTTCCCTTACTGACGGCAGACCGCGATCAACTGCTTCATCCAATGTGTCGATACTGATAGCGGGAGATGCCCAGGTGCCCGGGGCCCGGGTAGGCGTCATCGTGTGGCGCCAGCTGCTGGGCGCCACATTGCGGGGCACTAAGTACCTAAGCCCCTGGAAAGACATCCCCAGGTCAACCACTGTTTCTTTTCCCTGGGGCAAGTCGACATAGGCTAAACTGTCCATCTACACTCTACGCGACGCGCCGACACGAAAGCTCGCCGACAAACCTCGACGCCCTTGGAATGATGGTTATTTCCGCCATCCACCGAATCTGACCCAAGCCGACCATGCGATGACGGGCGACTCGTCTGCCGGCCTCTATCCGCGATACTGCCTCCACCTCTCGCCCACCTTCAACAACTGGTGCCTGCTGCACGTAACCGACATTCACGCCCTCCGGTCGGTCCCTGGCTTCGAAGGTCCGTCATGTGCTCTGCCCTTGCAGCGCCGGCCGCCAAGCTGACACCCCGTCACAGTGCAGGACTTTTACTTCCACGAGAACCTACCGATCAAATGGGTCCGCATCGTCGGCATCGTCGTCGCAGTTGAGGACTTCCCGGGACGCCGCGTCTACACGGTCGACGATAGCAGCGGGGCGTGCATCGAGTGCACCGTGCCCCTGAAGGCGCCTCCGAGGGAGACGGCTCCGACGGCAGACCCCTGGCAGGCACCCGTCCGGCCGCGGCCACTGCCCCCCGCCGACTGCGTGGACGTGGACGTGGGCTCGGCGGTCGACATTAAGGGCGGCCTGACGACGTTCCGCGACGAGATGCAGGTCAAGATCGAAAAGGTCAAGGTGCTCAAGTCGACGGAGCAGGAGGTGGCGCTCTGGGAGCGGCGCACGCGGTTCCGCAGTGAGGTCCTGCTGCAGCCGTGGGTGCTCAGCGAGAAGCAGATCCGGCGGTGCAGGAAGGAGGAGATGCGGGAGAAGGGCGGCGACGACGACAAGGAGCGAAAGCGAAAGAAGGACACGGAAAGGCGGCGCGAGGAACGCAAGAGAGAGGTCGATGTGTCGGAGAGGCGGCGCAGGGAAAAGAAGGGGGCCGACAAGGCGGCCGCTGACGAGGCGGCTGTCGAGACGCAGGTCCTCGACCGGTATCACCTCTACCAGATGAGGAGGATACGAGAAAAGGCGGAGGAGAAGAGGATGTCGTCTTCCGGCGGGCTTAGGCGGCACGTCCTGGACGAGAGCCTTCGAGGAAAGTACAGTGCATTAGGATTGTGATTCGTGACTGGGACCGGACGGATTGGGACTGGCGCTTTGGAGTTGTGACTTGCACGGGATACCCGGGGAGGGAGTGTATTTTGGGACGTTTACCACACGAACATTGCTTCAATTGCTACAAATCTGTTCAGTCGCTGGGCCTCTGTTTTCACGTGTGTCTGCTGCCCACCCAACTGCGGTTGTGTGGTTGTGGTCGATGCCCGTCTGGCTGATACGGTGTTCGCCAAGACCACCCGCCAAGGCGCAGAGATCGACCTGCCCGCCGCCGGCAGGAACGGACGGTCGGACACAGCCGGCCGCACAAGAGCCGGTCTACACCATCAACTCCAAGATGCCGTCAAATGACCCGAAATCCTGGCCGGCTGGCAGCTTCGAGAATGCAACCCCGACCCCCGTGGACCGTGTCGGCAGTCCTGTCCTTACGTCATTCCCGTAGACGCTGAGCTGCCGCTGACCCCGCCGGAGTTGGCTCCCTCGCGAATAGACGACGTGATGATCTGCTGACGGGCTGTTCGCTCCCCTCGCTGCGTGCCATCGTGGTCGGAGGCCAGGTGAGCGGTCAATGGCACGACTCGATTTTTCCACCGTTGGCCGTCGCCCAGCGTCCCCCTCTTCTGCCATGCAATCGCCCTGGGCCCGGCAGGTCTGATGCCGGAGGGTACCCACGCCAAGGGCAGGCACGCGTCAGCCGAAGAGGGTCAACTTCGTCCCATTAGTCGTGCGTCGAAACTTCCTCCCTCGGAGAACCCGACCACCGCCAGCGACACCGCCTGCTGTAATTTGCATAACTTCCCCGCCGCCGCTGCTTTGCCATCGCCGCATCTCCTGCTCCGCCGCCTCACGGCTTCAAGATTCCCGCCAGTGGTGTTGTTCAGCTCAGACCTCGTTCTTGGACACTGACTCGTTACGTTTCCGAGACACCATCGCCGCCGAACCACCCCCATCGATCAGGTTAGATCGTGATCCTACTCTTCCGCAGACCTAGGTGGGTACTCTTCCGCCGCCGGCACACGTCGTTCTGGAAACTGACCAGCTTGCTAGCCAGCCGTTTACATTCCTAAAAGGTGAGACCCAGCCATTGTCTGCGAGACCTTTGCATTCCCTCGCGCCCGATGCTGCGCGGTAGCGCCGAGCCCCCCAGCCTTCCGGGCTGCAGACTTCAGCCTGCCGGAGCGATGCTGTCCTTCTGCCGTCGGGCGAGGACTCTCAACGACGGAGGCTGGATGCTTGGCCGAACCTTATGCGCCGTCCACAGGCGTGCCCAGTGGCTGAAGGCAAACATGATGGTCGGCGTCTACATAACACGTAGACGAGCCCGATGAGGCTCTGTCCCGTTTGCTCTCTCCCGTATTGGCGGGAATCAGCTTCAAGATGTCGTTTCTCAGGCTGACGTTGACGCAGGTTCTCCTTTGTGAGACTGCTTTCGCCTTATTCCATCAGCAGCACGTACGCCTCCACGTTGCTGACCGCGCCCCAAAGTCTGCTGGCGAGCTTCATTTTCGCCCAGTGCTTGAAAACCGAGATCTGACCTGCCTCACCGAAACGGCCAACCTGACCGTCACCGTCAGCGTTACGAGAGGAGCACAGCAGCCTTCGGACCCACCCGGTGCAAGTGCCGAGCCCGGTCCGGCCATCACCAGCGCGCAGTCGGGCAACACGGTAATCGTCTTGCCATCGCTGACCGGCCAGACGCCGCAGACCACGGGAGACGTTCACTCCAGCCTCGAGACCTCGGGCAAAGTCACGACTTGCCCTCTTATATCAGACCCCATCCCGACGCCCTCGTCCCTGATTCAACCAACAACAGCAGCAACCACAATCCCGCCGCTTCCCTCGCCACCGATGGCATCCGCAGACATCTTCGCCGAGCCCATCGGCACGGCGCCGCCCCCGGCTTCGATCCCCGTCCGTGACGACCACCCGGTCCCGCGCAAGGGCATCACGTCGAGCACGCCGCTTCAGACCAACAAGTTTTACTCCAATTTCTTCCTCGGCGACCAGACGGCGCCGACGTACACTTATCCCTATGGTATTGCCTGGGGCGCGGGCCGAGGCGCCGCGGCGAGCTATGGCATGACCATCTCCCACATCGAGGCCAACCAGCGTGTCTTCGGCCCCAACAAGCCCTCGGGGGCAGCGGCGTACTTTATCAACCCGGTGGGCATCCAGTCTATGGTCGTCAGCGCCGAGGAGCTCGGCGGGCAGACCACGATCGGGGTGGACAGCGTCACGGCCTTCTCAGCCAGGATCCACCTGCTGCCCGGGCCCGGCACCGTCCCCGCGGTGTCTTTCCCCCTCGTCCAGGGCATGCCGTTCGTCACCGCGCAGTACACCGGCGCGACTCCCGTGATACGCACGGGCGTCTTCTTCCGGACCGTCACGCGCGTTACGCAGGACCCGAAGCCCGGCGTCGCCAAGTACACCTTCCAGCTCGAGGACGGCAAGATCTGGCGCCTGTATGCGTACGCGACCACCGGCGACCAGCTGGACCTGCAGGTCGTCAACAACGGATACGCGCGGTCGTCGAGGCCCTTCTTTGGCACCATCCAGATTTGCAAGGACCCCGGCAACGGCGAGGCGGTGCTCGACCAGGCCGCCGGCGTCTACCCCACGACCGTGGAGCTGTCGGGATCGGTGAACGGCGACACTGGCTCTTACACCTTCAAGTTTGCCAAGGAGGGGCACCCGGATGGCAAGCTGCTCATGTATGCGCTGCCGCACCACGTCGCTTCCTTCGACTCCACGACCAGGGCCGCCATCCAGGACGTCCAGCTCCAGACCCCTACAAAGGGCGTTGGCGTCGCCGTCCTGGCCGACCAGTGGACGATGGTCGAGTCGAACCTCCCGCTCGACATGAACTTTGCGCCCTGGAGCCCCGATCGCGGTTCCATCACCGCGATCTCCGACCAGGCCCGGGCCGTGATTCGCGGGTTTGCGGTCCAGGAGATCTCCCAGAACATGGGCGCCCAGTCGGACTTGGACTCCATGTACTTTAGTGGAAAGGTTTGTCGTCTCTGCAAAGTAACGGCGATCTTCTCTGACGTTGTATTCCAGGCGCTGGCCAAGTTTGCCATCATGCTCGTTGCTGTCAACGACATTGTCGGAGACACGGGCCTGGCGCAGTCGGGCCTCAACCAGCTCAAGGGAGCGTTTGCGAGGTTCGCGACCAACCAGCAAAAGTTCCCGCTGGTCTACGAAAGTGGGTGAACCTTTCCAGGACTGATAGTGTGAGTGACTGACTGACTGGGCCTCCAGGAGCCTGGGGAGGAATCGTGTCCTCGGCCACCTACATCACGGGCAACGACGGAGCCGATTTTGGCAACACGCAGTACAACGACCACCACTTCCACTACGGCTACCACATCCTGGCCGCCGCGGCCATGGCTCACCTGGACCCGGCCTGGATGGAGGAGAACAGGGCCTACGTCGACGCCCTCGTGCGCGACGTGGCGAACCCGAGCACCCAGGATCCGTACTTTCCGACCTGGCGCGCGTTCGACTGGTACCACGGGCACAGCTGGGCCCACGGCCTGTACGCCTCGTACGATGGAAAGGTGAGTGCTGTCGCCGTGCACATGGGAGGCAGCCGCTGACAGCGTCCAGGACCAAGAATCGAGCTCGGAGGACATGATGCACGCGTACGCCCTCAAGATGTGGGGAGAGGCGTCGGGCAACACCAACCTCGCGATGCGGGGCAACCTCCAGCTGGCCATCATCGCGCGCGCCCTCCAGAACTACTACCTGTACAAGAGCGACAACGCCGTGCAGCCGCCGCAGTTTATTGGAAACAAGGTGGCCGGCATCCTGTTCGAGAACAAGATCGACCACACGACGTACTTTGGGGCCAACATCGAGTTCATCCAGGGCATCCACATGATCCCCCTGCTCGCGCCGTCGCCGTTCGTCCGCACCCCGGACTTCGTGCGGGAGGAGTGGGACGTGTACTTTAGCAACGGCCGCGTCGACAACATCCCCGGCGGCTGGAGGGGCATCATCTACGGAAACCTGGCGACCATCGACGGTAGGGCCGCGTTCGACTTTTTCAACAGCCCCAACTTCGACCCCGGCTGGATCGACGGGGGCGCGAGCTTGACGTGGTACTTGACGTACGCCGCAGGTGAGTCGAATCGGTGGTCTTCTGGGTTGAGCGTGGTTACTGACGTGGTTTCTAGCGATGGGAGGCATTTGAGAGTCGCAGGAAACATGACACACAGTCAGGATAGAGTACATGACGGAGCAACACGATGCTACGAGGGCGGCAACATTGGAATTGGGCAGTCTGCTTGAGTTAATGATAGAATGGAACGGGCCACGAGCAGACGTAACAGTAATCCTCACGACCACGACAGCCGCGAGGCGAACGGCACGAACACAATGACCTAAATAGCATATTCTACGAATCAAGGGTGGAGTTTGTCCTTTGCACCTATTATCTACGATTGTTTACCAGTCTTGACCGCTAGTCGAGCAAGTCACAGAGTCGTTGTCGAGTTTCCAAGACTCTGATTTCCTATTCCGAGCTAGCTGGGCCGCCTGTTCTGCAACCCACGAGAGAGAGAGAGAGAGAGAGAGAGAGAGAGAGATGTAGACCCTGCGTCATCTCGAGATCTGGGGGTTTGATTAGTCCCCAGGTAAGCTCGGGGGGTGTCGTATCTTGTCTACATTTTCCTGCACACGCCCCCCTATATTATCAGTACAGTACGGAGTACACATGGGAAGAAAAACGTCGAGAAAAACATGGTCGAAAACATGGCTGCTGCTGTCGTTCGTTCCTGCCCAGGGGTGTGTGTGTGCGATGATGACGCGTCACCCATCCACGTAACACGGGTCCCCGGCTTCCCGGGGGTGTTCTTTGGGGGCCAAAAAGCTAAGCTTTTCCTGTTGTTCGTCGCTGGCTTGAGGAAATGCTTATTACAACCGCTTTCGAGAATCAGGCTGCCTACATACGGTGTACTTTTTCTCTGCCTAATGGGTGCGCTTTGTGAAGTATCATATTTATGTGCAAGATAGGTTCAAGGGTACGAAGGTTTGTGGTTGTCCCCCAAGGAGGTTGAGATGTACACGAACACGGTGACGAAATACATATACGCACTGTCCACCAACACTGTACGAGTTTTGCATGGGATTGGCATTGAATTGGCTTCAGAGCATCGATTCCATGAAACACTCTTGGCACTTCCAGTCAACTGCGGTTAGAGTAGCCCGATTGAACACATCGAAGGTTGTAGGCCAGGTTCGTCGTTACACGTCAACCCGGAGTTCGGTTGTCAGGCGGGTTGACAAGTACAGCTGAACGGCTGAGGCTGCTCGGGAGAGTGTTTGGAGGGGACGGCCAGCGGGAGAGGCTTTTCCCATCACGGCGGTCGATATTGGACGCATGGACGAAACAACGCGGCCCAACGGCAAGGGCGGCGCACCACCCGCATTTGGGCTGAACGAGAAGAGCGTCCCTGCGGTTCATCTTCGAACAGAGGGAGGTGTACTTGGTCTATAAGTTCGGAAGACGGCACCATCGGCTCAGGCACGATGCACACACGGATGAGCGTCGCGGAGTCTTCGGCCGATGCGGATCACACGAGACGACGTGCCCGGGCTGGTCTCTACTTGAGTTGAGACGACGCTGCGAGCGCCTTGGAGACCCGGCGCCGTGGTGTAGGCTCGACTGCAGGCGCAGACCGGACTTGCGGATGCGTCGTCGTTATCCTCCAGGCAGAGAAGTCCGCTTCCGCCTGCGCAACTACGATTGCGCAACTCACTTGCGCAACGACGCGGAGGCCTGTTGGCTGAGTTGAGACAAGCCAGCAGAGCCAGAGTACAAGTGGTCGGCTTGCACAAATTACAAACTGCCCGGGTTCATCGGTTGTACAGCTGCGACAACGAGGCGGCCGACAAAGTGCCTCGAGATTCAGATAACCGACCCTGGCCAAACTTCGACAACTAATTGGCTAAGCCCTTGAGGTCCACGTGCCTCTTGCGAAGCACTCGACGAATGTGCCGTTCGTGGCCGTGGCCGGAGATTGGTGGGGGTGGAGAGAAGATTGTCAGACGGACGCTGGCGGTGGCTGTGAGAGTGCCAGCGCACGCTCGAGGTGTCGTGAGCGCTCGCATGAAGCATTGCGAGAAGGATGACTCGGGAGTCGGTTCCAGAGTGAATCGCGAACCTCCGTGCCCGCCCCCGCATTTAAGAGTTGAGGGAATCGCTGGGCATACCACCCATCCGGCTAGGTGCCTCCAAGGGCACATTCACACACTCAATCAGAGGATTCAGCGTTCGCGGCCGCTGTGGTGTTCGAGACTCGAGATGGACGGGGCTGTGCGCGTTCTGGCTCTGGCCGTAAGAGCTGGGCAGTGCAGCGAGCCAGATGTGCCGTGTTACATGGTAGCCTACCTGTGCAAGTCCCTACATGGCAGTGTGAGATGGCCAAGAGTCAGATGCGATGGAAGAGAAGCTTTATCGATAGGGCGATAAGGGTCCAGAGCGGGCCCGCGAAGCAACACCTGTGAAGCCGGCACCGGGGCAAGGTTCGCTCTGGCGATTCCGTCGGGTCTCGCAGCTGGGGGGTCCGCAGATCGGTGCATGGGCTCCGAATCCGAGTGGACGAGGTGGAACCGGGACCCCGCCCTTCGCAGCAGGCCAAGGCAGGGCGTTTCGCAGGGCAACCGGAAACAGCATTGGCAGGCCCAGGCAGGGAGGCAACGCTGGAGCTTGTTTGCTTCGCCTTAGGAAAGGTACGTACCGAGTCGCAGGCCAAAAAAGTCAAATCTTTGGGACGAGACCGGGAGTCGTCCCTGTCTTGAGATTTGGGACATCTCGTCTGGACTCTGGGATAATTATGTAGACAACATTGGGGCCAGATGCTATTTTTTTCTGATCCGGAGCTCGAGCTGTTTGTCGCAAGTCGTCTGGTCCCCTGAGCCGAAGGTCAGGACGACCTCCCTGGCAGTGGGACGGCCTCGTGCCGAGACGAAAAAATGTGGAAAGGGACTGTCAGCCAAGCCTAAACTTGATCGTTTTTGACTCCAAGGTTTTTGGCGGCGAGGTTGCTGCGGCAATAGGGGTGGGCTGCCGGCTGCAAAAATTTGGGTTCGGGATGGTGAAGGGTAGATGCCGAATAGCCTTTGCGGTTGAATGAATTGCTGGAACGCAAACGGAAGCCGTCCCAGGGAATCCTCGGCTGCCCTTGAAATCAGAAGTCGATACCCGTAGTACGCCCGTGATCGAAGAGACCGAACAAACCGATGATGACGGAACCAGGGGGGACGGATCAACGCCAGGACGGGAGAAGGGGCTTCGGGTAGTACTTGAATCTCGAGGCGGCCGAAGGACCATGGTGCTGTCACCGATTTGCCGTACTGCGTTAGCGGTGACGCCCTCGAAAGTCGAAACCTGGGATTGAGCGGAGCACCAGGAGACAGGAGGCAGACGACGTCGTAAAATGTGTCGTAAAAAGAGTGTTCACATTGCTTGTGGCGGAAAAGTGGGAGGTGCTGCAGTGGAGGAAAGTGGGCGAGGAGAGAGAGCGGCGCCGAACAGGAAACGGCGGAGAAATTGGGAGGTAACGCCAGACAGCTCAGCCACGCTTGGCATTTAAGCGGGCCTTCATTGGACGCCGCCGACTTCACCCCTTGCTGAAACCCGTGAGGTTGCTGGCTAGCCCGCTGTAATGACGTTTGGGGGAGGGGGGAACCACAATGTTCGAAGCTTTTTAGAGGCTGCTCTAGTGCGAGACGAGGTAATCGCAGTGGGAAGGAGAGCAAGGAGAGGCCATCCGATGCGGTCATTGGGAGGGAAGGTGCCGCCTGCATGGGCTGCCTCCCTTGGGATCCATACCAACTGCAGCAACTTTGGGAAATAATACCTAGGTACTTGGGTACTTCCAGGTGTGCGATCCTTGGCCCATCCATGTCGGTGACATGACAGGACATACCACAGTGACCACACACACCTCTCACGAGCAGCAACAGGTTCAGCAGAAGCAAGAAGCTACCATACCATACCATAGTACGGCATTGTGAGCAAAGACGCCGTGCTGGCTTGTTCCGTCCCACGTTTCCCGCATCTTTGCCTGACAGAAAAAGGGGGCTGTGTATCTTCTCTTTCCTGCAGCTCCGTCCAACCACCCACCCCCCCAAAATTCTTTTTTTCCCTACGGATACGCAGCTTGCCCATCCCCATCGCTTGCACTGAATCTGGAACTGGAACACGGCTTGTCGTCTCTTGCTTTGAATTGTTCTCTCCCGTGTGTCTCGTTTGCCTCGTCTTGCTCCGCGCAGAGACTACCAACTGGCGTTGCGTTCGCACACCACCACTTCATTCGGATACCTAGAGAAAGCCTCTTGAGAACTCGACTCGATCACGACCCCATTGTTCCTTTGGCGCCGTGTCTGGTGTCTGGTGTCTGAGCCTCTCGTCACAGTCCATCCGGCTGCACATCCATCCATCCATCCATCCACTTGGACCACCACCTCTCACGCTCCGATACCAGATCCCTCAGTACCTTGCGACTTGGCGGCCCAACGTGCTGCGAGTAGCGCATCGCCCATTGGATCGCGCCGTCACTGACCGACGTTTACCCCACTCTCATTGCCGTCGGGCGGCAGAGGAACAGGCCTCTCCAGGGATCTCGTGCGGCCGTCCGGCCCAAGGAAGAGAGCAAGCAGTAAGAGCGTCCGTCGTCGGAATCAGCAAGCAGTGTGCGGTGCAGTGCAGTGCAGAGTGCAGGCAGATTGCAGCGCATCGCAGGTACTCTTCATACCGGTTGGGTAAGGTAGCGTCCTCGGTGAAGAGACAGATAGGTACATTCCGTACCTACCTACACGATGGTTTGTAAGTACCGCCGCTCTATTATTCTCTTGTTGCTGTTGTTACCACCCTCCAACGGTCCTTTTTGAGCTCATCTCTGTCCCTCCGGATGCCTCCCGTCTCCTTGCCGGCCGATAGAGAAAAAGGGTACCTACACTATCTGCCTCAACCTTGGCTGCTACTAGTACTTCTAAGCGGCCTTTGCCTTGTCTGCTTCTTCCACTTCAACGAGTCCTGCTCGCTTTTTTCTCACCATCCATTTGCTTGGCCCGCAAGCCCCATTTCTGTCCCCCCATGCACCTGGTCCATCATTACCACCTTAGCGTCCCTGTGTAGCTGCAGTGCACTCCCTGTCCGTGGCAATTCCATACCTGCTAGTCTGGAGCTGTCTTCGGCGCTGGTCAACAACCTACGAACATTTTCCCTCCCTCCTCCAAGCCACTTTGAGCATCGCAACCACCCACCACTGGCTCTGCTCGGTTCTTCCACTTCTCTTCGTACCTATTTTCCCACCATTCCTGCGGATCGAGGCGCACTTCTACTCTTGGTTCGCCTTGTCCCGGATCGTCGCTCCTTGTCCTTTATTTTTATTTTTCTCCTTCTATTTTGGTTCCTACTCGCCGGCTGCCTCGTTCCCCAACCCTATCGCCTTCACCGAGCTGCCTTCGCACCACGCGCGCGACAGCAGATATTGCCTTGTTTCTAGGTGGTCAGGGCTCCGGCTAATATGACGGCGCGATGTCCGACAATTCAGCCAACCAGCATTTTCGCGGACAGGTCCGCTCTTGGGGCAGCACCAACAAGCCCAACGGTCGCGATGGCGGCGTGGACGAGAACTCGCCCCTACTGAACGGGAACCACCCGGACCTCCACGACCACCACGACCACCACGCCAACGGGGCCAACGGCGACGACGAGCACCGCGGCAACAAGACGCTCAAGTTCTTCTTCGACACGAGGCATACCCCCGGGACTGACAGCAGCAACGTCGCCGTCAAGTACTCGTCCCACGCCTGGCACATCACCAAGGTCACGATCCTCAGCAGTAGGTCGCAACCGTCCTGTTTTCTGGGCTTCTCTTGCTGATAACCGTCATCCCAGACTATGTCAACTTTTTGCTCGTCATGGTGCCGATCGGCATCATCGCCGGAGAATCCAACTGGAGCCCGACGGCCGTCTTCACCATCAACTTCTTCGCCATCATCCCGCTTGCCGCCGTCTTGTCGTTTGCGACCGAACAGATCTCCATGAAGCTGGGCGAGGCCCTCGGAGGGCTGCTGAACGCTACATTCGGAAACGCCGTCGAACTCATCGTCAGCATCGTCGCCCTGAAGGACAACCAGATCGAGGTCGTCCAGTCTTCCATGCTCGGCTCCATCCTCTCGAACCTGCTGCTCGTCATGGGCATGTGCTTCTTCTTTGGCGGCATCGTCAACATGCGCGACAGGGTAACGGGACAGGGCATGGAGCAGAGCTTTGCGTCCGCCACGGCGCAGACCACTTGCTCGCTCATGACCCTGTCGTCGGCCTCGCTGGTCATCCCTGCCACTGTAAGTGCATTATCCAATGCGCGCGCATCTACCCCGCTCCGTGACTGACACCTCGCAGCTCTACTCGGTGCTCGACAAGGCTGAGGCCAAGGAGAAGGAGCACAGCATCCTGCTGCTCTCCCGAGGCACCGCCATCATCCTGCTGGTGCTGTACATCATGTACCTCTGGTTCCAGCTGCGCACGCACCCCAACCTGTTCGACGCCGAGATCCAGCACCACAACGAGGAGGAGCCCGAGGAGCCCGTCATGGGCCCCATCGCCGCCGGCGTCGTGCTCGTCGTCACCACAGTCCTGGTTGCCATCTGCGCCGAGTACCTGGTCGGCAGTATCGACCCCCTCGTCGAGAGCGCGCACATCAGCCGCAACTTTATCGGTCTCATCCTGATTCCCATCGTCGGCAACGCGGCAGAGCACGTCACGGCCGTGGTCGTGGCCATCCGAAACAAGATGGATCTCGCTATGGGCGTTGCTATCGGCTCCAGCATCCAGATCGCGCTCCTTGTCACCCCCTTCCTCGTCATCCTCGGATGGGCCGTCCTCGACAAGCCCATGACCCTGCACTTTGAGACCTTTGAGACGGTTGCCTTCGCTTTCTCTGTGCTGGTCGTTACGTACACCGTGCAGGACGGCAAGTCCAACTACTTGGAGGGAGCAATGTTGCTGGGACTCTACATCATTATTGCCCTGGCTTTCTACGTCAGCCCGAGCGACGCCTTGGACAAGGTCCTGTCTGCCGTCCAGGGCTGAGGGCGGCCGCCAGGCGACGATACGTTACGCAAAACAACAACCCAAGAAGCGCAACCCACTGCGCGCTACACGATACGCTGTAGCACAACGCCGCAAGCCTCTTGGCGAGCATACTCCGCCCCTATATCCAATGGGCGGCTTGGCGCTGACAAGAGGCTTGGCATGAAAAAAGAACCTAACAAGTCCGTCTCGACCGAACCGTCTCACGAATCGACGCAGGTCATGATCGGCATTTCCGTCGCTAAAAAACTTTACCTCCCTTGTGTGCATATTTCCTTGGTGTGTCTCTATCTCGACTGTACTATATTCCACGGTGGTGACTTTTTCCAGGGGGTTGGTTGCTGTTCCAGATTCCCTAACGGATACGGAGAAATTGGTGTTCGCACAGGTACAAAGAAGAAAAAAAAGGTTCGGTCCGTAATCGATAGTATTCTTCGCAACGAATGACAGAAGTCCTTTTTGGACAGTTTGAGAGAAATGCCCGATTTTATTAACCCGTGAACGCCTGGTACCGCGCCGGATACCGCCATGAAATATTCTATGTATGGATAGACAGCGCAAAATGTAGATTCGACATGCGGTCCTACTCCTGATCCCGTGTCTCTCCCTCCTACAACGTCGGCCTCGACATGGGCGCGATGATGCCCTGCTTCTTGAGGATGCGCGGCTTCGTCGCCTCCTGGTGGGACTCCTTGGTGACCCACTCCGGACCCAGTGGCAGACGGAGCGAGCGCTCGTACTGCGCTCTCGACTCGAAGGGGTGCGGGAGCTGCGACGCGAGGTACTTGTCGTTCTGAATGATCATTAGCATCGCGTTGGGGCATAGGAGAAACAAAACCAAACATGACCTGGGAGCATACCTTCTTGACCCGCTTCTCGCTGATGATGACCTTCGCCAGCTTGGCGTCCTTGCGGTCCGCCTTCTTGACGCCCTCGACCTTGGTGAGGAACCGGCCCTGCTGCCTCTTCTTCTCGCGCGCGCTGACGCCGTCGCCGACCCAGCCGCCCCAACCGGGCAGCGTGTTGTCGACGATCTTGTCGTCGTCGGCCGCCTCGACCTCGGCCTTCTCGCGCGCGAACTCGGCCACCACGTCGCTGCCCGCGAACGCCTTGCTCATCATGTCGATGTCCTTGATCGCGAGGGGCATGTGGATCTCGACGCTGTCGTCCGAGTCCTCGGCATCGTCGTCGTCCTCCGCCGCCTTGGCCTTGGCCTTGGTCTTGGTCTTGGTCTTCTTGGGCGCGGCGATGGCCACGTCCTGCTTGCTGTCGAGCTGCAGGCCGCCGGTCTGCGCCTTGACGGACTTCTTGCGCGGGGCGGAGGACCACGCGGAGCCCGTGGTCGACGACGGGCCCGCGGTGATGGAGTAGCCCGCGTTGACGGCGCTGTTATCCGGGACGTCTTCGCCGTCGTCCTCCGCCTCCTCATCACCCCCGGCGGCCTTCTTGCTCTTCTTGTTGCTCTTGGACAGCGCCGGCGCCGAGATGGCGGGCTTGGCGGCGCCGCCGAACTTCTTGCGGCCGACCTCCGTCGCCTCTTCCTCCTCCTCCTCGCTGCCCTCGGCGTCGGACGCGAGGTCCCGGCGGATCTGCGCGACGAGCTCGTCATTGGCCTTCTTCTGCGCCGCCTCGGCCTTCTTCATGAACTTCATCTCCAGCAGCTTCGACCCGGGGCCGTCCTCTTCCGCCTGGCGCTCCGCGCGCTCGAGCTGCTTGAGCAGCCTGCGCCTTTCCTGGCCCTCCTCGTCGAACTCGTCCCCGTCAGACTCGTCGTCGTCATCGTCCTCATCCTCAGACCGCTCGCTGTCCGTGCCGCCGGCGCGCCCCTCCTTGCGCTTGCGCAGCTCGTCCTCGCGGCGCGCCATGTCGTGCAGGCCCGCGCGGTACTCGTCGTCCCACACGGCGCGCTTGTTCGACGCGCCGAGCTTGGCCCACTTGGACTCGCGGTGTCGGGCGCCGACGCGCTCCAGCGCCCGCGCGCGGTCCGCCGCGTCCCGCTCCGCGTCCGAGTCGACCTCGCCGTTCTCCGCGGCCTCCTCCTGGCGCTTCATCTCGTCGCGCTCCTTCTCCTTGCGGTGCACGCGGTGGTACGCCTTGCTCTTGATCTTCTTGATGCGCGCCGCGCGCTTGGCCTCGCGCGAGTTGAGCTCGCGCTCCCGCCGGCGCTGGTTCATCAGCTCCTTGAGCTCCTCCTTGGACATGCCCTCCTCCTCCTTCTCGCGCCTCATCTGGTTCTCCTCCTGCTTGTTCATCGCCAGGCCGCTGGCCTGCATGATGGACATGATGGTCTGCTCGAGCTCCGACCCGGCAGCGGCGTTTTTCGGCGTGATGGCCGCGAGCTCGCGGTTGTCCAGGCCCTCGTCGGCGGCGTTCTGCGGCAGGGGGAACACGAGGTGCTCCGCGCGGCGGTTCGCCTTGACGGTGTCCTGCCAGCGGCCCAGCGTCTCGTTGGCCTTCTCGTACGCCGCGGCGCGCTGCAGGCGGTCCTGCTGCCGGCGCGCGAGGGGCACCTCGAGCTTCTTGCCCGCGCCCGGGCGGGTCTCCTTGGCCTCCTTGGCCATGAGCTTGACCGACTTGCGCATCTGCGCGTCCTTGACGCCCGCGAGGCCGAGGTCCTTGAGGTTGATCTTCTGCTTCTGCTTCGTTGGCGCCGCGTCGTCGTCGTTGTCCTTGCCGCCGCCGTAGCCGGCGATGAACTTCTGGAGCTCGCCGTACTTGGACGGGTCGACCTCGCCGTCGTCGTCCTCGTCGTCGGACGACGGCGGGCTGTCGGCTGCGTCCTCGGACTCGGAGCCCTCGGAGCCGTCGTCGCCGTCCGCCATGGACTCGTCGGATTCGTACTCGTCCAGGGCCTGCGCCAGGTCGATCGCGTCCTCGCCCAGGGAGTCGTCGTCGTCGTCTTCCTCTTCTTCTTCGGAGTCGTCGTCCTAGTAGCCTACTCAGCACAGCTTCCTCTGTCTGTGTCAAATCCTGACCGCACGTACCTGGTTCTTGGACTTGCGGCTTTTGACGTCGTATCCCTCAAAGCCCTCCTCGTCGCTCTCACCAAAGGCCTCGTCACTGTCAATCTCCGAGTCCTCGTCTTCGTTCACGCCGTAGTGCCACTCGTTGCCCTCGCTGTCGCTGCCGTACTCGTCCGAGTCGTCGCCACCAGCTCCCGCCGAGGGCTTTGCCTTCTTGCGCCGGGGCTGTTCCTCATCGTCTTCGTCATCTTCGTCCTCGTCGTCGTCCTCCTCGTCGCGGCTGTGCTTCTTGCTGCCGCCGGTCTCGTTCTGGCCGTCGATCTCGCGGAAGCGCGGCGTCTTCTTCTGCTTGGTCGGGAACTGCTCCGAGGCGATGGTGAAGGCGTCGAGAGCCTTGGCCTGGGCCCTGGCCTTGGACTTGCGGAAGTTTTTGGCCGCCGCCGGCTTCGAGGATATCAGCGGGCGTCCGTGGGACTGCCTGCCGTGGGACTGTTTTGGGGGCATTTTGACGGTGGTGGGTGCTGGTGGTGCTTGACGTGAGCTTCCAACAACCGTCAACGCCTTGTCCCGCTGATCCTGCACACAGACCCTCAACTTTTTCTGATTCTGCCGTGGTGGGTGAAAGGCGGTCAGCCAGAAATTTACAGTGGGGAACCCTTGCTGTCGTTCGTCGAAACCGCGCGCCGGGGTTGGCGGCGTTCAAGGGTGGGTGGGGCTCCTTTTTCGTGCCGAAGGGGTCCGGAGGTACCCATGTACCGTCTGGCCCGAGCCACTCGGCTGCCGTGCATTTCCCATCCCCAAAATTGTTATAATTGTAAGTGAGTCGACTACATCACCAGCTCCAATTCTGCGTCGCAACACTCCTCCACCACCCCCCGGGCCCCAACATGGCGTCTTTCGCACCGGGACTGCGGAGGCTGGCCCTTCGGGCTTCGCCCTCGCTCTTCGTATGCCGCCAATGCCAGCGCCAGGCACCGCAATGGCCCTCGTCGCGCATCCTCGATATCGTACGATCCCAGCAGACCCAGCAGGTCCGATGCTTCAACCAGACCAAGGCGCCGCTGAGCAACACCGTGGCCGCCGCCGAGGCCTCCCCGATCGTGCAGCAGGCTGTTGCCGCGGCGAAGACGGCGAAGCCCGCCGCGAAGGCGGGCTTCTTCCCCAAGGAGAATTCCAAGTCGGTCGCGTACTGGCTCCTCGGCAGCGCCGTCAGTGTCTTTGGTATCGTCGTCTGGGGTGGCCTTACCCGTCTGACCGAATCTGGGTATGTCCCTTCGCACCATACACTGGCAATCCACTGTACTGACAATCCTCCCTCACAGCTTGAGCATCACCGAATGGCGTCCCGTTACCGGCTCCCTCCCCCCGCGCAACGAGGCAGACTGGGAATCCGAGTTTGAAAAGTACCGCGCCTCCCCCGAGTTCAAGCTCCTCAACCCGCACATGACCATGGACGAGTTCAAGAAGATCTACTTCATGGAGTGGTCCCACCGCCTCTGGGGCCGCTTCATCGGCATGTCCTTCGTCCTGCCCACCCTGTACTTCATCGCCCGCCGCCGCGTCACCGCCCGCATGGCCGTCAACCTGCTCGGAATCTCCGCCCTCATCGGCTTCCAGGGCGTCATCGGCTGGTGGATGGTCAAGTCGGGTCTCAAGGACGACCTCTTCGCCCCCGGGTCCCACCCGCGCGTCTCCCAGTACCGCCTGACCGCCCACCTCGGCACCGCCTTCGTCTGCTACTCGTGGATGCTCCTCTCCGCCCTGACGATCCTGCGCACCCGCCGCCTGCTCGCCAACCCGGCTGCCGCCGCCGCCGCGGTCCGCCGCCTGCAGGTCCCGGCCTACAGGACCTTCCGCCGCCTCGCCTTCGCCCTCGTCGGCCTCGTCTTCACCACCGCCATGTCAGGAGCCCTCGTCGCCGGCCTCGACGCCGGCCTCATCTACAACGAGTTCCCCTACATGGGCGTCGGCCTCACCCCGCCCGCCAAGGAGCTCTGGAGCGACTTCTACTGCCGCAAGGAGGACCGCTCCGACCTCTGGTGGCGCAACATGCTCGAGAACCCCAGCACCGTCCAGCTCGACCACCGCATCCTCGCCATGACCACCTTCACCGCCGTCCTCTCCCTCTTCGCCCTCTCCCGCACCCGCCGCTTCTCCGCGGCCCTCCCCGCCGACGTCAAGAAGGGCGCCCTGGGCACCGTCCACCTCGTCCTCCTCCAGGCCGCCCTCGGCATCAGCACCCTCATCTACATCGTCCCCACCTACCTGGCCGCCGCCCACCAGGCCGGCGCCCTCGCCCTGCTCACCGGCGCCCTGGTCCTCGGTCACCGCCTGCACGTGCCCAGGTCCGTCCTGACGAGGGTCGCTGCCTCCAACTTTGGCGGCGCCGGCAAGGCTGGCAACGGGCCCAAGTGGGTTAAACATGCCGTGAAGGCGCAGAAGAAGGCTGCGAAGCAGGCCAAGAACGCCAAGCCCTGAGAGAGTCCATTCGCATCATGAGCAACGAACTGCATTTTGGCATACACATGTATCACACGCGAGCAAAAAAAATATGTACAACACTGTAGAACACGCATCGGATGGCCAAGTCACGTACACCCTCTGAGGGGTGTATTTTTTGTCTTCACGTCTCCCGGCGGGCCCTTTCAAACTTTGTCGTTTCTTTTAATTGATCCCCCTCAACTCTAGACTATGGAATGTCTGCTAGGATATATGTGGGCCGCACCGTTGGGTGCTCTTCACGCGTAGACAATCAAACAATGCGATTCGTCTCTTGACACGCCAGTCCATCCATCCAGGGATTTTTCTTACTTGTGGGCTGCGCCGCCAGGTCAGCAAGTTGTCACGAGTTTGTGGGTGTCGGACTGGACTTACCGATGCCCTCCTCGGGGACGGGCTTGACGCCGACGACCTCCGCCGCGGAGGCCTTCTTCTCCGCCTGCTTCTCCTCCTTCATGAAGGGGAAGGCAAGGACCTCGCGAATGCTGTAGTTGTCGGTCAAGAACATGACCATTCTGTCGATACCCATACCCTGCAAGATTGGTTAGCTCGTATGATCTAACAGCGAAACGGGTTCTAATCAGCGCTTACCCATCCTCCGGTGGGAGGCAGACCGTACTCGAGAGACATGCAGAAGTTCTCGTCGATCAGCTGGGCCTCGTCGTCGCCCTGGTCCTTCTGGCGGGCCTGCTCCTCGAAGCGCAGCCTCTGGTCGAAGGGGTCGTTCAGCTCGGTGTAGGCGTTGACAATCTCCTTCTTGCAAACGAAGGCCTCGAAGCGCTCGCACAGACCGGGGATCTCGCGGTGGTACTTGGCGAGGGGCGACATGACCTGCGGGTGGCCAAAGATGAAGCAGGGGTTGACGCACTGCTCCTCGATGTACTCGCCGACGAGCTTGTCGATCATGCGGCTGTTGGTGAGGGGCGGCGAGCACTCGAGCTTCATCTTCTTGAGGACCTTCTGGAGGAACTCGTTGGTCTCGGCGGTGTGGAGCTGGTCCGCCGGGGGGAACTTCTCGCCGGTGGCCTTCTCGAGCTCGGGAATCATCTCGAAGCGCTTCCAGGGCTTCTCCCAGTTGACCTCGTAGACCTCGCCGTGCTGGGTGTGGAACTTGGTCTTGTAGCCGCCGGTGAGGTGCTTGACGAGGCCGCTGACGAGCTCCTCGGTCAGGTCCATGAGGTCGTAGACGTCGGCGAACGCCTGGTAGAACTCGCAGGTGGTGAACTCGGGGTTGTGGGTCAGGTCGATGCCCTCGTTTCTGAACTGACGGCCGAGCTCGTAGACGCGGTGCAGGCCGCCGACGACGAGCTCCTTGAGGTACAGCTCGGGAGCTATTCTCATGAACATGGTCATGTCAAGGTCGTTATGGTGGGTGACGAAGGGCTTGGCGGTGGCACCACCGGCGATGGGACCCATCATGGGGGTCTCGACTTCGATGAAATCCTGCGGCGTGTTAGCTGGTGCGGCGGCAAAGCTCGGGTCCCGCGGCGCGACTCACCCTGTCATCGAAGAACCGTCTGATGTAGGTGACCATCTTGGATCTCGAGATGAGGATCTGGCGGCTCTTGTCGTTCATGATGAGGTCGAGGTAGCGCTATGGAACTCGTCAGTTGTTCGTCCACCACCAAATCACTCCGAGATCGGACGTCTGATCCGTACCTTGCGGTGGCGCTCCTCGTGGTCCTTGAAGCCGTAGTACTCGTCGGGCAGGGTGTGCAGGCAGGGCGTGAGGAGCACAAACTCGGTCGCGAAGATGGAGAGCTCGCCCTCCTCACCCTTCTCGAGCTTGGACTTGGGCGCCGTCCTGATGATTCCAGTCAGCAGCAAGCTCGCAGCGGGGCGTCATGCAACACCAACCTTCCGGGGTATCCAACGATGCCGACAATGTCACCTGCGCGCGCGAGCGGTGGTCAGTCTACGGGGCTTTCTGAATGCGTGCGCGGGGTGCCGACTAACCTCGACGAAGGTGCAGGTGCTGGTCCTCAAAGGACGGGGCACCCTCGGCAACCTCCTGGGCCTGGGCCATGACCTGGACCTTGACGCCCTCGGCGCGGACATCGTAGAAGAAGAGCTTGTTGCCGGAGGCGCGCTTGTTGTAGATGCGGACACCGACGCGGATGACCTTGGACTTGTCGTGCTCGCCGGACTTGAGGTGGCCAAAGTCCTTGGCGAAGTTGCGCACGTCGTAGTCAGCTGCGGCGGCGTCAGTCAGAATCGGCCATCGTATGAGCTGGTGTGCCTGAATGTATCTGTCTTACTGTGGAACTTGTGGGGGTAGGGGTTGGGAGACTTGGTCTCGCGCAGCCTGCGTCCGTCTGGTCAGTCCTCGCATTGGTTCAGAGGAGCCCGGCAGCGTGACTCACTTGTTGATGGCGCGAGAACGGTTCTCAAAGTACTGGCTGGGGTCGAGGTTCTTCTCGTCGGCCTCGGCGTTGCCCTTCTTGGCGGCGGCGGGCTTGGGAGGAGCAGCGGCGGCCTTCTTGGCCTTCTCGGCCTCCCTCTGGCGGGCCTTCTGGCGCTTCTTAAGCTCTGTCTTGGAGATCATCTCGCCGGTGACATCGTCGAGGAGGAGCTTGGCGGTGGACTCCTCAACCTTGAGGTCCTTGACCTGCTCGGTGGGGGGTTCGGGAGCGCTCGAGTCGGCCATGATTGCGGGGTAGTGTGTATCTAGAGAGAATGGGTTCGTCAATGGGCCGGTTCGAGGATTGAGGGGGGTTTTGTGCTGTTGAGGGCGCCCGGAATTGACTGACTCACCAGGAATCCTACGTCTCGCGATCGAGTTTTTGGCAGTCAAAATTTCACGCTGGGACGAGGGGCAGCAGTGCATTGGCTGCAGCGGGGTAGTCGTACACACGCACTGGAAACGAGTCAAAAAGCATTTGCCCTGACTCACCGCCGCCAAAGGAGGGGCAGACACTTGCGGACGTGGGGGAGGGGTCGCTAGGTACCGCTTACACTACACGAGGTACTGTGTAGATACCGTCCACGTACGGCTCTCGCACGGCCATAACTGAGTCCCCGGATTAGAGGCAAGTTGCAACTATCAAGATTCGTGAGTCACTAATACCAGTTAGCAGTGAATGAGGAAACTGTGGATGATTTATCTGTCGGCAAATGCAAAGACGATAATGGTGATGTTCCTACGCTGACGCAGTTGGCATTGCTATCCTACTACTCTAATTCATCGTTCCACTACTCAGACATTGGGTGAGACTGACGTCTGCTACAGTAACGATACGTCGAAAGATGGTAAAAAACGCTTGATTCCGCTCCCGTCTAACCAGATCTCTCCACCGAAACCTCCCGCTGCTCGCAACCGAAAAGAAGACCGCAGTGCCTAGAAGGCGCCCAAAATGCCTACTCCATCGTCGTTGAAAAGAGTGGGGCCCGCTTCCTCAGGTATTACAGCGTGCACGTTGCGCTCGAGATCGCGCATCATTTTAAACAGCATGAGCCACCACTCGCGAGGTAGAATTACCTTGAAGCTGTAAGTCATTTGGCGTGCCCACCGGACATCTCCCAACAGATTACCCGCGAGGGTTCTGGCGTCCTGGGGGATGGCTGGGATATTTTCGTCTCTCTGGTCTTTTTCTTCTTCTTGCAGGCTCTTGAATTCTATGGGTAGCGTTCGACCTTGGGGGATGGCTGGGGTAAAGGTTTGAAGGTGTCTGTGGATGGTTTCACTTTGAACGCGCAGCTCTCAGCAGAAGGACTCACACATGGATATGCAGGGAATACGTACACGGCGTCGCAATACTCATCTACCCTCTGCTCATTGAAAGACAGTTCCGGGTTCCCCATCTTGATCGGGCGATATCCGATGCTTGGTCTGCTTGAATGCTTGATGTAGCCCTGTTATAGGATGCTTGGTAGAGTGATCGAGTCGATGGTAAACAGTGTAGTAAAATGGTGATGTTACGGGGAGAGATTTGCAGCCCTCGCTGCCTTCTACCCGTTGGCTTATACCTCTGCTTCCCACGAGATGGGACAGGGAAGGCGAGGTTCTCACCGACCAGAGGGGGAGCAGGAATGGCGCCGGGCTCCTTCCATCTGGCAAGACTGCGTCCTGACATGATCGAGTCGACGGGTAAAACGCGACGCATCCGCACCAACTGCCTTCGAGTTGTCGCTTCCGCGCAAAGCTCAGCCATAGCGACTCACCCTGACGTTTCCTCGTTGCAGGTCACAGAAGGGGGGAGGAACAAAGATGAGAACACGCCAAGATGAAGACAGAATGTGCATTTATTAACTTATATCGCCTATCGACCGCACGGAAACTACGAGTCGTACTTCTTGAATATCTCCCTCAGCTGGTCCAAGGGCAGCGCCTCGATGGTGTGTCCGAGGAAGCCCTTCATCGTCTCGGCCGAGCACAGAGCGTTGTAAATGCTCTCCTCGGTCGTGTCGGCCGCCGCCTCGAACAGGCCGTTGATGCTGCTGTCGTCGACGGCCTCGATGCGCAGCGACTTCGCCTTGTACGGGTCCACCTCGCGCCGCTGCGTGTTGATGGTCTGCACGGGGATGTGGTTCGCCGTCGAGAAGGCGAGGAAGATGTCGCCCGAGGGGTTGGCGCCGTAGCCGCCGACGCGGGAGAGCCCGACGGTCGCCCGCTTGGCGAGGCGCTGGCACTGTACCGGCGTCAGGGGCGCGTCGGTCGCGAGGATCACGATGATGGACCCGTCCTTCTTCTCCTTGTGCGCGGCCACCTCGGCGTGCTGCGCGGCGCGGCCCTCGGCGAGGATCCGACCGACGGGGAAGCCGCCGATGCGCAGGTCGCCCGGCCTGCCGTAGTTGGCCTGCACGAGCGCGGCGACGGTGTAGGTCGTCTCGTTGCCGTCGGCGTCGAGGCCGGAGACGACGCGGCTGCTGGAGCCGGTGCCGCCCTTGAAGTAGTGGCAGATCATGCCGGTGCCGCCGCCGGTGTTGCCCTCGGGCACGGGGGCGTCGGTGACGGTCTCGATGCCGCGGACGACGTCGGCGGGGGTTACGGCCAGCTTGGAGATGTCGTTCAGGAAGCCGTCAAAGGTCTCGCCGACGACGGGCAGCAGGAACCACTCGACCTCGCCCTTTTCGTTGGAGTAGTGCTGGATGGCGTGCTGGTAGATGCCGCGGTAGGCATCGCCGACGGAGAAGGAGTTGGTCAGGATGATGGGGCTGGCGAGCAGGCCCGTCTCCTCGATCCAGTGGGACCCGGTCAGCTCGCCGGAGCCGTTGAAGCGGAAGACGCCGGCGTAGCAGGCGTCCTTGAACCAGCCGCGGTGGGGCAGGATGACGGTCACGCCCGTGTTGACGCCGTCGTCGGTGTGGATGCTCTGGGTGGAGGCCAGGATACCGGGGATGTCGGTGATGGAGTTCTTGGGTCCGGGCGGCCAGTTGCCGAGGTGGAGGTTAGGGAGGATGTCGCGGATGCGGCCGCGGGGAGTGGATTGAGTGGCCATTGCGAGAATAGGAGAATAAATTTAGGTCGTGTAAAAGAAGTGATGGGTTTTGATGCGTCTCTGCTGTTGTCCCAAATTCAACTGCAGCAGGCCGCGCCATCTGTTCTTTTATAGTGCTCGGCATCTTCACCTCGAGCAGTCTTGAGCAGTCTTTGTCAGACCTTGATGTGTACGTCTTGTCAACGTTGGAGGATTTGTCGACGAAGGATCACGAAACCCACAATTAGCCGGATGATTCATAGTGAGAAGTTCCGCATCACTCAAGCTAGCTAGGGTTTTTCTTTGGTTGGATCCCGGCGCGCTACTGTACGGTGGATCTTCGCTCTGCTTCATCGGGCAGGTCAACCACGTTGCGTGGAGGAGTACGTACCCACTGCGAATGGACGCAGGTCCACGCGTTTGACGACGAGGGCTCCGTCGTAAGCGGTGGCTTCATATGACGTTGAGGGTATCCATCTTAGACGAGAGGACGGCAATGCGGCAATGCGGCAATGCACACCCTCCGGAGATTTCCCCTCTAGGCACCGGTGTTGTCGGCCCCGCAATTCGCCGGTCGGCCGCGGCCTGACGGGGGCGCGGGACCCACTCGACGGGCCGCTGCCTACGGGCCAAGACGGCGACAACACAACGCCCACTGCTCGCGGGCTGCGAGCATTGAAACTGGCATTGTTCAAGTCTTGTCTTTCGCCCGGCTGATCACCTCAGATCTTCGTGGAATCGCACCCTTCGGTCGCCAGTTGACTCTGTCATTGCTGCACAAGAGAGGCCGAAAGTGTGTTGCGTACATGTCCAGTCTCAGCAGAGAAGAAGATGATGCTAAAGGAGCAACTAATCTGACAGTTTACGCATCCCTCACGACATCGGAAAAACCTTGGAATATGCCTGACGGCAGCAATTGACTCCCGGAAGTACTATGTATATACCTCGGCAAACACTTCGGACCCCACACAGATCTCTCGGCCGGGAAGTGGAGTCGGAATGCGGGGAAAGCTGCTCCAAGCCTCCAACCCCCTCTCCTCCCCGGGGGTTCATCACTTGCAGCACTACCAATTCGACCTTAGCTCGGACAGCTCTGTGCGGAGGAGGCGGCGTCGGGGGACGAGTCCCAACATCGCTCCCCTCCTTTCCGTCCTCTTGCCGAAACCCTTCACCTCACACCTCTGCCGGCCGCCTCACAGCTCACATACACCACTCCAATTCATCCAGTACGGACCCGTGAGCATCGCATTCGAGTAAAGGAAGTCCCTCGCTCAAACTCACGCACATACGTTCGCCCACCATGACGCCGTCAATTCGGGTCCTCCCCAACGTAAGTCACCAACCTCCTCTGCTCCGACCGTCACCCTCACTAACCTCCGCCAGGCCGCCACCCGTGCCGTCTCCCTCCTCCGTACGATCCAAGCCCACCCGCCGTCATGCCCGTGCCACACGAACCCCTCGCACCACCACCACCAGAACCCGCTGAACTTCACCCCGCGGCCCCTCCGCACCGGCAGCAGCAGCCGCTCCTTCGCGACGCCCGTTGACGGGCCCCAGAAGGAGTACGCCTTCGAGATGGCCGCCTCCTCGATCCGCTTCGGCCCCGGGTCCACGCAGGAGGTCGGCATGGACCTCGCCAACCTCGGCGCCAAGCGCGTCGCCGTCGTCACGGACCCCGTCGTCGACGGCCTCTTCGCAATGCAGCAGACCCGCGAGGCCCTCGACCGCGAAGGGATCAACTACCGCGTCTACAATCGCACCCGCGTCGAGCCCAAGGACTCCTCCGTCCGCGACGCCATCGACTGGGCCCGCCCCTTCGACCCGGACGCCTTCCTCGCCGTCGGCGGCGGCTCCGTCATCGACACCGCCAAGCTCATGAACCTCTACTCGTGCTACCCGGACGCCCCCTTCCTCGACTTCGTCAACGCGCCCCTCGGCAACGGCCGCCCAGTCGACAAGCCCCTGAAGCCCCTGATCGCCGTGCCCACCACCGCCGGCACCGGCTCCGAGACCACCGGCACCGCCATCTTCGACCTCGTCTCGCGGCGCGCCAAGACGGGCGTCGCGCACCGCAACATGAAGCCCACCCTCGGCATCTGCGACCCCCTCAACACCCGCACCATGCCAGCCGCCGTCAAGGCCGCCTCCGGCCTCGACGTGCTCTGCCACTCGCTCGAGTCCTGGACGGCGATTCCCTACCACGAGCGCACCCCGCGCCCCAAGAACCCGATCCTGCGTCCGGCCTACCAGGGCGCCAACCCCATCAGCGACGTCTTCTCCTTCCACGCCCTGCGCGCCACGGTCAAGTACCTCCCGCGTGCCGTCAGGAACCCGGACGACTACGAGGCCCAGAGCGAGATGCTCCTCGCCGCGACGCTCGCCGGTGTTGGCTTCGGCAACGCCGGCGTCCACCTCTGCCACGGTACGTCACAAGACCAAATTGCACATCACAGACAGCTAACCCCTTCCAGGCATGTCCTACCCCATCTCGGGCCAGAACCCAGGCTACCAGCACTCGGGCTACAAGGTAGACTACCCCATCATCCCGCACGGCGTCTCCGTCGCCGTCACCGCCCCGGCCGTCTTCCGCTTCACCGGGCCCTCGAACCCGGACCGCCACCTCGCGGCCGCCGAGGCCTTCGGCGTCGACGTCTCCCGCGCGCGCAAGGAGGACGCGGGAGCCATCCTGGCGGACGCCCTCGCCAAGTTCCTCGCCGACCTCGGCGACCAGCCCGCGGGCATACGCGCGCTCGGCTTCGGGTCGGAGCACCTCGACGACCTCGTCGAGGGCACCATCCCGCAGGCGCGGGTGCTCATGCTCGCGCCCGGGCTGGAGACGGAGCTGGAGAGGGAGAGGGAGCAGCTACGGGGGCTGTTTGAGGACTCCATGACGCATTCGTAGGGACTGGACTCGTGATGAAACGTATTTGGATAGTAGCTTGCATAGCCACAAGATTGATGTCACTGTTTAAGAATACAATGCCGAATACTCCTCAATTAAATTTGTAACAAGGAAACTTTTAACAGACGCTGCTGTAGATGACTATGTATATATGCAACCAAATCGATACATCCCAACACTTTCACACGCACACGTCTAGTACACCTCAAGGATGTACCGGTCCGCCTCCTTGAGCTTCTCAATCTCGTTCCGGGCGTTGACCTTCTTGCCGGACTGGCGGGCCTCGGTGTCGATGGCCTCCATCAGCACGTCCGTGACGTCGGGGACGGGCCACGTGGGGCCGCAGAGGTAGAAGCTGCCCTCGTCCTTGATGTAGCTCTGCACCAGGTCGCGCATCGACTCGCGCATGCGGTCCTGGATGTAGATCTTCTGCGGCTGGTCGCGCGAGAAGGCGGCGCCGAGGTGCGTGATGACGCCGGCGTCGAGGTAGGCCTCCCACTCCTCGCCGTAGAGGTACTCCTCCCGCTGGTGGCGGGAGCCCAGGTACAGCAGGATGGAGCCGATCTCCTCGCCGCGGGCCTTCTGCAGCGCGCGGTACTGCACGAAGGCGCGGAAGGGGGCCAGACCGGTGCCCAGACCGGCCATGATGAGCGGCGCCTTGGAGGACGTGGGGAGCTTCATGACGGAAGGCTTCACGGACGCAGTAACCTTGGCGCCGACGGGGAGGCCGGAGAGGTAGCGCGTGGCGTGGCCGAAGCGCGTGCGGCCGCGGGGGTCGACCCAGTCGACGACGACGATCATGAGCGCGACCGAGTTGGGCGTGACGGCCTGGGCAGACGCGATGGAGTACTCGCGGCGCTTGAGCGGGGAGACGATGCGCACGAGGTCGTGGAAGCTGGGGCGGGCGGACGGGAACTCCATGAGCACGTCGACGTAGGTGTCCATGTCGACCTCGGAGCGCTTCTTGAAGTCCTCGGCGCCGGCCTGGCCGCCGAGCGCCTCGAGGGCGGCCTTCTCCTTGTCGTCCGAGGCGAACTCGGCGAGCGCCTCGTAGAAGCGCTTGGGCGGCTTGCCCAGCACGTCGATGTTCTGCTTGAGGGACTGGTAGACGGTGCGCGTCTCGAAGGCGGCGGCGTCCTCGCGGGCCGCGACCTGGACGAGCGCCTCCGGGTCGAGGCCGTACCACGCGATGAAGTCGCGGACCTCCTTCTCGTCGTTCTCGGCGTGGATGCCCAGCGCCTCGCCGATGTTGTAGGTGAGGCCCGAGTCGCCGAGGTCGAACTCGATGTGGAAGATGTTGCGGTCGTACGCGTCGGGGGTGAGGCGGCGGTTCTCCTTGACGGTGATGGTGTGCGTCTTGACGGGCAGCTCCGGGCGGAGGCTCGTCTGCGTGCCGTAGGCCTCCTTGAAGGCCAGGCCCTTGGCCGCGGCCTGCCAGTCCACCAGCTTGGACTCCTGCTCGGGCTCCTCCTTGTCGAAGGCGACGAAGCTGTTGGGCTTGATGGTGGCGGGGAGGGGGGCGGAGACGACGAAGTCGGAGGAGAGCTCGGCCCAGGAGGCCTGGGACTCGACCTTGCGGAGGGACTGGCCAAGGGCCTCGACGGCCTCGGCGACGGTGACGGCAAAGCCCTCGGGGGCGGCGACCTTGGCCACCTCCTCAGCCGAGACGTCAGGGCGGGCGACCTGGAGGAATGCCAGCTCGAAGAGGAACTTGGCGGCGCGGGGCTCCTTCTCCAGGACGGCGGAGCCGGCGACGTCGAGGACGTAGAGCTCGACGGCCTTGTCGTGGATCTGCTTGCGCACGACAGGAGACAGACGCTTCTCGACGTCCTCCTCCTTGAAAGTAGGCAGCTGGAGCAGCAGCTTGCCGCCCTGCTTGACGCCGGCAACAACGTCAATGTCCTTGAGGATCCTCTCCTCGCCGACGGCGACGATGTCAGCCTGCTCGACGGAGTAGGGCGCCTCGACGGCCTTCTTGGAGCTGCGGATGTCGGTGCGGACGACACCGCCCTGGGTCAGGTTGTCGAACGCCTCGTGCACGTAGACGTTGCTGGTGTCCTCGCGAGACAGCAGGTTGCTGACGACAGCGGGCGCGTCGACGGCAGCAGAGTCGTCGACGTCCCAGAAGGTGTACTGGTGGGCCTGGACCAGCGAGGGGAACGGCTTGGGCTCGGCCTCGGCGCTCAGCAGGCGGCCGAAGATGTCGGCGACGAACTGCGGGGTGAGCGCCTCGGAGGCGGCGTACTTGACGTCGCGGAGGGCCGGGTCCTGGCGCCAGCGGCCGGAGAAGGAGACGGCGGTCAGGACGTCGGTGTACAGGGCGGACTGCAGCGAGGCGTCGTTGGCGGCGACGTCGTCCTTGACCTGGCCGAGGACGGAGATGGAGCGGGTGGAAGCCGGCAGGGAGGAGAGGAAGGACTCCTCAACGAAGGGGCGGTAGACGCGGACGTTGATGGTACCAACGCGGGCGCCGTCGGCGGCCAGGCGCTCGACGACCTGCTTGGCGAGCTGGGCCTCGGCGCTGCCGAAGACGACGAGGACGGCCTCGGCGGACTCGTGGCCGTGGTACTCGAAGAGGTCGTAGGCGGTGCCGAGCTCGTTGTTGAAGAGGCGGAGCAGCTCGACGACCTTGCCGGCGTCGTCGAGGCGCTTGTTGAGGAGCTGGACCTCGCTGGAGATCTTCTGGTAGGTCTCGGCGACGCCCTTCTTGCTGAGGGCGTCGGAGGCCTTGAGGGTCTTCTTGGCGAGCTTGACGCCGTCCTCGACGCCCAGGTTCGGGGTGAGGGCGGTCATGAGGGTGGCGAGGAGGGCGGTGTGCTGGCTCTCGTGGTCGTCGGTGGGGTCGAGGTGCTTGTTGAAGACCTCGAGGAGGTCGGCGACCTTGGAGGAGATGGCGGCGCGCTCGGCGACGCCGGTGGACTCGGAGGTGATGTTGTTGTACAGGTCGGAGATGCCGCTGCGGCTGAGGGCGTCAACGACGCGCGAGGTCTCGCGGGCGAGCCTGACGCCGTCGTAGACGTGGAGAGTGGGCATCAGGGCGGCCATCAGGGTGGCGAAGAGAGCCATGTGCTGGGTCTCGTAGGCGCTGGAGCTGGCAACGAGGCCGAGGCCAAGCTCCTCAGCGGTGCGAAGAGCCGTGTCATAGTCGGAGACGAGGCCCTCGGCGGCGTCGTAGTCGAGAGCAGCAACGTGGGCGACGAAGGGCGAGGCGACGCCGTACAGCAGGCTCAGCTGGTCGAGGGCGGCGCGCAGGTTCCTCAAGCTCAGGGAGGGAGCGAGGAGGGTTTGAGGCAGATGCCTCTTGGCCAGGTCAAAGTCCGGGCTGAAGATGTAGCCGAGGGCGAGGGCACCGGCGCCGGTCCTGGTCTGGAGACGGACGAGGTCGGTGGTCGCGCCGTGGATGTTCTGCTCCTCGGCCTCGTTCCAGCCCTTGGCGGCGACGTCGAGGTCGAACGTGGGTGCCGAGTAGGAGAAGATCTTGTCGGAGAGGAGGTAGGCGACCTGCTGGACGAGCAGCTGGGCCGTCACGTACGTAGGGCCGGAGATGGAGGAGAGTGAAACGGGCCTGCCGAAGGGGAGAGTGGAAGAGATCTTCTTGCCGGGGGCGGGAGCTGGCGACTTGGCGTCGACGACGGCGGCAGAGCCGCTGCTCTCCTGCTGCTTCAACTGCATCTTGCGTGGTGGAAGAGGAGGAGGAGGAGGAGTCTTAGGAGGAGTCTTGGAGATGGTGAACACGGCAGAGAGGACGCGACTAAAGACGAAGCAGTATACGCGGAGGACCAGAAGAAGGATCCTCACCACCCGCACGAGAATGGTCGCCGAGGAAGAATCGATTCACCAAGAAGCAAGTAGACTAACTTGCGCCAACCCGAACGAACGTTTCTGGTCGTTCCGGGGAGGATCTTGGGATCTTGAAAGGAAAAAGGGGGGGGGGATATAATGAGTGGTAGTGAGTATATCTATCGTGAAAGGGAAAGAAAGACTCCGAGCAGGTTCCGAAGGATATAAAAAAAAATCTCGAGAGAAAACGCCCAGTCCCCTGCAACGGATTACCCATCCCAGTGTCTCCAGTAATACCCCAGGTCCAGCCATTGGCAGCCCGGACCATGCCCATTGTATTAAGAGAAGTACTCCGTACCGCTCCGTACCGGATGGATTACGGATACGCATAGCCCTCGCCCTCTCAATGAAATGCAGCGCCGCCAGCGCGCCGCCAGCAGCGTGCGAAACTCGGCGTTTGGAAATTGTTGAAGCTCGCAGAATTGTGACTAGGGGCCAATTGCGCCATCGCGCGCCAATGACAGTTCCCCCTGCTGGGTGCCCGGCCCCACATTGCACCATTTTGGATCCACTCGCGGACCCTTGGCCGGACGGCCGATTACCAAATCCGCGACTCGCTCGATTGCGTGCTCGAGACCACCCTTAACTTCGTAAGCCTTGCAAGCTTCCCGAGAAGCGCAAGCCTTTTTGCCGTCCTTGCCCCCCAGATTTTGCTTCCTCGGTGCTCCTCGGTGGCAACCTCGTCCCGTTTTGTCTGTTAATGCCGGCCCTGGCTGCCCCTAGGCTGTCGGGCCCGGGACGGCTCTCGGTGCGGTATCCGCTCGGTCGGTATCGGTACCCGCCCCGTCATGACTTCACCACTTCACACAACAACATGGTGATGACAGATACAGATACAGTCAATGAAAATCACTATTCGCATTCGCAGTGGATCAACGGCAACTCAACTGGCACTGTTGTAAAGACTACTATTTTGGCATCCTAACTGCGGCTTTCATTAAGAGCCTCTTGCTCTTGCACCATTCTAAGCCCCATGGAAAACGCTGCCCATGACCCTTGGTACCTACTGATGCTCCGCTAGCCCTGGTCTGAACCTGTCCATGCCTGTCTCCGACCCAAGTGTACAATTACAACGCTGTTTGCCTCTACCGTTTTTTGTTTCCGCTCTTGGTGTCCCATGTAATCCCAGTGTCATAATACACGTCGAGTAACGACAAAAAAGAAAGAAATTAAAAAAAAAATACCATCCAATGCACTCATCGTGCGCCCATCATTCAATCTTGCGTGCCCGGAAGCCGAGCCCCGGAACCTTGGTGCGCAGCGCCAGCGAGCTCAGCACGACGCTGATGCTGCTCAGAGCCATGGCCAAACTGGCCCAGACGGGGTCGAGGCGGACGTGTTCGCCTGTGCTTGTCGTGAGGGGATATAGGCATCCGGCCGCGATGGGGATTGCGAGCAGGTTGTAGATGACGGCCCACCCAAAGTTCACCTTGATCCGTCGGAACACCGACTTGCTCAGGTCGAGGAGCGTGACCACAGCCCGCAGGTCGCTCGTCACGAGGACGAAGCCCGCACTAGAGATGGCAACGTCGCTGCCGCTGCCGATGGCGATGCCCACGTCCGCCTTGGTCAGCGCGGGGGAGTCGTTGATGCCGTCGCCCACCATGGCCACCGTCGCCCGCTTCGTCGCGTGCTCACGCCTCCTGCCCACCCGCGCCTTGAGCACCGTCTGGAGGTATGAGATCTTGTCCGCCTTCTCCCACGGGAGCACCTCGGCCAAGACGTTGTCCGGGTTGATGCCGACCCGCGCTGCCACGGCCTTGGCCGTGACGACGTTGTCGCCCGAGAGCATCCAGACACGCGTACCTCCCTCCTGCAGAGCCCGGACGATCGACACGGCTTCCGGCCGGATGGGGTCGGATATCGACAGCGCCACCACGAGCGTCCATGGGGCATCCTCCGTCAGGGTGGGCTTGACGGCCACCAGCGCAACCGACTTGGCCTCCGTCTTCCATATCTGGAGCTGGGTCGATGCCTCCTCTGCAAGTTCAACGCCGTGGTCGCGCATCAGGGACTCGTTTCCAACAATCATATCGAAGGACTCATCTGGTGCTGCGCCCCGGTTCGTCGCCTTTATGCCCCTGCCGGGAAGCTCCTGAATGCTGTTCACCTCGACCCACACCTCCGTCTGCGCGGTGCAGTACGACGCGATGGCCTTGGCCACCGGGTGGCTGCTGTTCTCCTCGATGGCACGCAGCGTGGCGAGCACCATACCGCTTTCCAGGCCCGTGTCTGTCGAGTCGAGAAACAGCTTGGCGTCCGTCACCTCGGGCTCGCCGCCGACCGTCAGCGTGCCCGTCTTGTCGAATACGACCACGTCGACGTTGCTGGCCTTCTCGAATGCCTCACCGCCTCCCTTGGCGAGAATGCCGTGCTTCGCTGCGAGGCCGCCGCCGACGAAAATTGCCGTCGGTGCCGCGAGCGCCAGCCCACATGGGCAAGCGACGACGAACACGGCGATTGCAAACTGCAGCGCGAAGGCGACCCAGCCGCTGTTGGTGTCAAGATACTGCCCAGGGATCGCGCCTGCGTACCCGAGGGCCATCCAGACGACCCAGGTGAGGACCGCGATCAGGGTGATGATCGGCACAAAGTAGGCCGTCAGCACGTCGGCGATACGCTCCATGGGCGCCCGCTTCGTCTGGCCCTCCCGGACGATGGCGACGATGCGGTCGAGCATCGAGGCCCCCGCCGCGCCGGTGATGCGCACCTGGATGGCGGCGTCCTTGTTGACCGTTCCAGCATGCACCTCGTCGCCGGGGACCTTCTTGATGAGGCGAGACTCGCCCGTCAGGCTCGACTCGTCGAAGCTGCTCTCACCCTGGACCACGACACCATCGGCCGCGGGCGAGGCGCCGTGGGGCACGCGCACGACGTCGCCGTAATCGAGCATGTCGACGCTGACGACGGAGTCGGTGGTCTTGCCGGCGGCATCCCTGCTGACGAGCGTGGCCGTCGTGGGCCGCAGCTTGCCCAGCATCTCGACGGCATCTCCCGTCTTGGACTTGCTGTAGGACTCGATCAGGCGGCCGAGGAGGAGGAACAGCGTCAGGAAGACGACCGAGTCGAAGTAGAAGTGGGTGTCGTCGATTGCCTCGGGCTTGGTGATGACAGCGGAGATCATCTGGCTGATGGACGAGAGGTACGCGATGGTCGTGCCAAGGGACATGAGCATATTCATACTGCCAAACTTGTAGAACCTTCGCAGGATGGGCGTCTTGCTGCCCCGGCGCCAGAGGTTTTTGATCTCCTTCATAGCCCTGACGTGGAAGACGTCGGCGCTGAAGAAGTACACGGGCGTTGCGAGAACGAACAAGGCGATCTGCGCGCGGTTGATGCCCGAGACCCACGGCTTCATCAGGTGGTGCTTCGCGTGGTCCGAGTCGGGCACGAGGCTCATGTAGACGATGCCGATGACGAAGGTCGGAATGGCGACGACCAGCGTCAGGCAGATGCGTTTCAGGAGCTGCCGCTGGTGCTCCCGCGTGATGACCCTGGAGCGCTCCTCCAGGCTTGGTGGGTGGTAGATGGACGCCTTGAACGCGGGGTCGGCAGCGTCGATGGCGGAGAGGATGTGTCGAATGGTGAAGGAGGGCGCCCGCGGGGTGTACCTGATGGTGACGATCGGCTTCTCGGGGGTGGGCTTGGAGACGACCTCGACGCGCCGGAACGAGGTCAGCGAGTGCGAGACGCGGCCGGGGCAATGCTGGCAGTAGAGGCCGCGGATGGATATCTGCACAGTCCGCTGCTGGGCGCCCTTCTCGTCGACCGTGAGGTTCGTTACTTTGTCCAGGGTGGCGTCATAGCCCAAGTCTTCGATCGCCTGGGCGATGTCGTCCTGCTTGCCCTCGACGGTGAAGTCGACCGTGGCGGTGTTCGTCACGAGATTCACGGCCACGTCGGCGATGTAATCCTTCCTTCTCAGCTGTTCGGCGATGCCGTTCGCGCACGACGCGCACGTCATGCCCCCAACAGCCAAAGACGCCCTCCACAACGGGGCGGCCTCGCTCACGCTCTGCTCCCGACTCACGTCTGCGACGTTGTCGAGGTTGGCGTCGTAGCCCATGTCCTCAATGGCCTCGACGATCTGCGCCGCCTTGGTCTCGTCGGCGATGTCCACGGTCGCGCTGTTGGTGACGAGGCTCACGGTAGCCTTGTCGATCCAGTCTCGCGTGTTCAGTCCTTCGGTAATGGTGTTCACGCACGCGGCACATGTCATGCCTCCGATGGACAGCGTCGCCCTCCACTTTGGGTTGTCTGGTGCCATGTCAGTAACGCCGTCCAACCCGTGCGTCTTATCCGCGGGACTGCGTATGCCGCTGCTACTGCGGCTGCCACTGGCACTGGCACTGGCACTGGCGTAGGCGTTAAATGCTGGCTGCTGTCCGTTCGAAGGCGCAGATGCGGATGCATTGCCTTGGTTCGAGTCTTGCGACTCACGGCACTGCCTGCAGCTAAGGAGGTGAGCCTCGCGCTGGGACGGTGATTCAGAGTCCAAGGTAGGGAATGAGATCAGGTCGTCGCTGCTCGCGCCGCCCAGATGGGAAACGTCGTGGTTCACTCGAACGGGGACGCCGTTCAGATCGGTTTCGACATCGGCCGTGGTGGTGACACCTGAGATTTCGAAGCCGGCTTCTTGTAGCGCCCTGGCCATGGATCGGATGGTGATGTCCGGGGTTGCGGTGTCCCTGTGTTCAACGGTGACGACGGAGGTGACGATGTTGGGTGACACCCAGACCACGTCGTGACCGCAGGCCTCTTTCAAGGCCTGCTGGATCGACGACACGCATGACGGGCAGTGAAGGTTTGCGAGCAGGAACGAGGTGGTGATGCGCGAGCTCTGCGCTGGCGACGACATGCTGGCGGTGGTCTGCGGACGATGCTACCGTCGAGGCTCTCCGTGGACACTGTTGCTGTGCTCCGTACTGTACTCTTACAATGACACGCCGCCAGTGTCTTGCAAGTTGCAACCCGCCGTTCCACTCCCCCGCGGCGATGTGGCAGAAAACTGCTTGTGATGAACTGATGCCGAATGTAGTTGTAATAGACTTGGCTTGTTCTAGTGCGTAGGTGGTGTGTTGCTGGGCGAAAGTAAATCTTGGGATCGGAAAAAGGACCACCCTGGTTTTTTATTCCGACAGATGTAAAGTTTCTCTGTCCATTCCACCCTGCCTGGCTATTTGACCTTCCATTCCGCGGCAATTGTGCGCTGCCCGAAGAGTCTTGCCTTTTCAGGTGCGCGTTTTCTGCGGTGCAGATTTTTTGGCCGTCGCGACCTGCCGCAGGCAAATAACTCCGTGCACGCACTGTACTTCAGGTGGTTTCGGCATGGTTCGCACCGTGTTTCCCGCCAAAAGAGCGCAAATTGTGACGTAATCTGCTCACTAAGGTCCGTTCAGGTTTCATTCGGGTGCCTCAGGGGGCGCGCTGATACGCCAAAGCGACGCGCTTGGGTCTAGAACCAACATGAACCTTCCGATTACATTTCACCTTTTCACCTCTGTCATGCGAAGTATCAGCACCCTTGATCCCATCCGTCGAAAAAGTCTTGCGCGAAAAACTCAAAACCTCTCTCGTCAGGATGTGATCTGATAAGCGGACCGTCTTCCTGATAAGATTCAAGCCTTGTGGCTTTCGACCTGCCCTAGCCTGATTGGAATTCACCTTTCGCTGTGCCATCTGCAATTTCTCGGAGTCAACCCGAGGCGATCAGCCATCCGAGACCAATCCCGCCTTGGATGAATCCCCAACCTCACACACAGACGGCGGTGGCAAATGCTGCTGCCGCCGCGTCTGCGGCGTCTGCAGCGTCTCTTGGGTTCCCGGACGGCGCTAGGCGCTAGCTGCAGTAGACAGCTGCATGTCCAAGCGCTCTCTCGATTCTCATTGATCGATTCATCCCGACTGGCAGATTCGCGCCCCTGTCTCTGCGTCTGTTCCTGTCGATCAATCGCCGTCCGTCAAGCACGCGGCGGCTCTTGACAGCGGGAGACGGTGCGATGGTTGTCCGACAATCGACGAACTGTCCCAAGCTGATTCTCGATTCTTCTCTGGACATTGCATGGACGGCACGTGGATCTTTCATCCCAGGTCGCTGCCCACCGGTCCACGCCCAGGAGTGCGACGAGCTGTTTACCATTTCTGTCTCGGCACCGCATACATAATGGTGGTGGTTGTCTTCGCGACGCCCATCAGCGCCAGCGCCGGGCAATTGTTATCTCCGCAGACATGCCGGAGCGCTGACACCTGACCGTCAGCATCATCAAGACTCATCGCCAGCTCGAGCCACCGCGCCCCGTCACCAGGACGCATCACCATACTGTATGGCCCCGCTATAGGCAGAGAGACTCGGTTCTCATGCCTCGATCGTCAAATTGCCCGTCGCGGACTTTTGGGTTCTCCCGATGAGCCCCCTGGCGCGCGGAGGAAGTCTACGCGTCGCAAGTGGCCCAGTTGCGAGGTCCAATGCGTCATACGCCAAGAACCTGCACCCCCATCAAAGTGCGATTAGGCTTTGGGTCTGTGGTTGTTGGGGCGAGGCTGAGATGGCGCAGCAGGACCTGGACGTCCGCCCGCTTGCCGCCAAGCCGTCGCGGGTGAGTCTCTGGTCCTCGAAACGGCAACCAAAGACGACGAACTATTGGTCCAAGCCACACCACACATTCATCAACCCGAGCGATTGGGTCCCTGGGGAAAATCTTGATTGCCTCACGCACCCATCAGTCCGCCCAGCTCGCAAAACGGGTGTGGCGAACCGCGGACAGCGAGGCAGGGATGGGACCACTCGATCTTGGCCTTCAAACGGGCAGGCAAGAAGCTGACATAACGCCCGACGACTACGGCACTCCTTGGCGTCGAGGAATCATCGCTGACAGGCACACCCGACGGGCATTTTTGCAGCGACCTTAGCCCCGAAAGAGAATCTGCAGGTCGCTCGGGCATTGGGGAAAGAAAGTGGCAGAACTCCAAGGAGCGAAACCGCAGCATCCGACCGCAATCACGACCTTGCTGGCCCCGACCTCGTGACTCATGCACCCCCCAACCCCGTGCCGGCGTCCAGCCCCGCCCCGAACCCGACCGCCGGCCACCAGGGGGACGGACGATTGGCCGCCGTCGGTCCTGGCCAACACGAAGCGTCGGGTGGCACCACCACCACGACCAACGCCTGGTACACGTCGCTGGGCCGGTCTCTGCGACCAAGACCGCGGCCACCCGTGAACACGACCGCAGACATGGACAAAACAAACAAGCAGCCACGCAGGCAGGGAGGCATGCAGGAAGACAGGCAGGCAGGCAGCTAAGCAGAAGGCACGCACGTGCAGGCATGGGATTCCCGTCTCGAACATGGACATCCACGATCCGTGTCGTGCGGCCTTGGGGTCGGAGCCTAAATCCTGCTTCCTCGAGACGCGACCCCAGCCACATCCTTCGCGAACCAGACGCCCGACGCCCAAGGCCCCGATCACCTCACTGACCGACATTTGCTACCACAGGACGCGGACAGCTGGATCAGTATACGCCCCAGGGCGATCGTCCATGCTAACCACCAGGATGCACGTTGCAGTGCGCCCAACGGAACGGTGCGACCTCGTTTCTCGTTATCTTGCGGTGTATCCATCGCGATTCGCAGATAGTCAGACTGTCCCCTCCTCTTCTTCAACCCCGCCTTTTGGCCCGTGGATCATGCCCAAGTACATACGCCAGATACGTGTACCGCCGCTGACAAGCTGATCCCCGCCGTCAGCACCGTCTAACCTTTGCGAACCCGACCGCACCTCAATGGCAGACGTCACCGCGAGGACCCCTAAAACCTGACGGGACAAATCTGCGCGGCGCATCTCTCGACCTTGTGGGACGCCCAAAACGCAATGCACGCCGATGCTACAAAACTCTGTTCCTCCCACCGTCTCTCTGCCCAGCTATCGACGGTCGGAAGGGAGGCATCGACGATGGGCCGCAAGGAAGAAATCCCGAGAAATCCCCCACTCCCTCGAGTGTGAGACCGCGCGACGTCAGGATCCAACCCGCATTCTAGTCGATGGCGTCGTCGTCCAGAGACCGCGGAAAGGCAGTTTCCCAACCGCTGAGGAGCCCCTCACTCAGAGACACGAAAAAAAGAACCTGCTCCCCGCTCCCTTCTTCCCGATATCCTCCGTAGCACCGTCCGCTTCTTCGAATAAACACATCCCCCTGGAAAACTCCCGGAGTGTCGGTATGGAAAGAGAGAGCCTAGGGAGAAGCCCGTTCCACCTTACCCACGAGCTAAAAACCTAAGCTGCTCCCTCCCATCCGCTAGCTAACCTAGGTCGTGCATATGTGTGCCCGGTACGACTTGTCAAACGCTGTTGCCGATTTAACCCAAGTGTTCGTTCTCGTTGACATGCGCGCACGCCCGGCGGGCTGGGCCTTCCCTCCCCTCCTCCGCCCCCATCCATCAACATCCCTCGCTCCCGACGGATGCGAAGGACCGGCTGGATCTGGATCTGGGGCGTCTCAAAAATATTTTGTTTCGCCGGCCGGCCGTAGCGGGCTTGCCGCGTTCCCATTCCTCCTCCCTTTTTCCCGCCGGTTCTGTTTCGATAGCTTCTCCGGAACATCCCATAGGTAAGGCAGCCACCACGGGGGAAAAAAAAATCAAACGTCTAGAGAAGAAAACCTTTTTCCCGCCTCGATATCGCAAACTTTGATCGGCGAGGTTGTAGATCACCAATAGGGTACGTTAGCACTACCGACAGCGGTGTGTGATGGATGGATCCCCCGACTCATGCACCGCCAATCCACGTGTGCTGCGAATCATGGCCCTGCGTCGATAAACCCTCTCTCTCTCCAACGTAGTCATTTTCATGCTCCGGTGGAAGGTGGCTGCAGCATCTTCAACTCGCTCGCCACGGCACCAGGTCGCATCAGAAGATTGGAAATGGAAACGGGTTGACAAAAAAACTGCCCGCGGACGGCTTTCCCGTGCCGCGATAATCACCGTGTAGATGACCTGCTGCGGTCGTCGCAAATGTCTCGCATGTGAAGCTGAATGCGACCCTCCCCCACTGGGCCGGCCGCATCCAACGTCACGGGGCCGCAATCCTCGCCAACGGTTCTGGAACCACAGGGCTCCTCCCCCACACTACATGGGCTGCAAGCAGTGGGGGATAGTCAACTCTCGAGTGCCGTTCACGAAAAGGAACCACGTAAGCATCAAGCATGAGCGCGAACAGATCAAAAAGTGTTTGGAATCGGACAGCAAATGCCCTGTTTGATTTCCTGGGTGCATCCAGCAAGTGGAGTGCACTGTTGCGTCTTGGCTACGTACTGATGATCCAGCTCGTATCTAGCCTTCCACGCCTCCCGTCATATTCCCACACTGCGGCCCCTCAGGCCGAGAACTGAAAAGGAAAAAAGCATGTTCATGAATGTCCGCCCCAACACCGTTCCATATATGCAAATGCCCGCGGATTCTCTGTCCTCAGTCCGTGATCCATGTACCGTCCATTACCAACGCCCTCGGGATCGAAAAACAAATCTGTCCATCCGTGCTCTCTGTGTCTCTCTCTATAAAACAATCCAACACCGTGCTTTTTTCGGGGGCTTGGGCTCAAAACATGAGCGCGTGAGAGAGAGAAGGGAAGAAAATGAAGAGGCTGTAACAAAAGAGAAAATCTGTGCGGTGCAGCAGTCTACCGCACCGTCACGGCGCCGCCGAAGACGCGGCCCCACATCCCACGTCCCACTCGTGCCCTCTTGGACTTGGACCCGTCCTGCATCTCTCGCAGGTCTTCGGTGCTGATCTCGTAGGGAAGGAGTGGCTTGCGCTTGGGCAGCGTCGACGCCGGGTGCTCAATGTGCACCTCGACCGGCGACTCGTAGAGGCTGCCGTTGGGGACGTACATGTAGGGCTCCTCGGATGACGGGATGTCCAGTGGCGTGGTGGCGCGGGACTGCGACCTGCTCGAGGCGGCCGAGGGCGCATAAGAGCTGATGGAGCTGCCGTAGCTGCTGCTGTAGCAGAGGCCGGGAGGGGTGATGGAGGCGCCGCTGTAGGAGCGGGCGTGGTCCGGGGTCTCCTGCCGCGAGCGGGAGCTGGCGCGGGACGAGGGCGGGCTGGGGTAGGCGGCGTTGGCGTACATCTCCTCCTGCCTCCGGCGCATGTCCTCCTCCTGCTTGCGGCGGCGGGCGAGGCGGCGGGCGTGCTTGGCCTCGATCTCGGCACGGATGGGCGCCAGGAAGGGGTCGAGCTCGCGGTAGAGGTCCTCCTCGGTGATCCTCAGGTCCCAGTCGAGCAGGAAGAGGAGCTGCTTCTCCATCAGGTTCACCTCGGTCCTGCTGAAGCCAAAGTTGGACAGGTCGTTGTTAACGTGGCTGTAAGTGGCCCAGTGCTTGTTCTTTGGTGAGCTGTCGTTTAGGTACTTGGCGGTGAGAATGAGGGCGGCAAGGAAGATGCGGTGAGTCGTGCACCGCAGACCGCGGGCCATGGGCTGCAGGCGGGACTTGAGCCTGGTGAGGTAGACCAGCGTCGACATGAGCGTCGGGACCTGGACGTTGGAAGAGACAACGAGCTGGGTGATGAAGGCCTCGAGGGTGGGGAGGTCGGCGTCCTCGTTCCGCACGGCGCGGGGCTCGGGTGTCCTGGGTGGTGTCGGGGGAAGCTGTTGTTGACGGTAGGCCTCGGCGGATGCGGGAGGCATCAGAGCGCTGTCGCATGCGATGACGTTGTATGCGGCGCCGGCCAGGTAGGAAATCATCGACTTGGTGACGGGTTGGTAGACGAAGTGGTCGAGGGCAGCGGCGTTGAGCTCGCCCAAGGTGAGGTGTGACCTTGACTCCATTGTGTTGTGTGTGTGTGTGTGTGTGTGTGTGTGTGTGTGTGTGTGTGGTGGTTGGTTGATGACTGTGTGGTGGTTGAGGATGGAGTCGTAGATGGCAAGAGGGGTCCTTGCTGTGGAAGGAAGTGTCCCTTGCTGGTGATGGAAGTCGTGAAGAGTGACGAAATAAGAAGGGGCAAGAAGAAGTCGAGGCCGGGCAGGCTGGACTGATATATTAGACGAAAAGGAGGGTGCGGGAGTAGCGTGCGGCGAAGTTCATGTGCTCCCTCAAGGTGACTTGGGCCAGGCCTCTGGGGATGGTCCTGGTCGCAGAGAGACGCGGGCAGCAAGTCGTCAGTGGGTGACGTGCGGTCCACGAGGCTGAGTGGGCGTGTTGTCAGGGGGGGTATGCTAGTATGCTAGTCGTTGCTAGCGGTGGTAGGGGGGGGGTTGAATTTTTAGGGGGTCTCAGCAGGACGCCGACGGAAGTGCCTGCGCTGGGGCTTGGATGCTTGGGGTGGGCTGGAATGCTGTAGATCCCAGGACAGGGGTGCAGGGGTGTGCAGGTGTGCAAGGGGGGGTGCAGGGTAGCAGGGGTGGTTGGTTCGGAGCAAGAGAGTGGCGTGTTGATAAGAAAATTGGGGGGTGAAAGCCTTAAAAAGAGAAAGCGAAGAGGTTGCAGGGGGGCGGACTGGCCGGGAGGGTCTGGAAGTTTTTGCGGGATGCAGCGTCGGTGCGGGTGCAGCGTGCCGTATTCAACCTCGAAAAAAGTGGAGTGTGGCGCAACACACTCTGTCAAAGTTCAAGGACTGGACGTGGACTGCCCAGAGTAATCGATAAATGCTCTGTAACTGTGACTCTGGCAGTGGGGGCTTGGCGGGTGCAAAACTGGAAATCTCAACGTCCAAGATCGACCTTCGTTGTGTGGTACACGGGGCGATGATGTTTCGGTAGTGGCAGGCGAGTTACTGGCTGCTGACGCTGATGATGCTGGTGATGGTGCTGATGCTGATGCTGTTGAATTGTTTGGTGATGGTGGGTGCTGCGGGGCGCCTTCGGCGAGCACGGCGAGCGGTGGCAACTTTGATGAGAATAGCGAAGTAGCGAGGATGACGAGAGCGATGGAATACGCCGGCGACGATGGCAGCGTGGGGGGGAGAGGAGAAAAGGGGCAAAGAGTTAGACCGCACGTCTCTTGCTCCTCCTGATGCTGGATGCGAGGACGGTGGACGACGGGCTTCAGCACGAGTCCGGGACGGTTGAAACTGACGACAATGGCAGCCAAAGGGCGAAGAAAGTCCCGAGTTTCTGGAAATTGGCCGGTGTTCTATGACGGATCGAGGAAAACGTCGAGTTTTGAAGTGCTGCAAACGGACGAGACGGCCGAGTCAATGCTGCCAAGTGGTGCACGAGATTGCGGGTGAGGGGGTTGAAGGCGTCAAGTAAAACGACCGGGGCGAGTCAGGGGACGGCGGTTTGGGTTTGGGTTTTTGGGGTTAGTAGAGGTCAAGGCCGCGCGATTGCGATTGATTCTCTGGAATCACTTGATGCGTCAAACCCGTCTAGGACAGATTGGGCCGTCCGACGGCGAATTTGAGTTGGGGTCGAATTGATTGACCGACGCTTGGATCGTACACCCGCGACGAAGTGCGGATGGGACGGACGGGGACGACGGTTTAGACAGCTCTCGCGACGGGGCGGTAGAGCGGCAAAGCGGGACCGGTGCGAGAGGATCGCACAAGGTCGATTGATTAGAATTGTATTAGAATGGAAAAGACTCGTTGGTGTAGCACTGCACAAGGCTTCCGTACCAGCGGAGGAGGGCGTTTTGGCGAGTGTCGACTGTTGATTAACTGTTCTCGGGGCCGCGGGGGCGGAAGATCCTGTACCAGCCTGCGGTAGATTGCAGGCGGTGCTGGCTGGGCTTTGTTCGGCCGGGATGCGGATGCCGGAAACGTGATGCACCTCGAAGACGGGAAAATGATTGTCGCTTGCTCGATTCGGGCGTTGGAGCCAGATTGCAGCGACGGCAGAGTTTGTCCGGCCGAGTCGTGTCGCCGGTGGGCAAAAAGAATGGCCTTCAGGTATACTATCGTAGTACCTTATTCTTCCGCGACAGCCAAGGGGGGCTCAAAGTATTGAGCGTGTGCGGCTTGGCGGGATGAGCCTGGCTTGGGTGCTTTTTTCGATGCGACGAGACTGGGAAGACCGACCGAGAATGACGGTGGTCGTGATGCGATGAAAGGTTCGGCAACCTTGGGCGAGGGAAAGGTCTCGGGGTGAGCCGTGATCGAAGCGACGTTGGCAATGCGCTTTTCCGAGATCAAGCCGGTGTTGGTGTTGTTGAAGTCTTTCTGGGAAGGGGGGGCCCTGTAGGCCTGTTGAGAGCGGAGAGTATGGGGTACGGAGACTTCAGGCCTAAAATTGCCCGGAGAGCAGGGTACTCGGTACTTGGCACACGGAGGTGCAGAGGCCTGGGCAGTTGGGCGCCGGGGCGGTGCAGGCTGCTTTCTGCGAATGGAAAGCCGGAAGCAGGGGTCTTCCGGGTGGTCGAGTGCTCTGACTGGACGTCGAAGAAGACGCTTTCTGCGCTTTCGAAGGGTCGAGGCTCTCGGGCAGAATCGAAGGCGGATTGAACACGAGGTAAGGTGTCAATCGAGACGTCGGATTCGACGTTCGTAATATGCGGCCGACGGACACGGACGGGGGTCAACAACGACAACGAGACGGAAACGAGACGACGGCTGGCGATGCGGGACGTTGGCGTCGATGCTTTTGCCGGGGGAGGGGTGTGATGTTTGCTTGCTGCTGCAATTCGAATGAGTAGAAAGGCGCAGGCCGGTCTCTGCCTTTTCAACCCAGACTCGCGTGGGCGGACTGGATGTGAATCTGACCAAAGTCGATGTCGACAGGGCGATGGCGATCGGGCGAGATCCAATAGATCCGACCAGTCGTTCCAGTTGACGAGGAGAGAGCCTTGGCGGAGCAAAGCTGTTGTGTGTGCAGCGACGCAGCGTTGTTGTGGTGTAGCGGGCGGGTGGTACTACGGCAGGAAGGGCGGCGCTACCAGGTGGGCTGCACGGGTGGGGCGGAGGGCCGGCGGTTGGAATGGGGGATCGGTGAGGGGCAGGAGCGATGGCCAGCAACGGAGCGGAGGGGTTCGATAGTGCAAGGCAAGGCAAGCACGCAAGGCAGGAAGGCAGGCACCTTCCAAGGTTGTGATGAATTACTAGGCGAGGCGTTCGAGGAAAGAAACAAGGCGGTGACGGTGACGCGCGAGTTGGCGAAAAAAAAAAAAAAAAGAAAAAAAAGAATAATAGTAGACAATAGAGCCAAGTCCAGGAAAAACAAATGTCTGGACCTTGCACACTTCGTATTACCAGGCCGGCTGTTCGGTGCGGGGCGTCTGTCTCCCTGCTTGTATTCTGTATCCGTAGTTCAAGTAATAGTGTATCGAAAGGAACGTATACGTCAGTTGTCGTAGTCAATACAACAACCCTCGAATGCCGGCGATGATGCAGATGATTTGAGATGGATGGAGACTCAGGTCCGAGCAGGAAAAAAAAGACAGAGACAAGACCCAGCTCTCGGGAGGGAGGAGAGGACACAGGGATGAAATATACGACAAGAGGCGCCGAGCGGAGCGGATGGATTGGACAGCTGCATGTAGGTGAGATTGATATATTTACTTTTGCGAGCCGAAGCAGGACGGCCGACCAAGACCGCGGCCGGCCAGGGTCGAAACAGATGCCACTCAAACATCCAGTACTATCCGTATTGCCGTACCTACGTAAACGCAGACGCAGACGCAGACAAACGAAATAATGGAGTGCAATACTCGGCTGCAACTTCACCCAAGGTCTCACGAAGCCCGTTGACTGGCCATCGCGGCTCCGCCGGGCCTCTGCGGGCTGCACGGCAGAGCTGGCTCACGGCAGCTCAGCCAGTGGTTGCAGAAACACCAAGACACGATCCCACGAGCAAGGGTCCAGATCGTCGCCCAAAACAAGCGCACAGGAACATCTCTCGTCCACCCATCCAGGCGAGCGACGCAGCTACTCGCAGAAGGAAGGAAGCCCAGCCATTCACTCGGCTACCTTGGTGCCTTCTGTTGTTGTTGCTGTTCCATTGAAACATTGATACCCAGGCAGGTGCTAGGCAAGCAACTTTCAGGGCAGTTTTCAGGGCTGGCCGCCCCGTTCGCGACATGCGCTGCTGTGGTTGGCCGACCCCTCGCTAGAGCACTTGCTTCTTGCAATCTGACTGGCCAACGCTGCGCCCAACCTGCGAAGTGGGAAGGCGCGAGTACGTACCTGATCTCCCTTGCTCCTGCCAACCTGCCTCTTAAACTCGAGTCTGTGCGTCAGGGTACCCGCCCAATGACAGTTACAGCACGCCTGGAGTCATCAACCGCCAGCTCAGCAATAACAAGCACCGGGGGAGGGGAGGAAAAAAGCAGCGCGACGCACGTCAGCTTCCCCCGGCACGACTCTTGACTTGACAGCTCAGTTGCGCGCGGCTCATTGGCGGCCGCGTCCTACAGTGAGCGGACGGATGAAACAAGCGATGGGCAGCTCTGTCGTGCCCTCGCGGCCAATCGATTGAGGCCAAGCAAGAGCAAGCAGCCAACCAAGAAAGCAAGAATCCACCACGATCCACGAACTCGAACTCGGATCCGCGTTGGCGACGGAGGGGTGGGAAGGGAGATGGGCCAATGGACGTCTCCCTCCCCGAGTTCTATGGTATGCTATTCTTACCTCTGGCTTGAAACAGCTTCTCGACGCGCCTGCGATGCCTCGAGGGGCTGTCGCCTTGCGGCGCGGTGCCTCACCATCCCGAATCTGGCAGCTCGCGTGGCCTTTGGTCGGCGCGCTGCACGCCCGTCGACCGCTGGGATCCGATGGCAACGAGGGCAACAGTCCCGGCCCGCGTCGTCCCGACCGGTTCTTTGCTGACCTGACGCCGACACGCCGCCGTTCATCCTCCGTCGCCTGCACGCCTCCGTGGGTCATCTTATTTCGCTGCCACCATTTTGCTCTTTTTTGCTGCTACCGCCGCGGGACGCTGGGATCCGGCTGGCTGCTTTCCCGGCCTGGCTGTGCTCTCTCCCTCGTTTCTGGAGACGCCTCTGCTGCTCGCCTGCAATGTCCGTCGCCGCCCGCCGCAATTAGCACCGCCGTCAGCTTTCAGCCAGTCTCGTCGGACCCTGACGCCTATCGTATCGTCAACAAACAAACGCCCTGCTCGCGCTGCGTTTCTTCTTTCTGCTGCTCTGGCCTCGCCAAACAAAGCGACGCATGCCACATGCTACCCAACCTTCACCGGCTTCACCAGTTGCCAAAAAAGCTCCCGTCGAGGTCGTCGTCGGGGAGCGAGCCAATACTGCTACGGCCCGTATGGTTCTTTGAGGCCCAAAGGTCGACGCCCGCGCTGCTGTTGGATGAACAAAACCAACACGCTACCGCTAGGAGCACCTACGCCCGTTTCCTGCCCTCTGTGCATGTGGCACGATGCGCCCAATCACGAAGGCGCGGTCTTTTACACCGCGAAGCATGGCCAAATCATGATGCCCATCCCGAAATCCTGCATCAACAGCTCAGCAGCACAGAAGAGATAAACCGCCGGAACGGGTCAAGCGTTCGGGTGATGCTGATGAAACGAAACACCCCCAACGCCTTCCTCCACCAGGGCTCTCTGAGACAACAGCTCCCCTCCTGGAGAGCTCTGGCATAGTGTACACTACATTCCTCCACCAGCTTAACCGTCCGCCAGCGACACGAGGCACCGGCGATCCGACCAGCTCCTGCACCAACGCCTATCATGCCCTCCCGCGATTGCCCAGCAGCCCGTCGCCCAGAGGTCAAGGCTCCAGCCCAGTCCAGCCCGACCTCCGTCTGATGACCGTCTGATGAACGCCAGATTGTGGCCGCCCCCCAAGGCCCAAGGGACCGAACACATTCTTTGTCAAGCTGGGGTTTCGGGGTCTCGTCAGGAATTCTGAGGGCCCCGCGGCGCACACCGGGCTTGTCTGAAAGGGGCGAAGGAGCCGTTTATCATGTGGCTTCGCCAACTCGACTCACTCTGAAATCCGTAACAGACTTTCCAGGTCATCGGGATTCCTCCACATGGCTGGCTGCTCGTCCAATCTTTTGCATCCACGGGCCAGCAGCTCTTCTCGAGCTCTAGCCTTGAGCGTCCCGGCGAAATCTCCTAACCAATCGTTGCGCGTCTCCCCTACGGACACAGCCGACGTCGAGATTAGCCAGTTCATGCCTTTTCGCGGGCGAGTTACGAATACACTACGGTGGGCCGTCGCGGCTCCGATGGTCCTTTCTCCCCGACAGACTCCCCCGACAGGCGTAACCTCTATAGTCAAGGTTTCGAGCTCGCACAACTGATCGCTCCCTTCCCGCTATTGACAAGCTCCCATCCCATGCGCATTCCGGGACGGGGAAGGGTTCGCGCTCTCGCCGCCTTTCTGAAGCCGCGACTCGCTGCACTGCGGGAACCCCTCCCCCGCACCGCACCCGCACCGCACCCGCACCCTTGTCGCCGTCCAGGTCCTCACCAGGCGAGGCGACGTCGACAATCTTCACTCGCACCAAAACCGTGACTCCCGTCCCCTGAGGTAGATCATTTCCCCACGTTGCGGTTTCAAGTGCTAGCCACTTCATTCCCAATCGAATGCATCCCGCCTCTCCCTGGCTCGAACGTGTCCAGACTGCTATGGAGTAGATTGTGTGAACTTACGTGCCCCCTACCCTCCCCTTTTCGTCGGTCTACTGGTCTTCGGATCGATAGGCCGACGCGGCGACGCCCAAGCGCAGGGCAATGATCGAGAATGCGGAGACGTAGCGTAGGGGAGCTAACGACTTAACAACCAACCCTAGCCAGCACTGTCGACCAGCCCCGTCGGCTGCTTCCCTTACCCGTCGACGAACGACTCCGTACAAGCATCCGTGCAGGGTCTTGTCGTTGTCGTTGTCGTCCGAGTCACCCATCCTCTGCACTAGATAGACAGCCAGACAGACCGGATGGCAGGTGACAAGGGCGAGGACACCGTCGACTGCCACATGCCCGAGCCCTATGGCCCGCGGCGTCGATAGCCTCGACGCCGTGTGTCCTCGCAAATGACCTCCTGCGACGGTGGCTTCGCCATGACCCGCGGACCCCCGAGCAGCTTGCCAAATGTGTCAGGCCTCAACTAGTCTGCACTGAAGGATAGCACGACCTCATTTGCGCCCCCCTTTTCCTCGATGCCCGCATCACCATCAAAAGCCCCCTTCCCCTCAGATGGCCACGACCTCGAGAGCAGATGCCCTACCTTGACCTATTCCGGCGTTATCGAGTCTTATTGCAAGGGTTAGGTGCCCACCACGCCTCCCCCTTCAGCAGGCAGCTCATCTTCCCATGACGGTACTAACAGCAGCCACCACATGCATCAAGGGCGTTGCGTGCTCCGCACAGAGAGAGTTCTGCAACAAATCCCAAGCTTCCCCAGGCCGAGCTGGAGGTTTTCCCCCTGGATGGCGCAAGAGATCTGCGCGCCGCTGGTTGGCAGACTCGGCGGAGACACTGGCCAGAGGGCAATGTGTGGCTTGATGCGATGGGATGGGGTGCATCAGGTGCGGACGGCGAATGGGCTCCGTTCTCAGGGGGCTTGTCAACTGGAGGCGAGAGCAGCATCCAGTCGTGAGAGGCTCTTCGAGGGCGGGTGCGCAGCGCATGACGAGCTTGGCGGGCCACGCTGCCAGAATCATGCCCATTCCTTGCGGTATCTCCCGACTGTTGCAGCAGCACACGTTGCATTCACGGCCACGTCGTCGGTCTCGGTCACTATTCCAGCACCACCCGTCCGTCCCCTCCGGCCGTCCGTCCAGGCTCGAGACTCCCTCGCCCCCTCTCTCGGCACCCGCCCGAATTCCTCACCGCCTCCTTCCTCCCTCCTCCCTCCTCCCTCCTCCCTCCAACGAGTCCCGGGCTCCACCGCCCTGTCCTCAAACTCCGTCCCCACAAAAGGCCGGGAGGCCTTGCCGCTTCGGTGCTGGTGCGTCGGAGAACACTCCGGCAGCAATCATTGCGAGCGCCGTGATTGGCCGGGGAGGCCTTGAAACCAAACACCCTCCCAACAGGGCCAACTCGCCAATCGCGGCTCGAGGATACACACACGCACGACGTGGCTGAGCTCCGAGACAGAACTGTGGCTGGTGAGCTAGCCGATTGTGGCGACTCGGGCCCGAGACAGCTGGAGGCCGGGACCCAAGTGCTCGGAAACCCCTTTTAGCTGAGCGAGTGCGACTCCAGCGTCGTGCTGCTTCGAGGCTCAGAACACGAGCGACGACTCCGCTGCGGTAATGTTGACGATGCAGGATTCATGCGTCCTGAAGCGACGAACCAGTCACGCCTCGTCCGTTCGGCTGGTGCCAGCTCGCCATGTATTCGAGGCATGCCCATGCCTTCTCGTACTCTAAACGCAGCAGCACCAGCAACAGCAACACCAGCAGCATCTCTGTGTACCCCGGTCCCCCGCATGGACAGCGTCCCTCGCCCATTTTGAGCCACACTTGCGCGACACACACGCCCCCCCTGCCACCCACTGCTCCCCTGACCCCCTGCGCTTTCAGGCGTGCCAGGTTGGTTATCTGCGCCGGCTCCCATTCGCTCGGCAGGGATGCTAAGGTGTGGCGCGTGCGCTCTCCCAGTCTGTCATCCCATCGCTGATCGCCGGCCTCGGCTCAGAATAGTCAGTTGATCGACAATCTCCCCGATCACGCTCTCCAGGGGTCGTTGTCGCTGCATTGTGCCCCTTGTCCGCCAGCGCGCCTGGCCCCGGGGCCTCTGTCCCGTATCGGTCTCGTCGCCGTCGCCCTACGCTCCTCGGCCCCCGGTGGACTCGCGGCGTCTATTGGCTGCGGCGTTTACGCGTACGAGTACCCGCCACGCAGCCGAACACCAGCCACAGTTTTGGAGCCCCTGGACGGGTGGCCTCTTTCGGGCTCTCTCACCCACCCGAACCGCCACTTCCCGGATCCGAACCTGGCAGCTTGTTAGTCAGTCCACGGCCCCAAGGTCGTGTTGACCCCACGAAGCGTCGCGATACGAGCTCCAGCTGCCTCGGCCGCCAAAAAAAAAAAAAAAAGAACGACCATGGGCGCCAAGCGCGGTGCAGGCGCAGCCAAGACAACGTCACGAACCCAAGAACCCGTGTCTGCATCGCCGTCCCAGGAACCCGGGGAGGGTAGCCAAGCCACCTCTCGTTGCGTACGAAACTGCCCTGAACATCAAGTGTTCAGTCATCAATCCCGACCAACCAACTGCTGAGGTGATCGGGACAAGCCACTCGTCATGCTCTGGGCTGCGGCGCCGCGCGGCGTGAGGCGTGCCGCTTGCCGGGTCGTGGCGCCGGCCGGCTGCCTCCATTTCTTTCATGTCTCGGGGCGCGGCGTGGGACGCGGGGAAACTCTTCGGTGCTCGTCATACCTTCGGACCAAAAAGGCACGCTGATTCCAGCAGCGCACAGCAAAAAGAGAGAGAGAGGTCCGCGGAGACTCCCGTCGGCACGTCGCCGAGCCACTAAGCACCCTCTGGGAAGTGAATCAAGCGCAACGCCGGCTCCCCCAAGCAACGCCGGGAGAGACAAACAAACAAAAAGGGCGTCCTACTCAATCTCTGCGACTGAGACCTGCCTTTGCCCCCTTTTGCGCTCGCCTCCCGATCTTCAGGGCATCTCCTACGCCAACCCCCCTCTCGGCCACCTCTCTCTTGCCAGCAGCAGCAACAGCAGCAGCAGCAGGCTTTCCCGCGCGTATCGTGGGCCTGAACTGAAAGGAGCTGGATTCGATCGACGTCAAGAGGCTGCTGCTGGGATTTGGAACCCGGCGCTAGCTCATGCAGGCTCTCGCTAGCCCAAATCCTTATTTTGTGTGTTGTTGTTATTGTTGTTGTTTTCTTTTCGCCAATCAACTACACTGTACGGCAACCTCACCTCACGCGACCCCATCTCGAGGCCCAACAAGCGACGAACCACCGCCGAATGGCCCCCAAAGCGCCGCGTTTCAGGAAGCGCGTCCCTCTGATCTAAGCCTCAATATTCGCTCTGCTAATCCTCCAGGCCTGTAATGCTGTGTCACCAAGGGGGGGGGTTCACGGCATGACTAGCTCATCATGCGCTTCTCGTCCGAACAGGCCCTTCATCCCATCCCGGCGCTTGTCCAACCCCCACAACCGCCCGTACGGCGGGTTCAGGGCGGTCTGTTGGTCCCGTCCTCGCGGCACGGTCTCGAATAAACGCCGCACGGGGCCCCGGCCGATGGAAATAGCCACGGCAATCTGCGCAACCGCCGCCCAGCTCATGCACGATGAGTCCCGCGCAGGGCTGCCATTGGCCCCGCAGCCGCTGTCACCCCAAGCGCAAACCCGACGCTTACGGGATATTGGAGACCTAAAATTCCTTCCTGCGTAATAGTAATTAGGAACGCTGGCAAACAGACGTGCAGCTGCCAGCAGCACGCCCCCAAGGCCCAAGAATGTAACAACAACGAAAACAGCCCGAGAATGCAACGCATGCACGCCCGATGTCGATTTCGATACCTGTATGCAGCTTACGCTTCGGGAAACAAGCTTACCTGCCCTCGTCCTCCTCCTCGTCATCCATTCTATGGTCCCGACAGTTCGGATTCGGGCGTTAGGATTGAACCACCAACAACACACCGAGACACGAATTCATCCATAGATGGGGGGGGTTTCGATTTTTGCCTTTGGCCAAACGCATCATCGTCCGCCGCCGCTCGCTGCGACCACTCCCTCCCTCCTCACCGCCAGACAACAAAAGAGCCATCACCCTCCAACAGCAGCATCATCCTTCTCTCGAGAGAGAGAAAGAGGGCCCCAACCCGCATCCGGCGAGACATGAGCTCAGCGCACATGGCAGCCTCCTGCTTCACCAACAAGCAAGACACCTAACGGGCACAGCCTCCACAAGAAGTTCCACGATCCTCCCCGCCGGCCAGGGCCTTTTGGCTTCGCTCTTCGGGCAAAGGCTCGTTGGTCCGTGCCCCTCCCCGCCTCTTCTTTGCTGCGGTACCGCAAGCTTCAGGTCCCCGAGGCGGCCCCCAACCAAGCCATTGGGGATCGCCTCTTTTTCCTTGGTGTTTTTTTCCTTCGTGTTCGGGTCCTGCTCTGCTCGCCTGGTAGTCCCCTTTTGGTAACGTCACGCCCTCCCATGTGGGAAAAAAGAACAGCTAACCAAAGTTCTCACGCCCAACCAACGCCGCCGCGATCCCAGTTCCACTCCTGGAGCATTCGTCCTGCTATGGTTTTCCCCAAGACGCTCCGTCACAAGCCTCCCGTTTGCGGCCTCGCCGGTGACGTCCAGAAAACTTCTTCGCGCCCTTCTTCGCGTCTTCTAGTGCGTTCCTCGGAACCCGAGCAAAAGTACGAATCGTCCAACCACGAGCCGTCACCCTGCCGTACCTTTTCACCAAACCCACAGAAGGACCCAAAACGGCCGCTGCCGCGCCCGCGGAGATGCTTGAACTTTGAAGATCTGCAGCGAGAACCCCGAGAGCCCGTAGCGTCTTCGGGGGGGAGTTGTAGCCTTGTTTGGCAATAGTAGGCTTTCCAAGAGAGGAGTTTCCCTATTACTGATCTGCTGCTCCCCTTCCCTACACATTTCTGCTGCCCATTTTTTTGAGTTTGTCTGCCCGGGCATCTTGGCGGCCAAGGTACGGGCGCAAGAGCGCATGTGTTGTCCATGTTCAGTAAGGCTTCACGACTGGAATCTGCGTGGCGAGATTTCCAGTGTCTCTCGTACTGCCCTTTCCAGGAAAGGTTACCTCTTCGAGGCGGGAAGACGAGACATGCCAACACACATTCTGCTCGTGAGGTCATCTCGAAGGCTTACTTTGATCCGGGTTTCTGGACTTTTTGCCTCTCAATCACCACCGAAGTTTGGGAATGTCTCTCCCCGTTTGAACCCACCACTCGGTAACCCAACCCTCACCCCCGGTATACGTTTGCAAACCTGTTGGTGTTGTGTCTTACCATTCTTACGTCCGATTCCACTCCGCTGGGACCCGGGGAACGAGAACCGGGTCTCCAGACATTATGCGAGAGGTGTGAGCTGAAGCTAAAGCTCTGCGAAGCTTGCAAGCCTGCTATCGGCGCCCAGATCTGGGATCGTGACGAGTTGGTAGTTGGTTTGAATCTCGAGAGGCGTTTTTTTGCAGGATTGAGGAGGATGGTGAGGCTTACTGGGCTCTCTGTGACGTGATGCTGTCGTCTCCCCTCTTCGTCACAAAGCAGTACGCACCAAGACTAGGAGGAACTTCTGTGCGTGCGTCGTCCGAACCAGGCACACAGACAGATACACCTTTCCCACGAACGGCCAACGGGGACGATGTGTGTACACGTCACGTAGCGAAGCGATTCGTCGATGCAAAAGTTCCCACCGCTGTTGTTGGCGATTCTGTCCGTGCCCCTGCCCGTCGACTTACATGCTCCCTTCCTTGCTTCCTTCGTTCCCGCATCTCCAGTCTTGTGTGCCTGTAACCGTCCGCAAACGGCCGACCAACCAACTCGATAGACTTTTTGACTTCCGGATCCCGCAGCCTGCTTACATACGTACACGCCGTCCCTGTACCATCGGATGTATCTCCGCGGCGCGGACGCTGCGGAAGGATGTACTGCCGGGGCCGGGGACATGGCCGCAAGGCAGTCTTGGTCACTCATCTACAGTTTTATGTGTTGTTGTTGTTGATGTCGTTGTTGGTGCGCATATAGGGAACGTTGGTCAGATTTTGGGGAACTTTAGAACAAGACCCTTTGCCCGGTTGTGGTGAGGAGGGGGAATGGATCACCTACCTCTGTTTCGCCGCACCAGCCCCAACTACCGCTCGCTCCGGTTCTGCGTCTTGCTCCCCCCCCCCCCCCCCCCCCCCCCCCCCCCCCGGGCCGCGGACCGGACGGGATCTATTGGGCAAAAACGAACTGCCGGGGGGGGTAACACCAACGAACAAGACTACTCGCCAAGTATGTGTGTTATTACTCGCGTACCGGGGGCGGGCGAGCCCCAGACCAAAAGTTCCCATCGCCAACTACCAAAACACTTTATTCAAAGAAAAGAACCATGTTTCGACCTTTTGTTCCCGGTGACAAATCTCTCTACGCGAATGACTCTTGTTTATTTTGGATGTTTTCGTTTTTCGTTCCCCAGTCCCGCCAGGCGGCCCCCAACCAATATTGTCAAAGTGGATGATTTGGGGGCCGATTGGGGGAGGGACGGGATGCGGCTTACACCTTACCTTGCAGGACTGGATCTTGGGATGGGGATTTTTTTACGACGACATGATGTTGGTTGGCTTTTTGACGAGTTTTTAGTCTGCTGCGAACTTCACGTGAGTGAGCCTACATGCAGCAAGCCCCCATTCTCCGAAAATGACACCCTGCATGGATGGCACCCCCAGAGCCAACACAACATGGTGGTGATTACCATGTTTTCTTTTTTCGAAAGCCTTCTCTCTTTGCTGTGTAAGTTTGGGGGCCCGGCAACTCTCACCTTTGGTATTGCGGATCGGGGGCCACCACCGCGCCCGGCGAGAGGGGAGCATCGCCGACTGCGCCGTACGCGAGGTCGCCGATCCGTAAGAGTTCGGGTAAATTCTCCTCCCAATGTTGATTGATTACAGAGAAAGGGCGGTGTAGATGGGTACTACCTACGAAAGTATCTACTGTTTTACTGAACGAGAACAAAAAAGCAAACAAAAAAACGAGAACACAATCGAAACGAGCCTGATTTCGCCGGGAATGGAAACCGTTTCGCCGGGCCGATGGCGGCCAAAACGAAAAGGATAGACATCAAACCAAGGGACAATGACTACCTAACAAAACTAAAAGTCATCTCATACCGCCGCCAGCGCCGCCGCCTCTGTTCATCAATACCCTGATCCTCCAACAGAAATCAGCAGATCTCGATGCCACGGGGCCGCGAGATTGGATGGATGAGCACCAAACAAGCGAGGCTGGTGACGGATTTAGGTAGAATGACATGTTTGAACATGTCTGAACATTGTCTCTCCCACGTTGTGTAACGCGCATCCCCTGGGCAGACAAAAATGCGGCCGTTTTCGCTACCGGGCGAGACGGCACATATCGGCCAAACTGGGCGCGGCTGAATCTGTTGTTGCATCCCCATCTCGCCAAGTCCACGCGAAAGAAGGGCGATGGGCTGAACGGCACTATGCAGCCTCGTCATGACGCGACGCGAGGCGCACATCAGAAGGGTCCAGATCCCGTCTGGCGCCAGGGAAGATCGTCAAGAGGCTTCAAACATGTCATCTGCCCAGAGACACATGTGTCCTCCATGAATCAAAACGATTAACGCCCGCTGGTGGGGGAAAAACGGCAGAATGCCAACACCGTCTTTTTGCTGATCCCATTAATCTGCCCTACCCGAAACCGACCGTATGCATCGTCTTTACTCCGTACATTAAGATTTTTCCTTACTTACGACAAAAGAAAAGATTAGCGAGAAAAAGAGAGACAGAGTGAGAGTCATTCTTCGTGTTAAACAGTTCTGCTTCGTGGCAGGCTACCTCCCCACCCCCTCGTCCAAAATGCCTATCTGTGGAGGGGACAAGGTGTTGGAGGTCGAGTCAATGGCAACACCGCGTGCGACGGTGTGCTGGGGTACTGAGACTACCTACCCATATCTGCCCATGACCGCGACGAGGACAACCAGAACTTGCTGTGTTTTGATGCGACTCGGCATCATCCAATCTCGGTGAGGGGGTGTGTTGTTGTTGCTGCTGTCGCAGCCGTTGCCAATCGCTCAGCCACCTTGCAAACGCTTCCCGACGTTGGGAGGCACACCTAACAACTGCCGCCCCTCGTGATTTCTTCCCATCTCCCTCCTGGTGGAAAATAACAAAGGGTCTGTTCCTTGGTGTTGGCAACCACCCCCGTGACCCAAAAAATCCGGAGACATACCCCTCCCCTCGCCGTATCCTGGAAAAGCAAAATAGGATACTGGCCTTTGGATAAGAGTATGCCGTGTTTACGTGAGTCCCGTCTCGGCCCCCAAAAACATAGCTGCTGGCCCCCCGCCCAGAATAATCATCACTGGGAGGCATGCAGCGGTCCGGGGACAGGCCCGTTAGAAGTAGTTGCGGTAGTTGGGGTAGTGCATGGGGGCCGCGTGCTGGATCATGGGTGGCTCCTAGTGACCGTAGTATCCGTTCGTGCGGCCGTTGCGCTGGTTCTGCTCGGGGTAGGTCTCGAAGTACGGGTGGTTGCAGGCGGCCTTGGCCGAGATGCGGCTGGCCGGGTCGTACACCAGCATCATCTCGAGCAGATCGAGGCCCTCGGCCTCGAGGCTGGTGCACAGCGGCAGAGACTCGTCTCGGATCCACTTGGGGAAGGAGCTCTTGAAGTCGGGGTACGACGTGACGCCGGGCCAGACGTCCTCGGTCGGGGTGCCGAGCGCGCTGCAGGAGGGACACGTTAGCGAGACACTCGTGCGAGGCGGATCCGAGACCGTCGCATCGCCGTGGCGAGGCAAGGCAGGGACAGGGAAATAGCTTACCGGAAGATCTTGAAGATCTCGTCAATCTCGGAGTCGCCGGGGAAGAGGGGCTTGCGGGTGCACATCTCGGCGAAGATGCAGCCGACGGACCACATGTCAACGCCGGTGGAATACTGCCGGCCGCCGAGCAAGATCTCCGGGGCGCGGTACCAGAGGGTGACAACCTCGTGGGTGTAGGTACGCAGGGGAACGCCGAAGGCACGGGCGAGACCGAAATCCGCCAGCTTCAGGTTGCCGTCTCTATCGATCAACAGGTTCTGGGGCTTCAGGTCGCGGTGGAGGATGCGGTGGGAGTGGCAGTAGCGGACGCCGTCGCACAGCTGCCACATGAACTTCTGAACGACGCTCTGGTTGAGGCCGAGGCGGGCGAGCGTCTCGGAACTGCCCTCAGGCAGGGGCTTGCCACGACCACCGTCGCTGACGGGCAGGGACTCCATGTACTTCTTCAGGTCGAGGTCGAGGAACTCGAAGACGAGGTACAGCTTGTGGCCATCGGCGTGGACGATGTTGAAGAGCTTGACGATGTTGGGATCGCGCATCTCCTTGAGGAGGGAGATCTCGCGGATGGCGGTGGAGGGGACGCCCTCGTCCTCGGCCTCGAGGCGAATCTTCTTCAGGGCCACAATGCGACCGCCATTGAGGAGGTCTCGGGCCTTGTAGACGACACCATAAGTGCCTGTGAGGGAGGAGGAGGGTCAGCGCGACGATGATGACGACAATCAATAAGGGTGCATTGTGTGGCGGTGCGCAAGATGCAAACGCTTTCAGAGAGTTCTGGGGGGCATTAAGGCTGCAGCTTACCTTCACCGATCTTCTCGAGCTTCTGGTAGTTCTCCATGATGGCTGGTGCAAGAGACAACGAGTGTCAGGAACGTGAGAATTAAATCGATACTGTCCTGGTCCGTCGCTCTCAGAAAGGATTGTCAAAGGAGGAGCGAAGGCGGTTGTCGGGATGCTTTGTGGTGGTGGAGGTAGCAGTGGTGGGGGTTTGGATTGGTGCAGCCGCCTCAGGGTCTGGGCTGAACGAGGGGCAGGAGCGATGCTGAGAGGTCCGTTTCGGGCAAGCGAGAAATAAAGTGAACCCGCAAAGAGAGCGGCGTTGTCAGGGAATTGGGAAGGGGAGCAACGCAGAAGAAAACAGCCAGAGGTCGAGGTACGGGTGCCGCTACGAGGAAAAAAACTCCATGGAGGGAGGGCAGTCGGTGCGGTGTCGAGGACGAGGTCGTAGGGCCCGGCGGGAAGGGCGTCGATGGGCGGATTGGGCGATGTTTTGTGGTGCTAAAATTGCACTTCGTTGTTTACTAGCAATGAAGAAAAACAAATTGAAAGGCGCGATCTGATCTCGCCCAACCAAACCGCCGGAGCAGGGTCGCGTCGACCCGTGGCGTGGGTTTCCCTGGCGGACGGCCTGCGCTAGTCTTATCGATAGCAGCCTTATCGCCTATCGATAAGGTCACTGATGGTGGGGGCAGCACTCTGCGCTGGATTTTGTGCCGCCGCAATGACAACGTACGATGAGAGGGTCAGGAGGCAAGAATAAGGAATCGACTTGGTTTTGCTTAGCGGGTGGCATAACTTGATCCGTTGTTTCTGAAACTTTTATCTTGACTTTGGTAACCCTGCAAGACCGCCAGACGCCCTCCACCATGACGGCCGAGATCGTCGAGCTCGACGCTCATGAGCAGCCCTCGGAGGCGATGCGGGCACTATGGAAGGGATACTCGAGGGCAGACCAGAAAGAGCTCGTCGCCGGAGATGCTATCGACGACCCCAGATCGCCTGAGCAGGCTGAGAAATTCTGTGTGGCCGGGACGATCTCAGTCGACCAGCTCAAGGAGGCCTTCTCGCACATCCGTCCAGAGGCTGTCGATACGTCGGCGCTCCGGGAGGTGCCCCTGCTCTACCACCCTCTCCTACCTGGTAAGTGTCCCCTGAAATATTCGGCGGGCAGCGACTAAAATTCCAAGGCCTCATCATCGTGCCAAACCTGGTCCCTCCCAAGATCCAGAAGTCCCTGCTCTCGCTCATGATCAACCGCGATCTGAGCGTCCCGACGCACCAGACCAACCTCCACCTTCACTACGACATGCCGTACCCGAAGGCATCGGACGGTTCCTCCGAGTCTTTCTTCAGCTACCCCCCTGACCCGGCGCCCCTTTTCACACCTTTGGACCCCTCCGTCCACAAGCCCCTCTCCATCAAGCAGGTCATGGAGCGGCGCCTGCACTGGGTCACCCTCGGCGGCCAGTACGACTGGACGAACAGGATATACCCCGAGGAGCTCCCGCCCCGGTTCCCGCCCGACATCGCCCAGTGCCTCGAAGCCCTCTTCCCCGAGACGCTCGCCCAGGCCGCCATCGTCAACTTCTACACGCCGGGTGACACCATGATGATGCACCGCGACGTCAGCGAGGAGACGGACAGGGGGCTGGTCAGCCTGAGCTTCGGCTGCGACGGCCTGTTCATGATCGCGCCGAACGAGCCCGAGAAGAGTTCCGAGGAGGCCAAGGCGACCGGCAAGGAGTACCTGCTCCTACGGCTGCGGTCCGGCGACGCCATCTACATGACCAAGGACTCGCGCTTCGCTTGGCACGGCGTGCCCAAGGTTCTCAAGGGGACGTGTCCCGACTACCTGGCCGACTGGCCCGCCGAGGACGGCAAGTACGAGGGATGGAAGGGATGGATGCAAAACAAGAGGATAAACCTGAACGTGAGGCAAATGCGGGACTGAGGTGGATGTGCTGGCATTTTGATTGCATGTAAACGGGCGTTGTCTGATGCGTCGCTTCACGATACCAGAGTCATGACTCCTTGAATTGAAGAAAACGCCTGCTATCTATCTGTTTTTGGCAGTGACATGCCGTTGTGGGACAGTGACATGCCATTCAAAGACACAATCGCGAGGGCCAAACACCAAGGGGATCGCAGATACCAAGCAGAACTCGGGCTAAAACAACCATCTACACAGGACCGGTGCTAGTTAAAGTCCAAATCTTTTATTCCTCCCTCCCCTGGCGAATTGTCGGGTGGGAAACAGTGTCGCGAAGACCGAACCACAATGAGAGACAATAAAAACACCAAAACACCAAGGGGATCCCGAGCATCATGGCGCGATCCGGGATAAAACAAACGTCTGCGCGAGACAACAACGAGCGACAGTCAAGACATTCCATCCCCCGGGCATCAACCAAATAAACCTGCATCTCGTGGTGCTCACGCGATCGCGCCGTGTCGTCTGGGAGACAGTCTCGCGATGGTCAGTCAGCCCGCCCGCACCAAGGGGAATGAAAACACCAAAACACCAAGACGGTCGCGACGTCAATTGGGATCAAAGCAAAATGGATCATTTCAAAAAATGCACAAAAATGAAAATGACAAAAGAGTTCGGGTCCCCGATCGTCATCAGGAACCCTAATCTCTGGCGCACATGCTGGGAAGTCAGTCAAGTCAATGCCTCTCGGATCGGTGAGGACTTTCGGAATCGGTACCTCTCGGATCGGTGAGGAAGTTTTTGTCGTCGAGCCGGATTCGAACCCATGTCCTCCTCGCCCCCCCTGAAATCCTAGACCCCCCATCCTAACCACCACACCAGCACGGCTTGACCTGAACTCCCTCCCAGGAGCCGCCCCCGTGCTGATGACAATTCCGGAGTCAATTTAATCTGAGTAGGGCCTCTGGCCGTGGGTTGGGATGAATGGGCACGTGGCTGGGTGGAATACTCATCTGGCGAGAAGCTGTTTGGGAAGGAGCGGACCTTGGGGGGGAGGCACCTTCCTCCAGACCACCAACGTCACGGGATCCACCTGGGGGATGGCAGCAACCCAACTGGATCTGCCGCGGAAACATTCCACTGGCACAACGTCTTCAAGCTTTTGTTATTGTTCTCTGTATGGATATGGACCCGGGTAAAAGGTATGTCTCGTACCCCCTATCTGTATATCCTGAGTGAAGGGACTAACCATGATCGTCGAGCGCCTTCCCTACGACATCGTCGAAGCCGGCACTCACCAGTCGACAATATACGACCGCCAGCGCAGAAAGAGACTCGAGATGACGGCTGTACGCCAACAGGGTGAAGCAGCGAGACCCCAGCTTGCAGTTATGCCCGACCCTTGATCAAATCAGCAGCCTGTGATGGTCAGTATCCAATCCAATTTGGCTTCGGAACTCCATGGCTCACCTTCTCGGCAACAGCGTACACCGTCTGCTGCGTGTAAGCCCCCGGGAGGTCGGGTTGAATGCTGGCATCCACGACGCTTAACCCCTGAACGCCGTACACCAGAAGCCCCTCATCGACGACGCCTCCGAGCTCCAGTGGCATCATTGCTGCGGTACCGACGGGGTGGAAAGTCGACACGTTGATGTGCCCCCTGAGCGCCGCGCTCAGCCCCTCGAAGCTGGTCACGTTGGCGCCGGGGAACGTCTCAACGGGTGCGAAATCGGCAAGGCTCGTCTCGAGGAAGTACCGGCGCGAGAACCGCACGTACTCGACCAGCACATCAACGTCCGCCGGGTTGCTCATCGCGCGGTAGTCGACGATGGGCTCCCCGAAAAAGGGATCGGCCGGGTCCACCTCGACGGTGCCGCGGGAAAGCGGGTGCAGATTGGTATAGGCGCTCTCGACGTCCGCGCCGCGAACGAAGTGGTTGAAGAATGCGGCACCGCGGGAGCGCATCGCGGCCGCGAGGGCCTTCTTCTGCGCCGCGTACCCAGCGACGACCGTCGCGTCAGTGCCCTCCGGCAGGTACGCGGCGGGGTCCTGGGCCTCGTAGGCCGCGGTGATCTGCTCGAAGGTGTCCGGGGCGATGACGGAGAACGGAAGGAAGGAAGCTGCGTTTCCGGCCGCGATGGTCAGGGGGCCTGTACGGCTGGCTTCGAACTGGCCCTCCGCTTCGTCGATGAAGGTCTGGTTCGTCTGGAGGTCCGATGGATCGGGGTGGATATCAAAGTCGGTGACTGTTCTGTTAGGGGAGGACAGAAAATGCGGACAACAAGGGCAGTAGCGACACTCACATTGAAAGACTGGCCCTGTATTGTGGGGATGGTCTTGGAAGTTCTGCCCGACGCCCGGGAGATCGACCACGACGTCAATGCCAGCGGCACCCAGAAGAGACTTCGGACCGACGCCGCTCCGCTGGAGGATCTGGGGAGTGTGAATGGCGCCGGCGGCAAGTAGGACTTCCTTCTTGGCCCTTACTGTCTGGGCGCCGTCGGCATTGGTCGCGCCCGCGGCGACGAAAGAAACACCGACAGCCGTCTCCCCCTCAAACAGCACCTTGAGTACCTTCTTCCCGGTGATCGTCTCATAGTTGTCCCTGGCAGCCTCGATACCGTCCCAATGTCCCTTCCGGGCCAGAGATCGCGTCATGGTCGAGGGGTCGGTCGACGTGGGGTACCAGAACACCCCAGGCTCGCCCGCTCCCGAGTCCGCCGGGTACTCAACCCCATCAATTTCACGGTAGGCAGCTACCTGGTTCTCTGGGGGTCATCGTCAGCACCGAATTCCTGTTGCGGACCATGGTGGTCTGGCGGACGTACTCAGGAAAGGCCAGTGGAATGTCGGGAACGACGCGTGGATGCCCGCCGTGTTGCCCCAGAAGCTCTCATCGTAGTTGATGTCGAATTGTTCCACCAGCTCGGGGGTAGGAGGGTGGAAGTTCCAAGCCTGGGCGACCGTCAGCTTCATCAACGGAAAAGACAGGTGGTTTCGGATCACCTTCTTGAAGTACGGAAGAATGCCTTCCCAGCTCCAGTCGGAGCACTTGCTAAAGTAGGCTCCCCATCTGTCGTAGTCCTCCTTCTGGCCCCGCTGGCACTGAAGGGCGTTGACTCCGGACGAGCCTCCAAGCATGACTCCCCCGACGACGGAGAAAGTTCTGCCATTCAGACCCTCCTGAGGCGCAGATGGGAAGGAAAAGAGGTGAGAGGTGTTGCGGTAGGAGGCGAACCCAGTAGAGACGGTGTTAACCGACGTGGAGTTGTCTGCATTTCTGGTCAGTCATGATTGCCGAAGAAGACCTAGGAGGCGCTGGTCTAGCCTTACCAAAGAATCCAAGTTCGACTACCAGGACGGTACCTAGGCAGGTTCGTTTCGTCAGTAGGCAATCCGTAGTCGTTCAGTTGTGTGTAGCTCACGGTCGCCGTCTTCAGTAAGTCGGTCGGCGACTGTCAGGCCCGCAGTCCCTCCGCCGACGACCACATAGTCGTACTCGGCCTTAACGTCCTCGGCTTTAGCAAGTAGCTTCGTGTGGGCGATGGACCTCGGGATGCTCAGAGCCGAGACACTTGCGATGCTCACGGCCAGGCCGGCCACGACGGCTGAGAGGGTGGTTGTCCTGGTCATCTTCAACGATTGCAAAGACACAGAGATTCTCGACGACAGAGCTTGAAAGAACAGGTGGAACGCGGCATCAGATGCTACTTGGAAACTGTATTGTATATAGCCCGACGAAACCCCTGTAATTGTGCTCCAAGCCAAGATGAATCTTGTAATTGCAGGGCGAGTCAGGACGAGCTCTCCTGGCTCTACTTTTGTCTCTATCGTCTCATTTTACTACATTTTCCTATGCTCCCCCGTGTTCCCCGGCTTGGTAGAAGCTCAAGCTTGTCCAAACGAGCAACCTCCGCCCTTGCATGTATGCGATGCGATGCAGTGAACCAGAACTCGGCATCCAGAGGACACACTCCTGGGCGGCGCGAGTTGCGTGCTTGTAGATCCTGCTTACATTGGTTAGGTAGGTTGCTGTTTGGTTCCGGCTGCAGGTCGCCGGTCGGCCGCTTTGTAGCTTCGTCGCGGCGGCAACAGTTGAGACAACGTGACTAGAGACATTTCCTTTTCTGGCGAAGAGCCGGGAAACGAGTTGAGAGTTGTCAGTCGCGAGTTGCGGTCGAATGACACTGGGTTCTGCTGGCTCTCAAGTTGTGGTAAAAGTCTCAACATCAACTCTTCTCAGCTGTTGGTATCTTGAGTGCCAACAATGATTTCCCCGCCCCTCGACACCCTGGGAAAGACAAATGCCACGCCTGTCCTGCGAGGGCAAGTTTGCTCAGGCCTCGCCCGGGTAAACAGAGCATTGCTGCAACGGACTCTCGCGCCAAGGCACGCGCTATCCCCTGTTTATCCCGCAAGTCCGTCCGGCAGGTTGACCGGACATGCAGGCGGGCGGCGTTGGAATTTTCGGAACCATCAGGCATTTACGGCCGGTGAGGGGAAGACGCAGTGAGACGAGGGGTTACATCTCCCGGTCGTAATGTAGTGGACGGCTGTGCCGTTGACGTGCATCCGGTCACGCCATGGGTCTTTTCCCAAGTCCCTCCCACGAGAGCGGGGAAAAAAGTACTCGGCGTCTATTTGTTTTCTTCCAGGGTCGGTCCTGATGGAGGAACTTCTGCTGCTGGATTTTATCTACGTGGGTACTTTTCCAATGAGCAGTCCGGCCTACATTCGAAGTGGCCTACCCCTAGATGTCAGGCTTAAGAGTCAACAAGCGAATAAGAAAGAAAACATTACTTGATAAAGCCAACGGGGTTAACTGGGACCCGGAAGCTGATATACCAAATGATCTCCTGGATGCTGTTGAAAGCCACGAGGAAGGCAGCCATTTGAGTTGGCCAGACCCGGGCGATGACCATAGATCGACTGCAATCGGCCGAGCTTCAGTCCCACGGTCTTGTGCGCAGTCTTTCATGATCCGGTGGTTTCTTCTAAGTTGAAGATTGACTGCGCCTGCTGATGCTCGTGTTCGTCCAAGTTGGCCCAGACTGTGGTATGATGATCAAGGTGGAATGCGCCCGTAGCCCTGCGATCTTCGCTACATAGCAAGTTTGAGATGGCCCATTTGAAATGTAAAAAGAGAATCATCATATGGCGAGAGAGAACTAGGTCGTCGCAAATACGAACACACCCCTTTCCTTGGGTGTAAACACCATCGCGAGCCAAAACCGACCAGCGATGACCCTAACCCAGCAACACCATCCCCAGAAAACAAAATTCAAGACCGTCAATCACATTCTGTGTGCCCCGGTATTCCCTCGCGTCTGCCTGGAACTCGAGCGGGACCAGAAATTCCACTCACCGTTCACGAGCGCGGTCCTAAATCCCCGGATTTGCTGCGCCTCACCCAGCCCCCCTCTAGCCTCTTGTTGGCAAACTACGGTGAATACCTAACTGGTGTCCGTTCGCGGCGTGACTTTGAATTGTTGGACGTCTTTTTGATACAAGGCTGGCCCTAGTATCAATTGTTTCCAAAAAGTTGAAACAAGGGAGCCCCCTTTTTACGAGTTGGCCTGTCGATGCGCCTCGCCCTGAGCCTGAGAAGGCTCACAACACCCTTCAGTCACCAGTGTAGATAGACGGCGGGACTGTGGGAACTGTCGAGGATCGACCCGAGGATTGAAATGAAACTAATGTCAACGGACCAAAAGAGAAACGCTAAAAAGTACCGCGGATGGAGGAAACCTGCCAAAGACCATGGGTCGCGTCCCTTGGCGCAGCAAACCCAAACATCACGACGAGAAGCTTGTCCGCGCCCCCTGGAGACGTGAAGTCTGGAATTATCCTCCTATGCGACAGGGCACGACCAGCAGATTGTTTCCAGAATGTCACACAACGCCTCGTGCCTGGAGGGTCAGATGCTTGTCCCTACGGCGCTTCGTCTTCAGAGGCAGGGTTCGTTAGCCCCTGAGCAGGGAGGCTATCACGCACGTGCTGTGCCGTCCTCTAAGACAACCTCATGTGTATTTACCTACGCTACTGGAAGTACATAGGGCACCCCTGACTTGGGCCAAGGGCCTAACACGGCCTGGCGGGTGTCCATCCCGTATATGTCATGAAAGATGAACAAGTATCTCAAAGTATCTCAAAGTAGAGCTCGCGATGGATCACGAGAAAGCCGCCATCCCCGCCTACTCCACGACAAAACCAGCATAGATGGGATACGTGGCGTACTCCCACGGCACAGCCCTCTGGAGCAGCTGGTAGTCGAAGCCGTCACCACCACCGCTGACGTACATGAACCTGGTAAAGGCCGCGGAGGCGTGGTACCGGAAGGGGGTGCCGGCGGGGACGAAGACGACGTCGCCCTGGATCAGGGTGACGGGGTCGTAGCCCTCGACGGCGACGACCAGGGCGCCCTCCTCGAGCTGGAACGCGACGGGCTGCGAGAGCGTCACTGCGGTGGCCGTCTGGTTCGCCAGCAGGCGGCTGACGGTCGCGGTGCCCATGGTGAAGTTGCCCCCCGTCTGGTTGCCCGTGGCTAGGGGCGCGAGGAGGTGGTAGACGCCGCCGTCGGCGTTGAGGTACTTGGGCCCGCGGTTCTTCGCGACGAAGGCGGGCGTCTTCGAGTCGGCGGCGAGATCGTTGGTGGCGGCATGCCAGGAAGCGGGGCTGCCGGCGCTGCCGTTGATGAGGTCTCTGCGCGGGTTGAAGTCGAGCTGGGCGTAGACGTCGAACGCCTCGAGGGCCGAGATGAGCGCCGGGTCGGAGCCGGAGGAGCCAGTCGCGGCGGCGGGCACGAACTCTGCGCCCGTCGACGAGTTGAACTCGGAGTTGGCGATGGCGACGAAGAGCTCCTCGAAGCCGCCAGGCTGGATGACACCCGTGAGCTGGGTGTCGGGGTCGGTGATCTGGAAGGTGTGGACGGTGTTGGGGGGGACGGAGCCGTAGTCGCCAGGGGTCAGCAGGCGGGCCTGCTCCGCGGACGAGTTGGTCTTGGCCCAGAGCTGGAACTGGCCCTTGGAGCAGTAGAAGTTCTCGTAGTGCGTCTTGTGGATGTGAGGAAGGACGCCCAGCTCGGTCGAGTCAGGCGCGTTCGTCTGCATGAGCGTGAAGGCGCCGGCCGAGGCGTTTCCCGTGACCGAGAAGCGGTAGATCTGCGCACCCACCGCGACGGCGCGACCACCACCCTTACGGAGGGCATAGGGTTGCGGAGAATCGGGCGCCTGGTCGACGACAAGATCTCGGCTGGTGCTGTTGGAGAGCCCACGGGGTGCCGCCGCCACAAGGGGAAGGCCGATAGCGAGAGTCGCGAGGAGCTTCATGATTCTCGGATGACCTGTGGGGCGCTGTTTAACGATAGACACGGAACGAGGGACTGAGTTGGCGGCTGGAGATAGAAGCTTCCTTCAGCAAGGACACCACGAGGACATTATAAGTAGCATAGCAAGGTGGCATCAACGGAATGTGGCCGGATCTTCGCTGCTTCGCTCGGAGTCCGAACCGTGGTTTCCATCTCCATAGCGAAAGAAAGGGGCTACCATACAACGCAACCCTGGCCGGCGAAGATTTCTTCTTGTAAGGCCGTCGAGCTGTTCCTGCAAGATCCCGCTGATTAACACGTTTCTCTGCCGAAACACTCCTTGCTCCCTGTATGTCGTTCTAGACGGCCCCATCGCGTCCCCAGCGGCCCGCTGTTCATCCCATGCAAAGATACAGATCGCAGGGATCGCGGTGATCCAGCATGGCGTGGGACAGGGCAAAGACGGGCTGAATATCACGAAGGGCCGAAGCACAGGCCGAATGGAACCCATTTCGGGACGTTGTGAAGGGACATTGTGCGTGGACTAGCACGACTTGGTGATGAAATGGAGTTGGTTCCCACATGGTTGACGTACGCTGGCGGAATTTCCGGACTTCCCAGCACTCGAGCTCGACTGACCCACCCGGGATTTCCGACATCAAAACGGCAGCAATAACCGTTATTGATCAACTACACATACCCACTGTCCTGATGATGTCCGTCGAAACGACTCGCGAGTACTGGCGTGTCCCTCGTGGTGCGAATATCGGTTCAGTGAGCCGCCAACCGCTGGGGCCTCTTCGAAGCTAACGCCGACGCCTCTCTAGAACACTCTCAATGGTCAGGCCGGCCGAGGCGAAGTTTAGCAGACGGTTAACTTTCTCGCCAATACTATAGACGAAGTCGAGTTGCTTCTCGAGGAGGCTAGAACAATGTCAACCGCCCAGATGTAAGTGTAGGAATGGGGCGGCCTCATCTGCCGCCGAGCGGCGTGGTAGGCCGACATGTCATGGGACAGGAACCAGAGGCATGCAGGCAGGATATCTGGAGGTGTCTGGCCTGGCGGTGACTAGGAAGGAAGTGTTTCGATGACCCAGCCTAGTGTCCTCGTGGCGCGCGGTAGTGGGCAACTGGCGACTCCACGCCGTGTGACTGCAGACATCGTATTCCAGGCGGCAAGATCGCCGTTCGTGATGGCTTCAAAACGGCAGACACTAGTCTCGGGTGCGTGTTGCTGAAGAAAGCGTGGCTGCGAACGAACGGTGGGCTGTGCTTCGTGGTGACCATCCTCCATACCTCTTCGGGATGACCGGGCAGAGCTCTGACTCCTACGATGACATCCACATGGCGGTGCTCTGGGAGACAAGAGGAAATAATGAGAGATGCGCCTGGTGGTCTCACGAGGTGGCCGCGGCCAGGCTTGGGCGGCTGAATACCCAATGAGAGTTGACCTCTCGCGAGGCCCATGTGCCTTGCTGCCTTGGAGATTTGGAGTTAGTCTGTCTGAGAAGACGATTCATCGGATTTGAGGGGCTTAGCAGGGGTTTGCTGAAGGTCCCGGGTCTCTGGGACCGGGAGAGGCCCCGTGGTTCGTGCACCCCCAGATGGCGTTCTGGCAGAGCCTCAAAACGGTGTGGCCATGTGGAGGCCCCTGAGCATGTGGCATGCATGGTCTCTGGACCTCTGGACAGATTCGTATAAAGCACAGTTGGAAGCATCAACTTTTCTCATGGGGGACCGGGGGGGATGACTGTGCCCTCAGACCAAAAGTCGCCGACGACAAGCTCCTCTGGTGGCGGGGAGGAGATGTCGTGAGGAGTCATTTCTGTTTGCGGAAGATGCTTGCTGATGCTTGCTAATGCTGACGGTCTCCCGTCAGACAGCATCCTAGAATAGAGGCCAAAGCTGTCCATGGTAAAACTGGAAATGCTGCTGGCCTTGTCGTTCGGTTTGCCAAACAGAGTGTGTCAGGTGTGGCGGTGTAACTGTGAACAGCGTCCAGTGCTCCAACAATGGATGCAAAACTGACAAAACTGACATTTGCTCTACAGTTTTGTTGGCAACTTTACCAAGAGGAGAGGAACAAAGTATACCGCAGGACTGAGAAAAACAGCCCTCAAATCTGCCTTGACCAATGAAAGAAACCATGGGCAGGATCTAGGTGCACTAGTCCTAATCGGGGTGGGAGTAGGCGCTGATGACAAGCAGGCTGGCCCGCCCCCCCGCTAACCTTTCCAACCACCGTGGTAGGCGAGTACCTAGGTACTACGTACCGTGCCGCAGCACCATAGTACCTGCCTCAGCCATGCTTCTCGTCTACCTCACGTTGGCTGAGCCAGCGATTGGATTTCTTACTCTTCCAATCCATCTTGGGTCGGAGTTGCGCGCTTTTGCCCAAGGCTGCAGCCCTTAGCCTACCTAAGTCACTAGCTGGAGGGCTCCTTCCCGGCTTGTAGTCATCAATCCATTCACCAGGCTTGCGCTCACGTTGGTACCTGGCCGTCACTCTCTGGTACCTTTCATCTACGCAATTGAAGCTGGGTTTTCTTTCGTTTTTACACTTGCCTCATTCACCAAAGATGGTAGTTGTGGACAAGAAAGATTAATTGAACGGCTTCTCCCTTGGAACACCTTGCTTTCAAAACAGAGTTGATTCATCGGCCAGGACTTTCCTCTACGAACAAAGCGCCTGTACCCTGCATCGACTGTACCGGGTGGGCTTCACTCAAACGAATTCAAAGGGCGATATTCTCAATCTCGTCTCTCACCTCAGAAGTCTCTTGATGGGGAGTGGATGTTCTAATATTGAAAAGGACGATGCGCCCGGCGAGAAGGATGGTCAGGGACAGAGAAGGAACAGCAACACACTCACGCGACAATCATCCCGGCGCCTCCAGAAGCATCATCAGCATCAGCATCAACATCACTACCGCCACCTGCCCGCGTCGCCCGTAGCCGACGTTCTCATTCGCCACCAGACAGAGATGGAAATGGCTCAAGAAATGATTGATGCGCACGATAAAGTCATTGACCTCCACGGCCACGGCCTGCCGCCGCGCCGCCGCGTGGCTACCATCCTCGACGACGGCCGTCGCAGGACCAGGAGCGACACTACCACCGCTGAGATCAAGAGCGTTGACGATTATATGCGCCAGCGCGACGAGATCACTCGACGTGAGAGCACTCTCTCGTTTGACTTCCGCCTCACGGTGCGGGCATCGCAGAAGGAGAGGAAGGCCAATCTCATCCTCCAGGCCCTCAAGGCTGAGGACCAGAGCCTCGTGTATGACGCGGCAGAGCCAAGACTGGGGTGGGGGGGTCAGAGTCACCCCCGGATCCCCGCCGACCATTTCTTATCCAACGTTGACCTGATCAACAAAACCAAGCTCTTCAAAGTTGCGCGCAGGCTGCCGAAAGGGGCTCATCTTCATATACATTACAATGCCTGTCTGGAGCCCACTAGGCTGCTGGGCGTTGCCAAGGGCATGGATCGCATGTTCATCACCAGCGACCTCCCGCTGCCTCCGGCCGGAAGGGACGGGGTAACAAAGGAAGACGCAAAGGTGGCGCTAGACCGGTGCGAGATTCAGTTTTCGATTCTCTCGGAAGAAAAAGAAAAGCCGGGGAATATATTCTCGCCAACGTACGAGAAGCGGCAAACGATGAAGTACTCGGATTTCCTGCAAGAGTTTCTCCAGGCCCACGGTCAGGACCCCGAGGCATGGCTCGCAAGTAAAAACGTCTTCCATGAGGGGGAAACTTACCACCCCTATCAGACGGTTCACGGGTAATTACCAGACGTTTCCAAGCCGCAAGCGTGACTGTACTGACCTTTGCAGGGCCTGGGAAAAGTTCAATGGCCGCACGCGGATGATGAAGGGGCTCTTCAACTACGAAGAGGCATACCGCCAGTACACCCGCGAGGTGCTCCAGGATTTTGTTGACGACAACATCCAGTACGCCGAGATTCGCCCAAACTTCATGGAGAACAATCAGCTCTGGAGCAACGACGGCAAGCGGCTGATCAACAACGAGGGCATCATGGAAATTATCATTGAGGAGTACAACAAATTCCAGGATTCTAAGAAGAAGAGCGCCGAGCATCACAAATCGCAGGCATCCAAGAAGAACAGCGAATACTTTGGTGGGCTCAAGGTAATTTACTGCACGCCGCGTTCTTTCCCGAATAAGTCGGTAGAGTTTGCGCTCGACGAGTGCATGAAATTCAAAAAGAAGTGGCCCCAATGGATTGCCGGTAAGCTTCCGCATCCCGTACCGCGCCCTTGAGCCGACGGCTAACAGAGCAGGTTTCGATTTGGTTGGCGAGGAGTCCAAGGGCCGGCCGCTCCGGGACTTCGTCCCAGAGCTTCTGGCGTTCAAGAAGAGATGCGCCGAGGAGAAGCTGGATATTCCGTTCCTCTTCCACTGCGGCGAGACGAACGACATCGGCAACGATACGGATGGCAACCTCGTCGACGCGCTCTTGCTTGAGTCAAAGCGCATTGGCCATGGTTTTGCTCTGGCCAGGCACCCCTACATCATGGAGCACATGAAGAAGAAGGGCATCTGCCTCGAGGTGTGCCCGATTTCCAACGAGATCCTTGGTCTGACCCCGAGAATCACGGGGCACTCCATGTACAACCTCCTGGCGAACAACGTGCACTGCACTTTGAACTCGGACAACGGAACTATTTTCAGGTAGGACGAGACTCTTGTTGCCCAGAGTGGGTCTAGAGACTAACCGAGACTGCAGATCGACGCTTTCACACGATTTTTACCAGGCCATGATCGGGAAGACGGATATGACGCTGCACGGTTGGCGGCAGCTCATCGAATGGAGTCTGGAGCACTCGTGCATGTCGCCCAGCGAGCTGAAGGACGTGCGCGCCAAGTGGGAGACGCTTTGGGGGGAGTTTCTGGACTGGGTCATCACGGAGTACAAATCGTACGAGCCGGCGGATGAAGACGGCCCCGCGGCGCGGTCTTGATGCCCGCCTCCTTTCCTATTTCGATTCACTGCCCGAACCCTTCGAGATACCAGCTTGCAGAGGCTTTTGATGTAGAAGAGACGACGACGACGGAATGATTATGACAAAGTAGGGTTTTCCCTCCAAGCTGCATACTGCATCGCGATTCGTTCAGTGACATTGCGGGCTGTAGACGAAAACAGACAAGGGAAAGATGCCCAGCTTCCGAGCCGAGACAGCGGAAGAAGAGAGAGTTCGCCGTTGCACTAAGCATCCCGGGCTTCCGGGTCCACTAACGGCTTTTTGATACCTACATTCCATTTCGCGTCTGTAGCAACATGTCACTCGGGTACCCGGTACCTCCGCCGACGATGGTACCACATCCGGGATCTTGGCGGGCCGGTGACGCGATGACGCAGGGAACCTTTGCCACTTGATCGCAACGACGCTGGATGAGCTCTCCCTGAACGACCCCATGGCATGAGCTGTCAGAAAAGCCAAACAATTGAATATTTTATTCGAGCGTCTTCTTGTCTCCCCTCAAGTCGTCGTATCCAACTCGCTTGCATCTGTGCACTGACGTGCACCCCTTCTCCGCATCCCATCCATCAGGTCACGTCAAAAAATTAGGCTTTTAAGCTTAAGGCAAGGGGCCCTGTGGGGATCGCAGCGGCGGCCACCAACACCACCCCCGCGGCGATCTACGGGCGCCTTACCCGCCCCTGGAACGTTGAAACCCACACTGGACTTCCGGGCTTCTGGCTCATCTGGAATCTTCGATTTGTGTCTCTTTTCTCCCCCCCTCCTCCCCACTTGTTCGTCCCTTGTGCTCGGGACGGCCGCCTCGAGGGCCGCTGACGGATATGTGCGAGGGACGGCGGGTCGATTCGTTTGGTTGTAGTTGAAGACCCTGACGACCATGACGTATAAGCCACGCAGACGTGCGACTGGCCAGCTTAGCTTGGAAGATGCGTGCAACGAAGACTTTGGGGATTTGTGAACGGGTGTCTTCCTGGGCCTCTTTGGCTTCAGCATTCATCTTGACGACCTCTGCGATTCTCTAGTCGGAGATTAAGGCGTCATGGGGCCCCTTGTCGAGACCCGCCCACTTGGACACAAGACTTCGATACTCTACGTGGGACGATCTTGGGGATGGGCTCAAACATCGCAACATGAAGTCGGGCCTTACTGAGAAGAAAGTTAATCATCACATGAGACCATCAAGTAAGACTGTATCAACTGCTACGTAGATAGACACGGTACGAGTTGCCGACGTAGCGGGAATATATAACTTTTGAGTCTATTTGGATCGTCCGCAACGGCGACGCCAACTCTATACTGATTAAGCCGTTCTTCGACGTTCTTTTTCCACTGCCGATGAAAGCGCAACTTCTAGACCGGAAGCGCAATGCTCAATGAATGCCAAACCAAAAACCAGGCCACCCACCACCTCTCCCTCTCTCTTAATCTTCACTCTCAACCGAAAACCGCAAATATGAAAAATAAGCAACTTTTTTGCCCGGGCGATTCCAAACTCCAGTGTCAAAAACGGGCGTTTTAAGTGGTGCCAGTGTTACAGGCCAGCAGAGACGAGACGTTTAAAAGTCAAACTTGATGCCCTTCTTGCTGCTGATGTCGATCAGGCCGCCGCGGTAGCTGCCGCGCTTCTTCTTGTTCTTCTCCTTGGTGAAGCCCTTGCCCTTGGTGACGATGAGGTCCTCATGGGCGCGCTGGGAGTAGTCGTTGGGCACGTACTCGTTGCTGGCGAAGCGGGGGTCGACGTTGACGTCGTCGGGAATGCGCGAGAAGGGCTTGTTAGGCACCTTCTTGTCCTTTCCGTTCTTACCACCACGGTTGTTGCGGAAGGCGACCGGGTCGGGGGGCAGAGGGGGGTCGGCAGCGGTCTTGACCTCGGCCTTGATATCGGGCGAGGCCTTCTCGAGGGTCGCCGAGGAGTTGGAGGAGGCGGAGTCCATCTTCTCCTTCTTGGGCTTCTTCTCGTCCTCCGAGGAGTCAGAGTCGGACTCGGGGAGAGGCACCTTGGCAGCGGTAGAGCCGTCGCTGTCGGAGTCGCTATCAGAATCGCTGTCGGACGAGTCGGAGTCGGAGGAAGACTCGTCAGAAGAAGACTCGTCAGAGGAGGACTCGGAGCTAGAGGAAGAATCGGAGTCGGACGATGAGCTGCTGCTGCTGCTGGCAGCCTTGGTCTTCTGCTTCTTGGCCTGCGGGGCCTCGTCCTCCGAGCTGGAAGACTCGGCATCGCTGCTGCTGCTGCTGTCCGAAGAGGGGGCCTTGCGCTTCAGGGCCTTCTTGGGGGCAGGCTTCTTCTCATCATCACTGTCGCTGTCGCTGCTCGAATCGGAATCGGAGTCGGAGTCGGAGCTAGAGCTGCTGGAGCTGCTGCTGCTAGAGCTAGAAGACGAGCTGGAGCTGTCACTCTCAGCACCGGCGTCAGCCATGCTCACGTCGCCCTCATCCTCCTCGTCGCTGCTGGACTCGTCACTCGAGGAGCTAGATTCGGAGCTGCTGCTGCTGCTGCTGCTGCTACTGCTGGCAGCCTTCTTGGCCACCGGGACCTTGACAGAGGTCTGCCAGCTCTGATAGACGGCGACAAGGTTGGGTCCGGCGGCAGCCTGCTTCTTGGACGGCTTCCAGCCGGCCTCGGTGCGCTGCTTCTGGAAGGCGGCGTGGGCGGAGGTGAAGGCGTTCTCGGAGAGGAAGGAGTCGACCAGGTCCATCAATTGGTCGGGAGGAGACTGCTTGGAAGGCGCGGCGGCGGCCTTGGAGCCCTTCTTCTCCTTCTTGACCATTTTGTCCTGCTGCTGCGGTGTCGCGACGGCGGTGGTGGCGGCTGCGGTGTTGGTGAGCGGCGAGGTCTTGGATGAGTTGTTGGAGAAGAGCCAGGAAGGAGGAGCAGAAGCTGACATGTGCGTTGGGGTCGCGCAAGTAGGTTAAAAGGTTGTTGTAGGGTGTGGTTGTCAAGAGGAAAGAAAGCAATCGGGGCCGATGGAGCGCGTAGGAAATTCCTCGGTGAAAACTGGAGTTGGCGTCGGTCTTCCCTCACCTGGGAAAATTTCTGTGGAATTCTCAAGGTTGGTCGGCGTCTCCAAAATTTTTGCGCCGACATCCTTAGATCCCTGCCCCGCCAATTTTTTTTTTCTCGTCCCGTCTTTCCAAAAAGGAAAGGCCAAAAATTCTTATCTTATCGAGAAGCCACGACCCCGATAAGGCGATTTATGCAAGTAGCCCCATTCAGTTGCCTGTTGGTTGCTCCCCTCCTAGCGTGCAACGCGACAGGGGTGCAAGCTCATTGCCCGATCAGCAGGAGCCGTTTGTTGACTTTCGAGCGCCGGCGCCTGTACTACCTACCTCTAGGACCGAGCACCATCCTCTTGGGGTCCGTTCCATGCCGCTACACCACGCAATACACGAATGAGTCTCGAGTGAATCCACAGAGAGTCGAACCCAGCGCCTACAACCTCCATCGTTCCACGCCCGGCATCGTCCTACCCTCGTCCTCGTCGACCCAGTCCCAGAGACCAACCGCGGCCGTTACATCGAACCGCGTTCCGAAGATGAACGCTACCAAGCGCAAGTTCAACGCCCTGATCCAGGGGATGGGCAGGTCGTCGACGTCGACCAGGTCCGGCAACAACGACTCGTCCTCCAGTCTGCCGACAGAGTCCCCGCGCCCGTCGACGACTTCCCTCCCAGCCTCGGACGCGAGCTCCGCGACGCCCAGCAAGACAACCATGTCGATAGAAGAAGACATATTGCTCAAACGCCGGCGCCTGCAGGCCCTGACGGAGAGGAATGCGACCATCAAGAGCAACGGCGCCGTTGCGACGACCGTGTCGAACATCGTGTTGAAGAAGTGGACGCCGACCTCCAAGGAGCCGGTGGTGCAGGTCACCTCTAAGTACGCCCCGAGCGACCGGAACGAGCTGCTGAAGCGGCTGGCGACTTTCCAAGAGATCACCGACTGGACACCCAAGCCGGACAGGGTCAATGAGGTGGAATGGGCGAAGAGGGGTTGGGTGTGCCAGGGCAAGGACCGCGTACGTTGCACGCTGTGTAACAAGGAGCTTGTTGTTAAGCTCAACAAGCGGGAGGTCGACGGCAAGGAGGTGCCTGTTCTCGTCGCGTCCGACGTCGGTAGGTTCTCGAGATCCCGCCCCGGACATCGCTGCTCAAACTGATTGGTGAAGCAGAGGAAGCCTTGATAGAAAAGTACTCGGAGCTGATCGTCAACGCACATCTTGAGGAGTGCCTGTGGAGGAGGCAGGGCTGTGACAGTGAGTCCCCCAGATGCTTTAACGCACTCTTCCGCTGACCATCTTCGTAGACTCATTGCTACGGTTGTCTCTGACCAATGCTAAACTGAGCGTAGAGGCTTTGCGGCAACGGTATGACGAGCTCTGTGGGAGGAAGTCATTCCTGCCCTATGAGTTCAACCTCAAACTTCCTGAGGGTCTCAACGTCGACGATGTGTTGAAACAGCTGCCGGGCGACTTCTTCACGAACCCGCCTCCGGCTGAGGACTCGCCTGATCCCACACAACCAAACAGGGTAGCGCTGGCCCTGGCCTTGACGGGCTGGCAGGGTCTCACAAACCCGCGCATCGGCGCCGTACCAAACTCGGCTTCATGCCACACCTGTCTGCGGCGGCTTGGTCTGTGGATGTTCAAAAGCAAGGAGGTTGGCCCTGGAAACAAGGTGCTTGTTCCGGCGCCGATGGACCACCTTGATCCTGTGAAAGAGCATCGCTTCTTCTGTCCGTGGAAGAACCCAGCAGCGCAGCGCCTCGCAAGCGCGAGGGGCGGCTCCGATTCGGACATGGCGGCCTGGAAGTGCCTGGCACAGGTGCTCAAGAACGACGCCTACCTTCGCGGAGCCCTCGAAGACAAGCCGCGGAAAACCTGGCACAACAGAGGCGCATCGGTGCCGTCGACGCCCGTACGCAGGGGCGGCGGTGCACCTTCGACCCCAGGAGAAGGAATCTACGACTCACCCGGCGCCGCAACGACGCCAGGTGGCGACGACGACGACGAAAAGACGCGGGATGCAAAGGACAAGGAGCGCTGGGCGCGACTCAGGAGGGTGAAGAGTCTCTTCGAGTCCAAGAACGCAAGGAAGCTCCGTCGAACGCTTAGCAGGCCGGGGACGGCGCACTCGACCGTCTCGGGCGCGGACAAGGAGAAGGAGAAGGAGAAGGAGAAGGCTTAAAGGCAGGTGAAGGACACTGCTGTATTGTATACGATGCATATCTTGACTTCTCGATGGGACGGGTGGAGTTTCCGAGGGTTTTGTAGTACGGAACGGGCGACACGACACCTCTTCATCAGTTAGAATACCCATCTGATGAAACTTACTTAATGCCAAACAGTGCTTTTCACGCTCAGTCGACCGTCAAGTGAGGCATCCAAGAGTAGATCTGTCGTCTTCTATGGGGTATCTTGTCCTTTGGGAGCAACCAAACACTATCTTACAGCAAGGCGGCGCGGCGGCACGCCTGCTCACTTGTTCCATGGTCCAAACTGCTTCTCGAGCTCCTCGAACGAGATGACGTCTCCGGACCACGCCGCCGGGTCGCTCTCCATCTCCTTCCCGGGGGCCGGCGCTTCATCCGCCTCCTCCATCTCCTTCGCCGACTTCATCATGACCCCCCTGAACTTCTCCGGTGCGACGTGCTCCTTGATCCCCGCCATCTCCAGCACGGCCATCCGCACGCCCGCCATGCCCGCCTCGCTGCGCGTGGGGTCGTACTTCCACCCCTTTCCGCGCTCCATCTTGGCCGCGGTGATGGGCACCTTGGGCACCCAGCCGTCCCACCCGGACTTGGCGAAGCACCGCTCCACCTCGCGCAGCCTCTCCGCGATCCCGCCCCGGCCGCCCTTGCGCCCCTCCCTCAGCGCCTTGTCCATCTTGGTGAAGACAACCATCGCGGGCCGCCCGGCGTCCGCCAGCATCCGCATGATCTGCCAGTCCTGCTGCGACACCCTCTTCTCCGCCGAGAGGAGCAGCACCACGCCGCGCAGCATCGTGCGCTTCTCGAGGTACTCCGCGATCTCCCTCCCCCACTCCGTGCGGCTTGCGTGGCCGTAGCCCGGCGTGTCGACGAGGAGCATCCCGTGCGTGGGGGCGGCCTCGCCCGCGCCCTCGGGGGACATCGTCCTGCGAGGCGGCAGGCCCGCCAGCGATCCGACGCCGTACGCGTTCATCGACACCGTCTTGCCCGCGCGGTCGCTCTCCTGGGCGAGCGTCTTGGAGGGCGCGGCGCCGGTGAGGGCGTTGACGAAGGTGGACTTGCCGCAGTTGGAGGCGCCGACGATGCAGATCTCGGGCGTCGTCGTGTTGACCGGGTGGTCCTTGAAGCGGAACGCGCTGTAGAGGAACTTGGCAGGCGGCTGAAGGAAGAACCGCGCCGCGAGGGCGTAGGGCACGTCTCGGCCGCGTCTGGCCACGATCGTACCGCTGTCCTGCGCTCGGGGGTCTTCCTGCCTCGTCGGGGGGACGAAGTACAAGGACCTGGCATCCCAGACGGCTTTTGAGGTGCCGACTTTGTCTTTTTCCTCCTGGGGGAGTTCCGGCTGGGTCGTGGTCAGTGTATGCTTTCCCACGGGTAGGTGTTTACTTACTATCATCTCAATCTCCGACTTTCTGGGTTGGAAAGGCTCTCTTTCAGGGGGTGGTGCTCTTGACTGCGCCCTCGGCGAGTGTCGGTCCATCCGTGACGGCCCGGCGCGTGGTGCCGAAAACCGCTGGTCTCGCCCGCGGTCAAAACCTCTGTCGCGGGTCTCATCGTAGCGACCTGACGGCCTCCGCCTCTCAGACTCGAAGCCGTCTCGACTGGGGCGCGGAGAGTTGTACGCTCTCGTCGGTCTGCCACTCAGCCACCGCCGAGGAGGCGGCCGCAAATTTTGTAGGGAGACACGACACCCACGCACATGAGCGTTTAACATCGCAAAACTCCTCTACAAACAGGGGAATAAATTGTTCAAATTTATTTTGATATTTTAAGGTGTTGGAAGGTCGGTAGTAGTATATGGGGCGCACTCCGCGGATTGAGTTTGCATCGTGATAATGCACTTAAGCGTTTTTGTCGTCGCGTTTAGTGCATATGTACTCGCTTGGACAACGTCATTCACGACCTTTACTTTCAACGATCACTCGACACGACAGGTTTACTGGCAATGGCCTCTATTTTAGTTCTACCTTCCCTGTGCATGATCAAAAGAGGCTACGACATGCATGCCATTTCCCTTGTAGTTTGACGAATCCCCAAATCAGAAAAAAAAAAGCAAACCGTACAACGCCCAATCCAAAGTGCGATGCGAGTCGCTCAACCACCGGCCTGGTAGCGGTAGTAGAAGTTCTTCTGGTTGTTGAGCTTGACGCTGACCTTGTAGTCGTATCGCTTCTGGTCGCGGGTGGCGGTGCTGCGACCTCTGACGGCGTCGGCCTTAGCGACGCGCTTCTGGCCGTCCGTCGCGCCAGCCATGCCAGCAGCCTCTCTGCGGGCGACGGCGCGGGCATTGCGAGCACGAGGGTTGCCGGTGGTGGCGACCTCGGCGCCGTCCACGTCCATCTCGTCGCCGGAGCCAGAGCCGGCCTCGATGGCCAGGCGCTCGGCGCGCTCCTCGGGAGTGGGGTAGCTGTGCAGGTTCTGGCGGAAGTAGCGGTTGTGCGCGCGGTGGCCGACGGACTTGCCGGATGGCAGGTGCAGCTCGAACTCGTCGTAGAAGACGGCGCGGGTGTGCTTGTGGGCATGCGAGTGCCAGCCATCGGCCTGGTGGTGCGCGCGGGGGTCGTCGCGGGAGTGGTGGGGGTGCTTGTCCAGACGCTCGTACTGGTCGTAGCGGCCGTCCGCGGTGAACGCGGTGAGGTCCTCCGAATCGAGCGAGGAGGCGTCGCTGTCCGTCTCCCAGCCGTCATCGGCTCCTCCCTCGACCTCCTCTCCGTCCTCGCCGACCAGCTTAGTGGGACGCTTCAGGCCCAGCTTAGCACCACCGTTCTCCTCGGCCTCATCCTCCTCATCTGACTCGCCGCCGTCCGAGTAGGTGCTGCGGAAATCGTAGAAGTCGCCAATGTCCAGCTGGACCTCCTCGGTGTCGTAGGGGATCTTGCAGTGGCCCTTGTCGCGCATGTGGGTCTGGACGGCGAAGGCGGTCTTCTTGGTCTTGAAGCAGTACAAGCACTGGTGGCCCTCGTGGATGCGCTCCTGCAGGTGCTGGAGCAGGCCCTCGAGGTCGACGAGGTACTGCTTCTCAGGGATGAACATGTCGTGGAAGCGCTCCATGTGGTTGGCGTTCAGGGGAACGGTAGGCGACTCGTAGTTGCAGAACAGGCAGGACTTGACGGTCCAGGCGATCTCCGGCTTGGTGGACGGGACGGGGGTGGTGGAGTCGGACTCGCGGTTAACGGAAGCGGCGTCGTCGCCGGCGCGGTGGCCCTGGGCAGACAGGTGGGGGTTCGAGGGACGCTTCACGGGGGAGGGGCGGTCGTCCTTGGACTCGTCAATCTGGGCCTTCTTCAGGCCTTCGACGACCTGGGTGAACTCCTCCTCGGCCTCGGAATCCAGCTCGGTCTCCTTGTCGACAGAGATGGGCTCGCCGAGGGAGAAGGTGGAGCTCATGACGGAGCTGGCATCATCGGCGATGGGGCCCTTGCGACGGGCGATGGAGGCCACGCGGACCTTGTGCTTCTGGCTCGTGAGGTGGTTCTGGAAGGCATTCTCGCTCGAGTAGGACTTCTGGCAGGCTTCGCAGGTGCGCTCGAACATGGCCTTCTCGGCCTCGGCGCTCTGGGCGGCGCGAGCCTGAAGGACCTTCTCATTGAAGACCTCGGAGGCGATGGGAGGCAGAGAGGCGACTCGGCGCTTGAGGTTGTATCGGCTGCAAGGAGGATGATGTCAGTCGACCTGGCAAGTGCATGTGGGGAAACAAAGCAAGACAGCAAACGCCACACCAAAAATCAAGGGAAGGAGGCAAGAGAAAAGAAATCAGAAAACATACTGCCAGTCGCTCTTCATGTGGCCTCGCTGAAGGTCGATGTTTCGGTACGCAACAGCGCAGGTGTTGCAGGTGTACGGGTGGGAAGCCGCCGTTACCCCTCCATTGGTGGGAATGGCGCCCATGGCAGCAACGTCAACACTCGCCATGGTGAAGTGTCGCGTGCAGGTCTTGGGGTTTCTGATTGATGTTGGAGTCGATCGGCACTCCTTCGATTGATTATTTCTTTGTGGTAGGGAGCAAGCGCATGCAGGTGTGAACTTGCAGCTTGCGCGCAGGAGAAAGAGAAGAGATGGAGGCAAAAAGTCGGCCGTCCAAGGGTGCAGAGTTGGGGGAGGGATGGTCAGTGGAGGGGAAAATGAATTTAAAAGGGAAAATTCTCAAGGGCTTTTTAGCGGGTTAGGCGGGGGTTTGAAGGGACGTGATAGGCACGTCACACAGTCTGGAGCCCAGTGGAGGGCTCGGCTCGCTGCTCAAGTGGGAGCCTTCTTACGTTTTTAGCGGCGTTCCTGGCAGTTGCTGCCCTGGAGAGTGGGGGCGCCGCCGCCTTCCCAAACCGCCGGACTCCAGCAGCAGCAGGAGCGCACCTCAACATCGTCTCTCCAGATGCGTCTCTGCCGTTCTATTCAGCTGACATATCAACGTGGATGGATGGGCCGCCACGGAGATAAGGTGGCGCATCGTCGGTAACCTCTTGAGAATGGCTGCAGCCTGTGTACCCAAGGTAATTACCACGGCGCATCTCAACGCTGCAAGCCTCTAGTAGGTCGTGTGACTTGCCGACATTGCGAGGCCTCTCCATCTGCGCCAGACACCAAACAGTGGGCTGTTACTAATCTTGTATGCAGTTCCTTCGACGGCGAGAGGGGGCCGGATGTGTTTAGCAGAGATTATCATCTTCCTGGTGGATTCCCGTCCATTCCCCTCTTATTATCTCTTAACCATTACACGAAATCTGTGGATGGAAGTGAGTCACCAGTGAAGTGAGAGACACAAAAGGGCTTGTTTGGGCTTCTACTGCAGGTTTGATGACCAAACCACTGCCGTCAATTAGGTATTATGGAGGGGTAATTATTGGCGGTGGCGGCAGTTGGCAAAAAAGTCGGAGGCAAAAAGCGCCGACCATGCCGAGCGGCCTGGTGTCCATGGCGGGAGTCCAGGTATTACCTAAACCTATCTAGGCACATGTCTCGATATCTAGGTACTTTGCAGGTTAATTACAGGTACCTTGTCAGGCCGGTGACTCGAAATCTGGGGTGGCGGCTTGCTTATCCACTGCACTGGGCACTGGGAGATCCCCGTTTCACTGCACGCTCCAACGTTGGAATTGTAGCGAAGCCACAGCAGCTGTGCTGGTTCCAGCAGGACAACACCATAGTCCACAGCCATGCGGCTGATGTCAGAAAGCCAGAGTCAACGACTGGAGGCAGCATCCCGGGCCCTGGTCGGTTGGTCCCAACTTCCAGTGGAATGCTGCTGCTAAAATCGGACCCTCCGCGGAATGTTCCACGTTCTCATTGCCTGCTTCCGTCCCCCCCCGACTCCACTCTTCCAGAAGGGTCCCCCGGTAGCCGTGCTCTGCGCACCTGGAATCGCACGGTGTCGCTGCCGAGCCTCGCGGCGTGGCGGTACGGTGTCCAGCGCCCCCCAGCACAGACGAGACTCGGACTGGGTCCAGTCCATCCGCTTCCTTGCCTCGCCCTGCCTTGCCTTGCCTAACTGTCATCGACAACAAAAACATCCACCATCGCTTTCATCTCCGCCGCATGCCCCAGCTGTCGCTTGGAGGTTGTAATATCAGCTGTACCATTAAAACTTAACTCCAACAAGCTCGCCAAGGCCGCGTTACCGTGCCTAGTCTGCCGTCTCCTGTCGACCGTCCACCTTCGTCTCCTTACGTCCTTACGCCAGCCGCTGCTCCCTTCCACGCCGACCCGTCGTCCGCCTGAACCTGCTCTCGCTCCGGCATCAAATCGAGAGCGCCCGCGACCCGGATGACATGACTCGAAATATGCGTCGCCCTTCCCATGGCGCTCAGCCCGACAATACCGTCGATGCCGACGTCATCGCCGCCCTTTGGGAACACGCGCCGTTTGCGCGCCTTCCCCCGGACGCGCCGTCTGAGCTGAAGGACATAACCCAGAACATCGAGAATCCGAGGCGCGTCTACGCTATCCATCGTGCGAGCCGCCGGCACAATTTCCAGATGCTCGTCGAAATGTACGTCGCACCACCCGCCGCCCGGCCGAAGCTGACACTCTGCCCTCTAGATACATACTCCAACTGCGCTACGGCTGCGACTCCAAGTCGTGCACAACCCCGACCTGCTTTTCCTGTCGCAAACGACTCGCCGGCAAGGCGCCGATCAGACGATATAACACAACGAGCGCGAGAACCCTGGCCGTGTACCTGGCCAGCCAGGACAACCCGGAGAATGGACTGTGCCCCTTCCTCAAGCCTTCGAAAGAGCCCCCGGCCGCCCTGAACTCGCTCATCTTCTCGCCGAACCCCGCCGCGCCATCCTTCAGCGACCCGTTTTCGAAGCGCCCTACCACCCCGAAAGAACCTCGGCGGCGGAAGTCAGGCTCAGCTGTCAGAGCCAACGGCGAAACGAGCAGTCCTCATAAGGCCTCTATGGACGTGGAGGAACCCGAACGTCGCACGGCATGCACCCAGCAGGAGCGCTCGCAGTTTGACTCATCAACGGGGACCGCAAAAGTGCCGGCAAAAGTGACGGAGCGCCCGATCAGTAAAGACTACCGGTCGTTCGCGGCGAACGTCTTTGGCAGTGTCGCCTTCAAAATGCTGGAATGGCTCACTCCGGCCGGTCTGGATGCCATGTCCCAGAAGGTTGCTGCTTTGGAGGCTGACGCCATGCCGAGCCCGGGGAAGGAGGAACTCCAGAGATCCCAGAAGCCCTCGGGCCAGTCGACGCCCATCCACACGATGTCGCCCGTCATATATGCCGACACGAAAGAGTCGGGCGACGTTTCAGAGCCCACGGTGGAGCAGGGGCCGGATGCCGCTATCGAGCAGGCCTCCGAGAAGCTTCATGCTTCGACTTCGACGGTCCCGAACTCGCGAGCGGGCAAACCTAAGAGGAGCTCGAGCGCTAGGGTCCGGGCCAACTCGAAGCCCAAGAGGAAACTGTCCATCGAGCCGTACCCCACCTCGTCGTTCTCGGATGACGTCTCGTCAGGGCTGATTTCCCCAAAACTGAGCGGGGGTCCGCACGAGAAGCCGTTGAGGCCGCCCAAGGGCCCGCATGTCAATCCCTACGCGATCCCTGAACATCCGACTGCGCCGTCGTTCTTCGAGAACGTACCGACGCAAAACCACGCAGTCACTGTTGTCCCGGAGCCCGAATCGTTGTCGAAACCAAGTCTAGATGGCGCGTCTGTGGCGGGCGATCCGAAGCAACAAGCAGAGGCGAGATCGCAACCTCAGCCCGCGCACACCGAATCGCCAGCGACCGGTAGCAGGGAAGTCGAAGAACCGTTGGAAATGTCGATCGCGGACAACATGCTGCCGCAATCCCTGACGTCGCTCAATGTCGAGGTCGTCGATCTGGTATGCGACATTCTCCAAGACGACGGTACCTCGGAAACGCATCTCCTGGACCCAGCCAAGATCACAAGCACATACTCTGGGCTCAAAGATAGGCCCAAGATGCAGCGGAAACGCATATCTCGAGGAAGCTATCCGAAGCGGTTGCAGCGACAGTGGAAGCTCTTCATTGAGCAGAGCCTATTTAACATCCTGAGCGACCCGCACAGCCTGGTATCATCATTCGTCAAGGACGACGAACTGCTCGACTCGCACACCATTTGGTACTGCATGTTGAGGCTCACACGGGTCGCGCCTAGCCTTGTTTTCCACAGCTTGTGGATGGCAGCGGGCAGCCTCTTTGGCGCACCCAAATCGCTCCAGTCGCTCCGGTCTCCTACAGCTAGAGCCTTTAGTAGACCCGAGCGTTCGCTGGCGAACTTGGAAGCCGGCCAGCTGCTGTCTATCTGCTTGCATGCCTTGGTAGCAGCCGCCCCGTTGATTACAGATTCTAGGACGCTCTTCGACATGTCTCGCATCCGCTCGAACGGCCTGACTTTGGCAGGGAGCGGTGCTTTAGCGCGTCAGCCAGCCTGGTTGTGTCTCCTTTACGACGACGCCTTTTCGAACGATCTGGCGCTCAGACTCGCGAGGCGTCTCTTTTCGGCCATCTCGGCTCGGAGATGCTTCGCCGAAATGGCTTCTCTGGACGGCGTTGACGACGACGAACGGGAATTTGACGCCCTGCGGCCGCTCCTCTCCCAGCTGGATTCGATGAGCGGCGACGTATCCTCGAATCCCGAGCTGGAGCAGCTCGAGCGGGCCGGTCACGAGTCGCGGGTTTCTACTCTGCTGCTGGACTGGGCCAAGACTGTCATGCTCCAGGAATGGGACGGCAAGCCGGAAATCTCGTGCGATGGCTCCTTTGGTGGAGCGTTGTCGCTGATCGCGGCCATGTGTAAGCACCGACCCCATCTAACCTGTGCCCATCGAAATCACTAACATGCAACAGACGAGAAACGGCAGTCCCTACTGCTAGGCGACACTCAGTTCCGTGTGGACTACTTTGCCGACAGGCTGGACGCCATTAACATGCCGGTCGCCTGGCTGTCGCACACATCAATCAGACAAAAGAAGCACTTATTAGACTTTCCGTTTGTCTTCGACCCGGCCACTCTTGTATCCTATTTCCGCTCCATCAACTTCTCCAAGATGAGCCGGAGCTATGAGGAGTCGAGCTCGCTGCAGACGAGGATGAAAGCAATCGTTGCGCCGGGCGGCCTCATAACGAATCCCCACCAGAAGCTTGTCCTGCAGGACCTCTTGAAAACGGCGTCCTCCAAGTACTTGATCCTTGAAATCAGCAGGAAACACGTCGTCAGGGACGCCTTTGACCAGCTCTGGCGCCGAGAAGACCGAGAGCTGCACCGGCCGCTGAAGATCCATCTCGGAGAAGAGGCCGGCGAGGAGGGGTTCGACTCCGGCGGCGTCCAGCAAGAGTTCTTCCGCCTCGCCGTAGCCGAGTGTTTGAACCCCGACTACGGCGCTTTTACAGTGGACGAGCGGACACGGATGGCTTGGTTCGTGCCTGGCTCCACGGTCCCGACCTGGAAGTTTGAAATTCTCGGTCTTTTAGTTTCTCTAGCCGTGTACAACGGTCTGACACTACCAATCACATTCCCCAAGGTTCTCTACCGCAAGCTCTTGGGCCAGCCGGTAGACGAGCTCTACCACATTGCCGACGGGTGGCCGGACCTCGCCATGGGCTTGACGTCGCTGCTCGAGTGGGACGAGAGCAACGGGCTGGTCGAGGACATATTCTCACGCACGTACGAGTTCTCGGTGTCCATGCTTGGACAGCCAGTGTCTCGGGAAATGGGCCCGAACTCCAACAGCTGGCCGCAATTTGCACAGTCGGCTGAGCGGTCACCAGCGGCCGAAAACCCCGAGGATGCCCCGTTGGTAACCAACGCAAACAGGAACGCCTACGTGAGCGACTACATCCGCTACCTCACCGACGTCTCCGTCCGCCCCCAGTACGAGGCATTCGAGCGCGGCTTCCGAACCTGCCTGCACCACAAGGCCCTGCAGCTCCTGACGCCCTCGCTCCTCCAGTCGGTCATCGAGGGCGTCCAGGAGGTGGACATCTCGGAGCTGCGCAGGTGCACGAGGTACGTCGGCTGGGACGCGAGCCACCGCAGCATACGCGACTTCTGGTCGATCGTCAAGCGCTACGACGAGAAGATGAAGAGGAAGCTACTCGAGTTCGTCACGGCCTCGGACCGCGTGCCCGTGGGCGGGATGAAGAACCTGCAGTTCGTGGTGCAGAGAAACGGCGAGCAGGAAGGGGAGGGAGGGCATCTGCCTACCGCGTATACGTGCTACGGCACGCTTCTGCTCCCCGAGTACAAGGACAAGGAGGTCCTGAGAGAGCGGCTTGCCATGGCGTTGGAGAACGCGCAGGGTTTTGGGTTTGCTTGAGCGGGTTATGAATACGTTGCAGGGCGTTTGTATTGCTAGATTCGAAGAACAAGAATAAGCGGGAGGACTAGGCCGGGACGTTCTCTAATAGGCTCACAATATCCCTGGTGGTTCTTACTTCCAGACTACGAATAAGAATCAGTTGGTTCTCTACCTAGGCCGGTTGTTTACTTGCGCATATGCATGCATGCCTTCGTGGCGTGGTGAGGGGCAGGGTCAGCCTGCATGGCCACCTCCGCGTGAAGGTACTGTGCATCAGCGGAATACCGGCAGGCAGACTGTCACTGCCTGCCTTGGCGCGACTCGTTGTGCCAACGGAAGGTCGGGTACTTCCACTTGCTGGAGTATCGTTTCTTGGCACTCAATCACGTAGGTAGTCAGCCTCGTCCTACCTAGACGGTTGCTTGCCCCCGCAACGAGATTCGCGGGCTTTCTTCCCTGATCACACATCCCTCATTGTTCACCCCGAAAATGTTTCTGGCACTTGCCTGGCCAAGGTGACAAGCCCAACGGCTTCCGTAACACGTACGACCGCGCAAGGCACATAGTCCGCCCTTTTGACATCGCAGTGTTCAACTGGCACGATCCTACCTGCCGTCGTCCCGACGTTACCTTCACGGATGGAACTCCCTTTTGTCTCTACTGCGGAAATATCGGGGTTCTCGAGGAGACTTCGTCGTCACAGCCACAGGAATCCGCACTCGAGCATTTCTCGAATGTGAAATTTGAGCTGTTTGCTGGCCTTCCTCCCTCCCATTCATAGACGACCATCCCCAGGCTGGCCAACTCGGAGACAGTTCCACTGAGCCCTACGACACAACGCGGCTTGCTAAAGACGCAAGTGAGTCTGCAAGCCAAGCACAGAACTCTCAAGAGCCGACGGCAGTTCCCTACGAGCCCTTGCAAGCACGCAAGATTCGAACGCTAGAATTACTCCCCGGGGACTTTGATGACCCCATACGATGCAACATACGAACCGCCGACCTGCAGTTCAAACCAGATTTCGAAGCCTTGTCTTACACATGGGCAGACGAGAACGGTGACGCATCGAAGTCACAGAAAATATTCGTTGGGGACCGTCATGATACTCTCTCCATCACTACCAACTGTGCCAACGCCCTTCGAAGACTACGCTTTCCGAAGATCTCAAACATGAGCCGAGAGCTCTGGGTTGACGCCATCTGCATCAACCAGGAAAGTACCCAGGAAAGGTCACACCAGGTCGGAATAATGCGATATATCTACGCAACAGCCGAAAGGGTTCTCATCTACCTTGGCGAGGACCCAAGAGATCCCAATCCGAGGACTTCTGTCCCGTGGTTTTACCGGGAGCACGACAACACAAGAGACTTAGATTCAGATCTGAGCAACCGTCCTTATTTCTCTCGGACTTGGGTAATACAAGAAATTGCGTCTGCGCGCTCTGCTTGGGTTCTCTGTGGATCGAGAGGGGCAAGATGGCAAGACTTTCTTGCATCCATGGAGACAGCAGTGGAGACAACAGGGCATAAACAAAACCAACTGAATATACTACATCCTTGGCTCAACCTGGTCACTCGGCCCAAGCATAGAGACATGAACGAGCTCTACGACTTGCTGCGAGCGACTTCCATGTGCCGGGCTTCAGATCCAAGGGACAAGATCTTCGCGTTGCTGAGCCTATTCGTTGGGACGAAGGATGCTGGCCTAGTAGCCGACTACTCTCTGAACCGGGCTCAAGTCTTTGCCGGGATAACCGCTTTCGTGCTGCGGCGCAATCACGGCGAGTGGCACAATATCTTTGCCATGATGGATCCGAGTCGTTCGTTGAACTCGCCCTCCTGGACTGTCGATTGGTCCTCGCCCTTTTGTCGGGCTGATCGGAAACTTTCGAGTTCTTTCAGCAGCTATTCAAACAAGCCACATGTTGGTAGCTTCAAGCTACGTTTCAATCGGAACGGTGAGCTCATCATGAGGGGTTATCGAGTGTTTCAGCTCAGCGACTGTGTTCTCTTTGAGAAAGATCTGACTGGCCCTCCTGGGTTTGTGAAAGGCATGGAGTACGCACCGGGACTTTCTTCTGGCGTCCGTGAAATGCTTCTCAAGACTGAAACATGTGCTCAAATCAATGACCAACTGATGGTTGTGGAAGGCCTTCGAGGTTTCCTCTTGGTTCTCCGACCTCTCCAATGCACTGGCAAGCACTCTTTTGTCGCAATCTGTCCTCAGTCATCATACACTCTGGCTCATGAGTCATCATTCAATCCGGCAGCCTGCCAGTTCGATTCTTTGGACAAAAGGTCGATCCTATTATTTTCTACGTGGAATGAAATCTTCTATTCCCCTACCAATGGAATGCACACTTGGTCAAGATACAGAAGATGGTCTGACATTAAGGAAACATGCCGCCTTATCAGACACCACTGGCGCCTCGAACGGAATAAAATTGCCAAGAACTCACTCAAATCCCTTTTTCAAGAGACCACAGGGAAAAGTAAGGATCAAAGCTACTTCAAGAGGCTCATCGGTACCATCGCTGGGACCATCACCGGGACCTTTGCCGGGACCATCACCGGGACCATCGCAGGGACCATTGCAGGGACCATTGCAGGGACCATTGCAGGGACCATTGCAGAGACCATTGCATGGACCTCACAGTCATTAGAGCACAAGGAGGATAACTTGAGTGACCTTCGTGTTGCGTCACGCTCACTAATATCCAAATGGAATCTTCTGGAGCGAGATCTTTCCAACCGAATGATCCAAGGAGAAGTGTGTCTTGATTTCTTGATGGAATCTTGCTGGGGCTACAAAGCCACACAGAGTTTCAATGATGAAGTCAATACACCACTATCTGTGCCGATCACTACAGACATTGAGCGAAAATTCCAGTGGGAAAATCACTACGCACAAGATGTTTCAATGACACATGCTCAAAAGGCTTTGTGTGCTCTATTTGGCTTGGACCCAGAATGTGTCGGCGAAATAAAGCTAGCCCACATGCTCGAAACACAGCTGGGCACGGAATTAGGATCCAGAACAGCAGTCCTTGACAAGCTCTTCGCCATTTACGAGGCTAGGGAAACCACATACATGTCTTCCGACGCAAACCGCATCTTACGGTGGCTTAGAAATAGCCTCAACCTTCAACCTGATACTAAATGGACCTGCGACGGAGAGACCCGGTCACTTTCCGAGCAAACCTGGCCGTCGTCATTTATTGAGGTTTGGGAATCACTGGGCATCTACAAGCGGGAGCCAAACCATCGACAATCCGCCGAGGGTGGGCGGTCTCAGATTGCACTTCGTCTGTTGAAGGCCATGAAGGATCGTTATCTCCCGACCAGCCTCGACAACTCCGTGGACGCAACAGACGCGGAGAAGGCCTTCTTGGAACAGTCGGTGGACGGGAAGAGATGGGGGGTCCTGCTCGAACTTGTCCGTGAAACTGAGAATCATCTACTGCCTCTAGAGGATCTCTTCACAAGAAAGGGCCATCATATGCTCGCACGGGATGATTCGGGTACGCCACACGTGAACTACCCAAGCAAGCCAAAGTGGGAGGATATACATATCGTCTGACGGGTTGGTTTCTTTTGTGTTCGTCTGCCTTGATCTCTGATTTGATTGTAATTTTGGGTTCATTTTGAGCTCCGATTGAGATATTCTCAATCTTCTCCGAAACATGTCTACACCTGTGTCCCGGGAATCGTTTTGTCATCAAGAGCCCGCACTTTCTTTCTAGTAGCTGCGGTGAAGCCAGAAAATTGAATGACGGCTCCAGGAGTTCACGTCTCGTTGTCTGAGTAGTTTGGCTTATTATAGCTCATTTTGCATTCGTACATACACATGTAAGTAAATAATACACTACAAATTATAGACATTAAATACGTTATCCTCATGTGCTCCTCATCACATCCGTCCTCAATCAACACCCGCAGACGTTGAACAGGGCGACGGAGGGGTCGTGGTCGCTGACGAGGTCGTCGTAGAGCTCCCACGAGTTGATGTGGACGTGCTCGTACTGGGTCTGGTTGGCCTTGGCGAGGGCGGGGCTGACGAACATGTGGTCGAGCTGCTGGGCGTTCATGTCGTAGACGTACGTGTAGCGCTCGACGGGGGGGATGCCGACGACTTCGTCGAGGTCGACGAGGCCGGACTTGGACGTGAAGACCTTGAGGGGCTCGACGAAGGTGAACTCGTTGAAGTCGCCGCCGGCGATGATGCGGGCGTTGGGGTCCGCGGCGAGGATCTGGCCGATGAAGTCCTGGGTTGTGTCAGTTGATGTTGCGGAAGGGAACGAAAAGGATGAAGACTTACACCGGTGAGCTCGGCCTGCGCGATGCGGTCGTCGACGCCGCCGTTGTTGGGAGGGCGGGGGTCGCCGTGCAGGGAGGAGGAGCCGCCCTTGGAGCCGAAGTGGACGTTGACGGTGAAGAAGATCTTCTTCTGGGGACCGTTGATGGCGCGCCAGGCGGCGACGAGGGGCTTGCGGCTGGCGTCCCACGCGCTGCTGGTGGGCTCGATGCGGCCGGGGTTGTACTTGAGCTCGGGGCCAGGGAGGACCTCGTTGGCGTCGAGGCTGCCGCCCGGGTTGGGCTTCCACAGCTCGACGACGTCCGGGCGGTAGAGGTAGGCGACGCGGATGTTGCCGCCGGGCTGGCCGCCGTCCTTGCCGTCGACGGGGTCGACGACGACGAAGTCGTAGACGGCGCTGCCGTTGGTCTGGGTCTCAATGGCGGCCGCCAGGGTGGAGAGGGTGATGTTGGAGGAGACGACGCCGTTGTTGGTCGGGCCGGTGTCGTCCTGGACCTCCTGGACGAAGATGAGGTCGGGCGTCTTCATGTAGTCAACGATGTGGGCGGCGACGGCGGGCAGGTGGGCGGAGGTCGGGGCGAGGTTCTCGACGTTGTAGGCGCCGACGGTGATGCCCCGGCAGTCGCCCTTGCTGACGAGGGAGGTCGGAGGAGCGTCGTTGACAGACTCCTTGACGAACTTGACGGCGGTCAGGGGGAGGATGCGGTAGAAGCCGAAGGCGTAGGTAACGACGCCGGTGATCTCGGCCAGCTGGTCGCCCATCTTGGACTCGGGGTTCTTGGTGCCGTCGAGGGGAGAGCCGATGACAATGGCCTCAGGGTTGGAGTCTGCAGCGTGTCAGTGGTGTGTTCGATGGGAGGCAAAGTGAGGGGACGCACCCTTGGCGGTCATGGTGATGCCGCCGTGGGAGTTGCGGCCGGTGGTAGGCCAGTCACCGACGACCCAGGTGTCGCCGTACTGGTTAGGGCGAGTGACCGCGACGGGGTTCTTGACGGTGACCAGCTCGCCGCTGAGGCTCTCCCAGAAGTCGAAGCCGTAGGACTTGGGGTCCAGGACGGGGTTCTCAGCGGAGATGGTCGCGGCGGCGTTGGGCACGCCGTAGACGTCGCCGCCGTCCAGGCTGGTGTACTGCTCGGTGGGCGGAGCGCTGGTGTCGGCACCGATGACGAGCGGGGTGACCTCGTTGCCCTTGGACACAACCACGACGTTCGTGGGGGAGCTGATCTCCGTCAGGTAGATGTAGGTGGCGGTGGATCTGCGAGACGTGTTAGTCGGCGAGCCAACTGGGATACAACGGTGGGAGGTTTCTGACCTGTACTCCTGGATCTTGCCGTCCAGGGTAATGATGTCGCCCACCGCCAGGTTGTTGCCGACGGAGCTGCCGTAGACGTAGACGGCCTCGGAGGTGGCATCGTCGTCGTCGGGCGTGGTGGAGCGAATCCAGACGCCGCTGGGACCCTTGGCGAGCACCAGGCCGGTGACGTTGGTCACAGACTGGTCCTTAAAGGGGGAGAGGAACCTGTTGCCGTTGATCTCGGCAATGGTCAGGGCCGAGACGGCGCTGGCGGCGGAGAGGATGAAGGCGGGAATCTTCATCTTGAGTGGCAAGAAGCGCGGCGCGTCGCAAGGTCAAGGCAGAGTGAATTGGCGATCAAGAAAGCTCTCCCTCCGGATCGGCGTCCCAAGCAGCAGCAGAGAGGGAAGACCGACGCTGCTGTCGCGCCGGGGCCGCCATTTCTATATAGGATGGAGCTGGACATCTCAGCTCCCTCCATCCTCTGGGCCCCTCACCCCTGGTTAGGGTCGTATCGCGGCGAGAAATGGAGTTCTGCATCGCTGGGTCTCCATATGGGCCTTCCCCATCCGCCCTTGCATCCATCCCGGAAGCTGCCTCTTTGCATGTGAGCCCACGGGCTCGGCGTTGGCGTTCTTGGGGTCACCAGTGGACTATCGATGACGAAGCGACGGCCAGCTCCGACATTGCCAGTCGTTGAGAAATGCAAAAGAACGATCCTGACTGGACCAGAGGACGTCGTTCTCCGATGTCTATCGACGCAGGGGTCGTATCAATTGGCCTCTTAGAGCGCTCCGTGCCTGGCACGTTCTCGCGGCATTCTCCTAGCCGTTCAGCGGCTTGGGCCTGGCTCGATCGGGAAGGTGAAGGGTCTGCCTGCCAGAGGCGGGAGGGCCGCCTAACTAGCCTCTAGCTCCAGTGGGGAAATATATCAAGACATTCGAAAGAAGGTGTGTGTGTGGGGGAGATGGGAAATAACGCTCCCATACTCCGAAGCTGAGAGACCTCGATGGCCTATGAGACGGCGGGCAATGAGTCGTCGGCCTCCACGACAAGCCGGGCCAGCACCCTGCCTTGGGTAGTAGAGCCTCGGGAAGGCCAGGGGCAACCATAAGAAAAGATTGGGTGGACGCGTGGTGTCTTGCTGTTGTTGGTCGAGAGGACATTTTGGCTACGGTGTGCGGATGCCAAGAAGACATCCCCAGCGACGGAGAACAGGGCCCCAATTGATTAGGTTATGGCGCTAATCTGTGCCTTATCGCCTGCCAATCAGTGGCCTCACGTGCGACGCCGGGCCCGGAGCTGCACCCTGGTCGCTCAATTTTTTTAACGTCTGCCCCTGTCCTGTCCTGAGCTGACCTGACTTGTCAGACTGGTTCCTGCACGTTGACCCGACATCCGCGAGACACAGTTCAATTGCAAGGCAGCCTTGAGGAAGAGCATCCGTTTCATTCGGCCTGGCATTTGGTTTTGATTTTTTTGGTATCACTAATCTACAAAACAGACGGCGTGGCTGCGGTGCGCCCTCTCTCTCGGAACTTACACTGCGAAGTCGTAACGAAACCATGCCGCTATCCCCTGTTGAGGGCGATCGTTCGAGAGAGAACCCGGTCGAAGCCTCAAGATCATCACTGTCTCGAGAAACCGAGACTCCAAGAATGATGCTTCCTCACCAACAACGGCCGGGACAAAAATTGATAGCTGCTTCTCCCCCCTTTTCACATTCGAAGATTGGCTAGCTAGGTACTCTGCAGCGCACCACAAAAGAAAGAAGAGAAAAGGAAAAGGTTTGCCAGGTTTCTCATACACGGGGCACACACAAACAGGGGCCTCGGGGCAACAGCTCTACCAGCGTAGCTAGCTGCCTCCTGCTCCGGAAGGGGTGGAGACCGCGCCAGGATCGTGCCCCGGCCCGGCCCCTCCGGGCTTCCGGCTTCGGCGGGGGAGTTTGGCATTCAACACCCTCCGGGAACGGTGACGTGAAGTTCCGTCTACTCCTCGTCCTCCTCCTCTTGACGGCTCTCCAACTCAGCAGAAGCCTCGTCACGTCCGAGAAGACCGGTGAGGAGGGCGAGGGGGTCGTTCTGAGCGTTGCCGTTAGCACCGTTGCCAGCGCCGCCGCCAGTGAGCTGAAAAGACAACCGTTAGCGAAATGATTCATCACGGGAGCGAGTGTTGTAGATAAACTTACGCCAGAGAGGATGCTCTCGAGGACGTTGCCGCCGCCGGCGTTGTTCTTCTTGCCCTCGTTGGCGGCGTTACCCCCGGCAGCCGCGCCGCCGCCGTTCTTCTTTCCGTCCTTGCCCTTGGCGTCCTTGCCCTTGCCCTCGCCGCCGGCGTTGGCAGTCCCGTTGTTCGCAGCACCGCCACCGGCAGCCGCGCCGCCGCCGTTGTTCTTCTTGCCGTCCTTGCCCTTGGCGTCCTTGCCCTTGGCGGCGGCGGCGCCGTCGTTGCCGTTGTTCTTGTTCTTCTTGGCGGCACCGTCGTTGGCGTTGGCGGTTCCGTTATTGGCAGCACCGCCGCCGGCCGCGCCGCCGTTCTTCTTGCCCTTCTTATCCTTCTTGCCCTGAGCCTTGGCGTTCTTGCCCTGGGCCTTTGCGTTCTTGCCCTTGTTCTTCTTCTTGTTCTTCTTCTTGCCGCCGGCCTCGGCGGTTCCGTTGTTGGCCGCTCCGCCTCCGGCAGCAGCACCTCCGCCGGCCGCGGCTCCTCCTCCGGCCACGCCGTTCTCCTTGGCGGCTCCGTTGGCGGCCTCGGCGGCGGTCTCCTTGTTGGCGGCCTTCTTTTTGGCGGCGCCGTTCTCCTCCCCGTCGTTTTCATCCTGGGCGCCTATGAAGGTCGTCAGTACGGGGGAACACAATATGCAAGATGCGCGTGTAAGGCGTACCGTTCTGGCCCTGGTTCTCGCCCTGCTGGTTGTCCTGGCCCTTGCCGCGGCGCAGCTTGGGCCTCACGTCCACGCGGGGAGCGAGGTTCATGTTGCCCATGGGCAGGGCCACGGAGCGCTCCTCAGCCTGTGTGGGGAGGGCGACGACGTGGGCGGCGAGGGCCGCGAGAGACAAAAGGATTGAGCTCTTCATCTTGGAGGGAATGTGAGTTCCTGTGGAAAAAGGAGGTAGAATGGAAAAAAGTTGGTAAAATGTACAGCAAGAAGGTGGTTCACAGAACCAGAGAGAATGGAATGTTGAGAATGGAAAAAAAAGTCTTGAAAGACAAGGAAAGACTGGACCAGCCAAAGAGAAGGACCTGAACCAGAATTGAAAGTGTGTTGTAGGACTGAAGAGTGTCGAGGGAAGAAGGGGAGGGCACAGGCAGGCCGAGACGGGCGGGTTGATATAGAGTATAAGCTTGCTGCGAATCTCACTCAGATGCCAGATCCCTTCGGAATAGGCGGCGAGCGGTGGATGCTACCATGAGGTCACAGTGCCAAGGAATTGAGACGGGTTGTCAAACGAATTGAGGTGAACACTGTCCAGGCGCCATGGCACCATGTCAAGCCATGTCACAGAGAGTGCCGTTGCTGGTCCTGATCCTCATCCTCATCCTGCTCCATACTGGAGGGCAGTGCAACTGGAGAGGCCCAGTGCTCCAGTTTCCCAGCTGGCCCCAGCTTCTTTCCTCTTGCTTCCAGACTCTCTCCCCGGGTCCCTGTCCTCGAGATCCACATGGGAAGGATGGGTTTGAGAAAAAGACAACAACACGGACGAGAGGTTGTGAGCGAGCGAATGGGAGGTGCGTGTGCCAAGCATCACGACGGCGCCATGTCGCGCCAGCACCCCGGAGCAGCCGTGGCCCGGGGAAAGCGGAGACGAGGCAGCATCCCAAAAATAACAAAACGAATGCAAAGTAGCCGATTGATGATGGGCCTTCGCTACCGTGCCTCTGCGGGTGATGGTGCCGGTGAAGACCATGGAGGGCGACGGCTGATCAGACGGCTGGTGATTCAGAACGGCCCCGCCGCCTGGAAGCACGGCGTGATGTGCCTAATGGTATCCACGGCAGGGCATCTTTAGCGAAGGACGTTAACAATTGGAACGGTGGTGTGGTTGTGGCTGCTGTCATCAAGCCTGACAACCCTCCACTCCAGCCCTGTCCATAGTAGGCCGTGGTTTAGTCGTTAGTACCCAAGGCAGGGTTCCTGCCAATGATGCGATGCTTGTGCACTGGGTCAAGCCACGGGGATACGACGGTACGTACCTGGTGATGGTGGCAGCGAAGGAGGGTTTGGGGTTTAGGCGGTTTGATCGGAGGGCAGGTTGTCAAACCTGGGATGAAACACGCCCAACACCCAGCGCTTGGCCGCTGTTGCGAACGCCCACCGCAGTGCCAGTATCCTCACCTGTCTCCTATTATTACTTTTCCATCCCAACACGCTGGTTGCTCAGCCAAGGCAACTCGTGCTTGTTCTCGTACCAGGCCGGGGCCCCAGGCACCACGTTTGAAGGATGAGCAAGGACGAGGCGAAAAGGAGAGGGAAAAAAAAGTCTAAATTTCAGAAGTGCAACGATTCACCCTGGCTTGTTTCTTGACAAGCAGGGGAACCTCTCGTGAGGCAGATCCCAGGGCCCCCTTGGTCGCCTCGGTTGCAAGATCGAGAAAGAGAAAACGAATGAGCTCTTTTCGACCGCGCTGGAATCCGCGGACTGCTTTCTTGTGGGTTCTGTCTCTCTCTGACTTGCCAAAGGCCGTTCGCGGCATACCTTATCCTTAGTGCGTTGCAAGTAAGGTGTACCCCCATGAGCTTGTATTCGAGCCGCACTACTGCGCGATGCGATACGATGCCGCTTCGCTTCGCGACCATGAAGCTTGGCCTCGGGGCGCCCTTGTCGCGGGCATGCGTTCTGGAAACCGCCTCCATTTCGCCACAACGTTTCCTGCAGATTGCGGTCCGCTCGCGGTGGATGGTTTGTAGCAGGGCAATTAGGAATTCCTCGTCCTTCTTTGGGTGCTGGCGTGATGCTTGTCTGGAAGGAGACTGCCGTGCCTGCTGCGCCATTCCGTCCCATTGCCGTCCCATCCCGTCCGTTCCCTTTTGCACGACAAGTGCCGAGGGCTAGAACGAACTGCAAGCCAGTCAGACGGAGGTTGGGAGCGCGCCAGCAAGAGAACCTAGAAGCACCGTGTTTCAACTCGTGCAGCGAAATGCCAAGGACCGTCGCGAAGAAATGAACCAGAGTCGGGTGATGATCGTCGCGCAACACGGCCAAGACTTGCAGAGGCTGAAGCAGCAGAATCAGGGCCAAGAGGCTCGCGGCCAAGACATCAGCCCGGCGTTGGCGATGCTTCTTCCTCGGTCTGGCCTCGTCGGAGGAGGTTTCCAATCTCTTGGTCTTTTGGGGATCTTTTCAGATGTCTCGGCGGCCGAGGCCAGCGCTAACCCCAGGCCATGCAGGCAGTCAGTCGTCCATGTCCATGTCCGTGTCCATTCTATGTCCCATGCCGCATCCTCAGGCACTCTCTGGGGATCAATGGGGCGCTTCGCCTGACAAAAGAGCCAAGCATTTTGGCGAGGGGGGATGAACGGATGTGCTGCGATCCTGTTTGGGAAATCATGGAGAATCAGGAGGCGGGAGGAGCGATGATCGGCGAGCCAGAAAATCAGACAGGAGCAGTAGAGAACGAGAGCGAGCATGAAGAACCAGCCCACTGCCTCCACTTGCGTCAACCAGGTCCCCCGTGAGAGGGGGAGATAGGAGGGGAGCAAGAGAGGAGGGCATGGTGTTGATGACTGACTGATGTGCGTCTGCGGAGGAGGGTGCTCTTTCCCAAACTGCTCAGACGGACCCGACCAGAGGGAAAGTCCCCTATGGGTCCCGTCTTGGCGGTCTATCAGCTTCACGTGGCGGGTCTCTACCTCACCTCTACTGCTCCTTCCCTCCTGTCGAGCGCATCAATACAGTCACGTGGGTGATGACGAGTCCCCATTTCAGGTTTGGTCGGGCCTTCCCTTCTTAATTGCTGTCGTTCCCACGCCGGCGGACTGCACACTACCTATTCCAAATGACTCTTCCCTCCCCAGAGGCGTGTCTGGGTTTGAATCGTGCCGGTCTGTATTTAGCAAAAGATGGACAGACGCACAACGACTTCAGACGACTTTGCGTTGACGTGTGATGACCGGTTTCCGAACCCAGTCTCCGCCGTCCGTGGTGTCGGTATCGTTGGCCGGTGCTGCATCACCACGCCCGCGGCAGGTTCTTCGTCTTGTTGTTCCGCCCTGCAAGACAGGTAGGTCATCTCAACAGTCCGTCCCAACGCGAGCCTTCAGGTCCTTCAGACCCGATATACCGCTACGCCCGCCGCTCTTTCGTCATCCTCTGATGTTGCTGCCCACATTGTGTACAGTTCCATAATCAGCCTCCGTGGTAACGAGGGCGGTCGTACAAAAATCTCTTTGAATTTGTAACTGCGCCCCGATATACTGCCATCTATTCGTCGTATCCGTATACCTGAACATTTTGCCATTTCTTGAAACTTGATCTTTCTACCTGCATCTCGGAGACCGCTGGGTCGAAGCGCGGACACCGGATCGTCCGAGAAATGGAATCACCTGTGCAAGTCGTCCCTATTCTATCCGATACTCCCCTCTCCACGTGATGGCTGATGTTGATGTGTACGTCGTCTGGTCTATCAGTCAGAGATGAGACCGCTACCGCTTTGGGCAATTGGCAAGGTGGCAGTGCTGTGCCGCTGGCCGAGGGACGTACCCACCGGGTCCCGCGCCGCACCTGCCTACCGTCCAGTACCCCCAATAACCGAGACTGGCAATTGGCAAACGCTGTCGCGCTCCAATAAGCCTGCCAGCTCTGCCTAAAAGCTGGTCCGAATTACGCACGAACCGTAAAAACCAGGGTGTGATATCGTCCAAGTTACGCCGATTGCATGTCTCCATTCCATTTGCTTCGGCTCACTTCGGAATTGTGAATTCTCGTCTGCTCTGTCTCTGACTTGTCTTTCCTTTAATATTTGGGGTGGAGGTCTGTCGCAATTGAGCGTAGCAACTGTGACTCTCTCTTCTCTCTCAATTAACCATTACTCGTGATGCCATCTCGAGTAGACGACGTATCAAAGCGTTGCATTCGGTCGTTGTTTTGTTTTGAATCTGCAACTATCAATTAATTTGCTCACCCGATCCTCCCCCTCCCCCCTCGTCCTCGTCGTGAAACGCTCCAGCGACAGCGTCAAGCCCGGGCCGCCGCTGCCATGTGGGCCCCGCGACCGGCTTGTCCTGCCGGCGTCGACGACTCGTTCGGCCCGTGGGCCGGAACCTTGTGCCGGGGCGGCTTCGACTTTACGCTGCTCTTCGAGGAGTCCATACTTGCGGTGCCCCTGCACTGCCTCTTGCTGCTGGCCCTGCCCGTCCGCGCCCTGCACCTGGCAAAGTCGGAAGTCAAGGTCGTTGCCAGCATCCACCGCCCTCTGAAAGCTGTTCGTCTCGCTTCCAACCACTACACGATTGTGGCCAACCCCACTGACAAGCTGCAAATAGTGCGCCGCCGCCTGCCTTGTGGCCCTCAACCTTGCTCTTCTGGTTCTCTGGGCCACCACCTCCATCACCAACACGCGGGCGACAATTCCCACCGCCGTCCTCGGTCTCCTGGCGTCCCTCGCCTTCTGTCTGCTCTCATGGCTCGAACACGACCGGTCCGTGAGGCCGTCATTCGTCCTCTCGACCTATTTGTCCCTGTCGGTGCTCCTGGACACCGCCCGGGCTCGCACCCTCTGGATGCTCGCGCCTGACCGAACCATGCCGGCCGTCTTTACCTGCTCGCTGGCCCTGAGGGCCACCATGATCGTCATCGAGTCGACTGAGAAGCGGCGCATCCTGGTCCCCGAGCACAAGGGGTACTCCAGGGAGGTCACCAGCGGAACCTTCAACCGCTCTGTCTTTTTCTGGCTGACGTCGCTCTTCGTCAACGGGTACAGGAACATCCTCAAGCTCGATGACCTGTACCCGCTGGATCCAAAGTTGGCCTCGGAGCCTCTTTACAGGAAACTTGCGGAGGCGTGGGACAATGGTAATTTATATCCTGCTCTATTCCCCATCCTTAAGCCCGTCCCTTGAGAAATGTCCCGCGGACTAATTAATTTATCTGCCTTCCAAAGTCCCCGACAAGACGGTTCCCGGCGCTCTGTTCAGCACGTGGCTCCGCGTGTTTGCGCGACCCTTGTGCGCGGCCGTCATCCCGAAACTCTTCCAAATCGGCTTCAACTACGCCCAGCCCTTCCTCATCCAGGAGGCCATCCTGCTGGCCGCGTTGCCACAGACCCAGGAGTACAACAACCGCGGTTTTGGCTTGATAGGGGCTTACGTGCTCGTCTACACTGGCATCGCTGTGGGTGTTCTCCTCTCTTTGTTGGGACGAAATCCAGAACCTCTTCAATCGCAGACGGCTAACACACAGTGTGCAAAGGTTTCGACGGGTCAGTATGACTGGCAAAACCAGCGTGTTGCCTCCATGATGAGGGGCAGCACGACGGCCCTCATCTACCAGAAGGCGTTGCGTCTAGATCTGACGTCGCCCAACGTCAGCCCCTCGGGGGCGCTGACGCTGGTCGGCACCGACAGCGAGCAGATCAGCCAGGGCATCCACCAGATCCACGAGCTCTGGGGAGGGCTTCTGGAGATTGGTATCGGCATCTACCTGATCTACCGGCAGCTCGGGGCCGCCTGCGCGATGCCCGTCGCTCTAGCTTTTCGTATGGCAACCCACGGGCAAGCGAACTCGCGATTTGGTGCATTGGGCTGACTCTCTCTGTTCTAGTCGTCTTGATGGTGACGGGTTTCCTGGCCGTCCCCATGGGCAAGGCCTCGGCGAACTGGATCAAGGCCTCCCAGGACCGCGTTACGGCGACCTCCAATACGCTGGGCAGCATCAAGTGGCTCAAGGTGTCTGGTCTTAACGACGTGGCCTTCTCGGTCATTCGGCGACTTCGCAGCGACGAGCTGGTAGCATCGAAGAGGTTCCGGGTCTTGCTCAGCATGACCATGATGCTCAGTGAGTTCGGCCGCCCCTCCCTGTGCCAACATGATTGCTAATTCGGCAAACCAAAGTGATTTGCACCCCGATCTGGTCTCCGATCCTTACCTTTGCCACCTTCGCCGGCATCGCTGCGAGAAACGACGACGTCCTGACCATCTCCAAGGCGTTCACCGCCTCCTCAGTCTTGATCCTCGTCAACCAGCCTCTTTCGGGCATCGTCATGTCTCTGCCCGCTCTAGCGACCGCCGTCACGTCGTTCCAGCGGATCCAGGACTTTTTGAACGGAAAGGAGCGTTTGGACAACCGTGTGACCCCTGGTGATGGGAAGCGGTCTATCGAAGTGCCTAATGAGAAAGGTGCCTCGAAGGAAGCCGCGCCAGGCATGGAGCTGTCAGAGATCCACAAGGACACCTCGACCGGTAACAGTCTCGCAGAAGGCATCGCTGCTTCGGTCAAGGGAACATTCTCATGGTCGGACGACGCCAAGCCAGTCATCGACATTGATGGCTGGAACGTCCGAAGGCGCGCGTTCACCCTCGTCCTGGGACCCGTCGGGTGTGGCAAGTCAACGCTCATCAAGGCTCTCCTCGGCGAGTTGTCCGATTTCAAAGGTACTGTCCGGATCAACGCCTCCGGGGTTGTTTACTGCGGCCAGTCAGCCTGGATCCCGAACGAGACGGTGCGTGACATCGTCACCGGCCACGGCGCGTTCGACGAGCCCTGGTACAAGACAGTCCTTGCGACGTGCGCGTTGGAGCAAGACATCGCGAGCTGGCCCAAGGGTGACCTTACAGTGGCTGGGACGAGGGGAATCTCCATGAGCGGCGGGCAGAAACACCGCCTGGTAAGCTCACTCACCTGCGACAATGTTTTGTGCATGCTGACACGCGGTAGGCTATGGCTCGGGCTGTTTACGCTCGACAAGAGCTGGTGCTGCTCGACGACGTGTTCAGCGGACTGGACTCCGGCACCGAGGATTTGGTCTTCCGCAACCTCATCGGCAGCGATGGGTTGCTGCGTAACACAGACACCACCGTTGTGCTTGTGTCCTCGGACTGTTTGTCTCTCCATCGCTTCCTTGCCTCTGGCACATGTATTAAAACGTGGAACAGCTCATCGAATCCCCCATGCCGACGACGTCGTGTTCCTCAACGAGCACGGGCAAATTGAGGCTGGAGAACACGCCAGCCTCAAAGCTCTCAAGACTGCGTCGGTCACAAGGCGGGACACCGGCGCCGAAGCTGCAAGTGGCGACGCCGACCGAACCGCCGAAACCGCCATCGGCGCCCTGGAAGAGCAAGCGGACGCAACGCGGCAGCTGGGCGACTGGTCCATGTACGCATTCTACGCCCGGGCGGCCGGCTGGTTCAGTCTGTCCATGTTCATCGGGTTCATGGTTGCGTTTGCGGTCTTTGACGCTTTCCCTGGTAAGACCAACTTCCCAGAACATATCATTAATCAGCATCTAACTCGGCACTCTCACAGACATCTGGCTCAAGTGGTGGACCGAAGCAAACGAGAGGAGGCCCAGCCAGGACCTCGGCAAGTGGCTTGGCGTCTACGCTGCCTTGGGGGTCGGAGGTGTCATCTCGATTCTGATCAGCATGTGGTGAGTCTAGACTTTTGCTTTCGACAGTGTGCCCCTTCTGATGACACAACATAGGCAGCTTTTCATCGTCATCATCAACAAGTCCGGCGTCTACTTTCACGGCGTGCTGCTGGACACCACCTCCCGGTAAGACCGCGAAGCCCCCGCTGAAGAAACACCGCAAGACTAACGACTCCAGCGCCCCCATGTCCTTCCACAGCACGGTTGACAGCGGCACTACGGTCAACAGGTTCAGCCAGGACCTGCAGCTCATCGATATGGAGCTGCCGGCCGCCGCGCTCGGTGTGGCCGTAGGCGTGGTCTTTGGCATCGCCCGGTTCATCATGATGTCGGTCGCGTCGCGGTACATGGCGGTGATCCTCCCCTTCGTCATCCCGGCCTTCTATGCGATCCAGCACTTCTACCTGCGGACGTCCCGCCAGATGCGTCTCCTGGATATCGAGCACAAGGCACCGCTCTACAGCCAGCTCATCGAGACCCTCGAGGGGCTGGCCACTATCAGGGCCTTCAAGTGGGGGGACGCATTTGAGAAGACCAACATGGGCCGCCTTGACAACTCGCAGCGGCCCAGCTACCTCCTCGCCTGCCTCCAGCGGTGGCTGACCTTCTCCGTGGATATGACCATCACCGTCATGGCGCTGATCTTGATCGTCCTAGTCACTACCCTCCGCGAGCAGATCGGCCCGGCCTTCATCGGCATCGCTCTGAACAATGTGCTATCGTTCAGCGCGACGATCAAAGCGGTGATTACCTCGTGGGTCACCTTGGAGGTCTCCCTCGGCGCAGTGGCGAGGGTGAGGAACTTTGCCGCGAACGTCAAGCCGGAGGGACACTCGGATGGGCCCCTCGCCGAGCCCGATGGAGAGTGGCCGATCAAGGGGGCGATTGAGTTCAACGACGTGACCGCTTCATATCCGTAAGTCGATGAGAGGTTCAAGAACCAAAAACGTCAGCTAACGTGGAGACAGGTCGGGTGGCACTGTCCTTAAGGGAGTTTCAATGTCGATCCAACCGGGCCAGAAGGTGGCCATCTGCGGCCGGACAGGCAGGTAAGTCAAAGCAACATATCCTTCTTCAAACCCAGCTGGCTGACACGAATCTCGAATAGCGGTAAGAGCTCTCTAGTCCTCTGTCTCCTTCGCATGCTGGACCTAGACGCCGGCTCCATCGCAATCGACGGCATCGACCTCTCAAGTCTCCCGCATGAATACGTCCGCTCCAGCCTCGTGGCCGTCCCGCAGGAGTCGTACGTCTTCGACGGAACGGTCCGACTGAATCTCGACCCCGGCCAGTCCGTCCCAGATACGGACGTCATAGAGGCGCTGAAGCGGGTAAGGCTGTGGGACAAGGTCGAGGGGCGCGGCGGCCTCGACGCCGTCATTGACGGTACTTTCTTTTCGCAGGGCGAGGCGCAGCTGCTCGTCTTCGCCAGGGCCATGCTGCGGAAGAGCAAGGTGTTGATTCTCGACGAGATCACCAGCAGGTACGTTAAACCCTACTCCAGACGTGATCTTAAAACTGACACCGAATGTGCAGCCTGGATGAAGAGTCGAGCCATGTCGTCGACGATGTATTGCGAACCTGGTTCAAGGACTGGACCATCGTCACCATCGCGCACAAGCTGGAATCTGTCCTTGACTTTGACCGGGTCGCCATTGTCGATGCCGGGACGTTGGTCGAGTTCGGCGAGCCGCGGCAGTTGCTCGAAAAAGAGTCTGCGTTCAAGGCGCTGTACGAGCGCTCTAGGACGCCCGAAAAGATGGCGTGATAATGATGACGACAATGTAGAGAAAAAGTGTGTTTGTATTTGTGCGGCTGGGAAGCAGCCTTCTCAACTCTATTACTGTACTATAGAACAATGATACCCCCTTTCAGTTTCTTTGGAGTTACGTTTTCATCTGTCTTGCTGTCTCCACCCAGGAGCCACTCATTAGGAGAGAGTCAAATATCGACGGTCCGGCATGGTGCCGGTTGGTTGTCTTGAAGAGGACCACGGGAGAGTTGATTTCAAATGACTTGCATTGAGTTGAGCGTCAACTCTCGACAAACACTTCTTCGTAACTCTGGGCCGACCTTCTTTGGTTTCCGGTCTGTCTCTGCTCAAGTCTGAGTGGCCAACTCCAGGATGGAGAAGCCGGGGAAGCAGGGGTTCGGGAGTGGGGGCACGACGGGAGGATACGAGAGACATGACAACTGGAGAGCAACTGACTAGCAACGACCCCATTTTGTCCCGAGAGAATAATGATTGGGCCTTCTTGAGTCTTTTCAGGAGCCGAGTGTCGATGCCGTGCCCGGGGACATTCAAGTCGAGTAGCCGCCGGCATGTCCGACTTCATGTTACTAGTAGTTGGCAGCCCTCAATTAAACAGACGGGAATCTGAACGGAACCAGGCGCCCGGGTTGCAACAGCCACGGATCCCACCTTCTTGATAAACAATTCGGATCAACCCGGCTTGTGCAAATACATTCCGTCAACCACGTAATTTTGCCCGTGAAATCATAATTCCATGCTGGGGGAAGAACACTCTGCCGGGAAACAATCGACTGCTCAGCACCCAATTACCGTAACTATCTCCCGAACGGCCCCACATCGCCAGGGGGAGCTAAGAGCGGGGACCACACTTCTGCCATGCACCGTGCCCCTCGTCGTCCGGGGTTCGGAGACGAGGGGCACGAGAGCTTCTCCCGCCGAGGTCTTGAAAACAGTGGAAGGACGGAAGCTGACTTTTATACGTAACCTCGGTGGGACTTTCCGACGCTCTCGCTCTAAAGTACTCCGGACCGAACTTCTTTTTCTCTTTCCTCCCTCATTCTCTCCCATCTTCCCCCACGCGCCTCACTCACGCCCATGCTCCCATCGCGATCGCCATCCCGCGCCCGCTCGATTCTCCAGCAGATCTCCTTGGCCACTCACCACCATCATACCAACGCAGCCAGGCGCTTCCTCTCGACGACGCCCAAGATGCCCGTCCACCACCTCATGATCGGCACCTGGACGCCTCCGGGCGCCATCTTCACCGTCGCCTTCGACGACGAGAAGCTCACCCTCGAGCTCGTCAAGCGCACCGAGATCCCCCAGGACCAGCCGATATCATGGATGACCTTTAGCGTAAGTCTCTAAGCTAGCTTCCTGTGCGACGCATTGTCTTGAATGAAGCTTCGGGCAACCTGGAAGGGCTCGATGAATTTGGCTTACACCGGCGCAACAGCACGACAAGAAGAACATCTACGGCGCGGCGATGAAGAAGTGGTCCAGCTTCGCAGTCAAGAGCCCCACGGAAATAGTCCACGAGGCCTCGCACGACATGACCCACGACCGTACGTTTGACGTGAACAAACTCTCTCGCCCCTGGAGCAAACTGACCAAAGCCCAGCAAACGCCGCCCTCTCAACGACAAACACCCGCGCAATCTTCCTCCTCGCGGCCCAGAAGGCCCCCCACGCAGTCTACTGCAACCCCTTCTACAAGCACGCCTCCCACGGCAACATCTTCTCCGTCTCCCCCTCGGGCGCCCTCAGCACCAACGTCCAGAACTACCCCTACCAGCAAAACTCGGGCATCCACGGCATGGTCTTCGACCCCACGGAGACCTACCTCTACTCCGCCGACCTGACGGCCAACAAGCTCTGGGTCCACAAGAAGCGCTCCCCCGACTCGCCGGAACTCGACCTCGTCGGCTCCGTAGACGCCCCGGACCCGGGCGACCACCCCCGCTGGGTCGCCATCCACCCCACGGGGAGATACCTCTACGCCCTGATGGAGGCGGGCAACCGCCTCTGCGAGTACGTGATCGACCCCGCGACGCGCCTCCCCATCTACACGCACCGCTCCTTCCCGCTCATCCCGCCGGGAATCCCCGGCGCCGACAGCAAGATGTACCGCTCCGACGTCTGCACCCTGTCGCACAGCGGGCGGTACCTCTTCGCCACCGCCCGGTCCAACAGCTTCGACGTGACGGGCTACATCGCCGCCTTCAGGCTCGACGACAGCGGCCACATCGAGAGGCAGATCTGCCTCAACCCCACGCCCACCAGCGGCGGGCACAGCAACGCCGTCAGCCCCTGCGACTGGAGCGACGAGTGGCTGGCCATCACCGACGACCAGGAGGGCTGGATCGAGATCTACCGCTGGCACCAGGAGTTCCTCGGCCGCGTCGCGCGGCTGCGCATCCCCGAGCCCGGTTTCGGCATGAACGCCATCTGGTACGATTAGGAGGTGTGATAGACACGAGTGGACGCACGTAGCAGAGAGATATAGAGGAAGATTAAAATGACATTTAGCCCAGGCAGGGGCGGTAAGAGAGATCGAGGAGTTTAAAGCATATAGAAACCCCGAGGCTTACGCAGGTCGAGGTGCAAAAGCTGGCTCCCGTGGGGGCCGCTCATTTACTAGCCGGTATCATACAAACACAAATTTTTCAACCGTACTCCTACGCGCGTCTACGACTTGTTACCCTTCCTCTTCTTGCGACGGTTCTTCTTTTTGGCCGGCTGTTGGCTGCTGTTATTCGTGCTCGGCGCCGTACTCGATGCTCCCTCGTCGCCGTTGTCGTGCTCTTCGGAATCGTGACTGGACCGTGCGTTGGACTGACTGGTGGCACGCGAGCGGTGCCCGGAGGACCCCTTAGATCCCTTAGATCCGGCCTCGTCCGAGTCGGAGCTCGCCGCCTGGATGATGATCTTCTGTACACCACTACTCGTCTGGACTACGTTCTCACTGATGCTACCGCTGCGAACGAGCTGCCGACGCTTAGGGGTTGCGGAGCCGTCGTCGACAATGCTGGCGACGCTGGTCGCGCTGCTGGCCCGGCCGGGCGAGACGATGATGGTCAGGTCGGCCCGAGCGGCTTCTGGGCTGCCGCTTGGGTTGGCCCCAGTGCTGGTGCCGTTCTCAGGCACGGTCGGGGGCATGTCCACGTCGTTGGATCCCTTCTGCTCCTCGGCGTCGTGAGGAGAGCCGCTGATGGCGAGTCTGGCCTGCGCATGGCTCATGCCTGCCCCGCCGTAGCTCCTACGAACAGCGTGAACGCCACCCTTTCCGGTGAGCTTGGGTCGCATGAGCGGAGTTTGCTCGTTGGAGTCGTCATCGTGCCTCTCCTCGGGCACGTCGCCCGCAACAGAAGCGGGGCGGAGGCCGGGGGTCGGGCTGTGCACCTGGGACAGAGGCGCGCCGGCGCCGGTCTGGGAGGGCTTGATCTTAACTGTGGTAGACTTGGTGTTCTTGGGGTTCGATGCGCGGTTGGAGGGGCCGAGGTGCTTCAGGTGCTGCTTGGCCTCGTCGAAGGTGGCCTTGACAGGTACCGCAGTCGACGTCAAGCGCCCGTCTGGGCCCGCGGAGCTTCTCCTCATCAGGAACGTCGTCGCCTTTCCGGGACTAGAGGACATGAGATGAGGGGCATCACTCATGGCGCTGACGGAGCCGTTGCGCTGGTAGGGCGGTTCGCCATCGTCTCCGGGGAACTCAATGAGGTCTCCGTGCTCGGGGATCGTCCGGGGGGACGGCTCGGAGGCCCTCTTGAGAGGTCGCGCCTTGGGTGCCGGGGTCAGCCGGCGGATGGCCTTGTGGACATCAATGTAGACATCGGATTCGTCGATAATTTCCCTGCAACGCATTAGCACTTTACCGGCTCTTAGGCACGTAAGGTTCACTCACTCTCCGATAAGCTCCTCAATGACATCTTCCAAGGTGACGACACCCAGGGCACCGTAGTCGGCGCCGGGGTACTCAGAAACCAGGACCATGTGGGACTTGCCCTCCTGGAAGAAGTTGACGATGTCCAAACAGCTCGTCTCGGGGCGCGTCTCGGGCAGCGTGGCGAGAGGGAAGTCCTTCACCTGCAGGGCGTCTTCGGGATCGTATGTAATCAGGATCTTGACGAGGAGCATGCCAACAAAGTCGGTAGGCTTGCCAGTAGCGTGGATAGGGATGCGAGAGTAGCCTTCGGACAGAATCCTGTCCATGGTCTTCTCGTCGAGCACCGTGTCTTCGGCCATGACAAAGACGTCGTCCATGGGCGTCATGACGTTCTCAACGGGCTTCTCCTTCAAATCGAGAACAGCGCTGATGATGGTGACTTCGTCCTGGTTCAGACGCTCGCCAACCTCGCCGAGAGACTTGTGCAGCGTGACCAGTGTCTTCAACCCGCTCTTCTTGTATACCGTGCCATGGTCCTCGCCAAGTGCCCAGTCGAGAAGCTTAGCGGTGGGCCAAGCGACGGGCGCCATAAGCCACATGAGCAGGAGTACCGGCTTGGACATGAAGCCGCCGATCTGGAGGCCGTATCGAACGCAGACGGATTGGGGGACGACTTCACCAAAGATGACTTGCGGCGTGTTAGCAGGCTTCGTCTACCGGATTGCAGGTGGTTCCAACATACCGATGAGCACAGTACTGCCTACAATGGCGGCAATACCGCCGCCAAGACAGCGGTCCAACACGACGGGCAGCGATTCGTTGACAATGACATTGGACAGGAGCAGGGTGACAAGAACCCAATGCTTTCCCTTCTTGAGCAGGTTGTAGACGCGCTTGGCGTTCTTGGACTGGTTTTCGTCGGGGTCGCCGGCAAGGACCTGGAGGTAGATGCTGTCCTGTCCCATCAGGCTGATCAGGTTGGTTGCCAAGGTCAGCAAACAGACATAAAGAAGGCAGGAATGCACGGCAAAAGAGGACCAACGTACGCGATAGTCAAGCCGGCAAAAGCACCTCCGGCGAGGACGAGGACGATGGAGGCGACATAGAGAACCCAGAGGTCGTCTCCCTCGACCTCGGGCTCCTTGTCGGGATGTGTTCGGGCGTGCAGAGGCGCTGCGGCGACGGACGAGACGCCCAGAGTCAAGGCCTTTGCCAGGCCGAGGACGGCAGTACGGACGATACCAAAACCACCGGCATTGTTTCCCCGTCGTATCGGGACGACTCCCCTTGTGGCCATAATCGGCTCGTCAATTGAGGAATCGGTAGTCGTGAAAAGTGGCGAAGAGTGGGCGAAGAAGGAGTTGGGAGGTCAAGCGCACATTTTATGCGGCGGACGCGGTCGAGGCAACGGGCGAAGAGACGGGGGGGGCGCTTTAGGGTGGCTGCTCCACTATGTGTTTACCTGCAGCTGCTGTGCGTACGCAAGTGCAGCAGGCAAGGCGGGCGAGGTCCACTGACGGGCCAAGATCGGAAGAGAAGTGGGTGTTGCGGTGCACCAGGAGTGGATAATAATGGTTCGACCGTAGGTAGGTAGCACTGTAGCAGGCTTCTTGACGTTTAGGTGTATAGGTAGCGCGGCGAGACGGAGCTGTAGTGCTATTTCTAAGGAAGCAGATGTCAGGACAAGAGTCATGCGACGGACGTTCCAGAACTGGCGGAAACAAAACAACTCGGAGAGTTCGAACGAAGAGATTTTGAGGTGCCTGAGAAGGCCGAGAGCCCGCGGACAGAAGCTTTCTTCTTTTTTCCCTCGGCGGCGATTCGGCCAATCACGGGTGCGGGTGGCGCTCGAGCTTGGCGTCATCAACGGTCGGGGGGAGGGGGTTACTGGGCAGTTACCTACCACCTTGGGGCTTTAGGTATGTAGCACCTCACAGGGTACCTCATCCAGGTAGGTACTCCGTAAGCTCGACTGCCTCTCACCTGCCTCTTCTGAGCAGAAATGTCTCGTCATCTGCTGGGCAAAATCCGGGGTAACGCGCTCTCCGACACTCACTGCGTAGGTATACAGACAGTGCGCTGCAGCAGAAGATACGCACCGCGCACATGTCTTGGCCAGCACATTCCCGTGCTGTCAATCTCCGGAGCTGTCCAAGCAGCTGTCGCGACAGCGCACACCAGCAAGGTAAGCAAAGCTATCTTAGGTTCTGACCCAGAGTCATGGTTAGAATTCAGCTCGGTGCGATTGGGCTGCTTTAGTGGCCTGTCCCCGGCCTCTGGCTTCCCTACCTCATTGCTCAGGGCTCAGAGGGCAGAGAGGAGAAGGAAAAAGGGAAGACCTGGGAGCAGGTACCTCACCTTAATCGCGCGGTGCAGGGGTACAAAGCGACCAACGGCGTTACCTTATCTGCGTTTCCCCTGGAGGAGTCCACGTGCCCAATGAGCTGTTGCTCGTGTAGGAGAGAGCAAGGAGTTGCCGTGTTGTCATGGCCGCAGACCCTGCGTCACACTCACCACTCGCTCACCACGCTATCTCAGACCCTGAGCTGAGGACGACCCTCTTCCAGAAAATCCTCCGCGCCACTCGTAGGTTTCTCGCTTTCTGTGCGCTTACCGAAAAACCTTGCCTTGAGTCGTCAGACATGCAGTGGGTTGTCGCAAGAGTTGCGCCGGCGGGCTTTGAACCAGCGCAAAACCCAATCAGAAACAATCACTCTTGCCGAGTTCCGGGCTCCAACACAACACAACGTTCAAAGGTCGAGCAAGGACCATGTTTGGTTGGTAACTTGGTAATGCCTCTTCCACCGGCAACGGCGCCATAGACTTCGTTCTTTTCGTTGATCTACGTAGGTACTTTCGTACATGTAGAAACTTACGTAAGTAGGTACCTCCATGACCGTACTGCCCTCCACCAGCATGTCACCCTCCAATCGCGCCCTGCAACTCGCCAATAGGATCGCGATTTCCGCCAAGCCCCACGAACTCGTGGGGGGCCACAGCACGCGCGATGCTGCATCATGCTGGGACGCTGCCTCTTCAAGACTCCATCTTGCTGCTGCTCAGCTTGCCCCTCAGAGCTGCAACCCACCCGACCTTATTTCTTGCCTGCAGACAAAGTCTGACAAACCACCAACCCGCGAGCGAGACCCCTTCACAGCCTCACGAGGCTCACGTTCAGAATTCCTTCCTCTCGCTGCAGGTCCTCCACCACCTCAACGCCGATTTCGCCCCTCACGCCCAAGATCATGAGAGCTTCGTTTCCACCTTCCGCGCGCCGCTCCTCGCCGTCCAGGCTTGCCACCTGCATGAAGGTGATGTTGATTCCGTGCCGACCCAGCACCGTTCCCACGCCGCCAATCTTGCCGGGCTCGTCATAGTTGTGCAGCACCAGCATCGTCCCCTGCGGCTGGAACGTCGCACTGAACCGATCCAACTTGGAGATGTAGATGCTCTGCCCGGACACGTACCCCTGGATTACCTGCTCGCCGTCCTCCCCGTGTGACCGGAGAGTCACCAGGCTTGCGTACGCTGCGTCCTTGGCCTCGCCGCTGTGCGTCTCGCTGATGATGATGCCCTTCTCTCTGGCAGTCAGGCTGGCGTTGACGATGTTGACGTCGCGCCCACCCGAGTCGCTGATGGACGAAACCAGGCCCTTGACAAGCGCCGCGAAGAGAGGCCGCGTGTTGGAGATGCCCGCGAGGTCGCCCTGATAGATCAGCTCGAACCTCCGTCCGCCCACCATTCCGCCCTTGCCCCCCACGAAGTGCTGCGTGTACAGCCCGCCCATCTTCTCGACAAGGCGCACGAACGGCTGCAGCTTGCGGTACTCTTCCGGCATGATCAGGGGCGCGTTGACTGCCGCCGTCGGCAGCCCGCCCCGGAGGATCTCAGCCACCTGCGTGCACACGTCCATCGAGACGTTCTCCTGCGCCTCTATCGTCGACGCCCCCAAGTGCGGCGTCGCGACCACCTTCGGATGCTTCGTCAACCGAGACGCCGTGGAGTCCGCCGCCGGGGGCTCCGATGTGAACACGTCGAGGCCGGCCCCGGCAATCCATCCCTCGTCCAGGGCCCGGAGCAGCGCTGCCTCGTTGTACACCCCGCCCCGCGCGACGTTGAGGACCCTGGCTGTGTTTTTCATCGTCTGGAACTCCGCCTCTTTGAGCAGGTCTAGCGTGCTTGCCATCAGCGGCGTGTGGATCGTCAAGAAGTCTACAACGGGCAGCAGGCTCTTGAGGTCCGCCACGAGCTCGACGTTTGCCTGGCGGGCGATCTCGTTGCTGGCGTACGGGTCGACCGCCTTCACCTTCATCCCGAGGCCGATTGCCATCCGGGCCACCTTCATTCCCACCTTACCCAGGCCGATGATGCCGAGGGTCTTGCTGCCGACCTCGACACCGACGAGCTTGCCCCTGTCCCACTTGCCGTCCTTCATCGTGGTGTCCGCACGCCCGACGTTGCGGGCCGTGGCCAGGAGGAGGGCAATCGTGTGCTCGGCGGCCGCGACGATGTTGCCCGAGGGTGAGTTGACGACGATGATGCCGTGGTTTGTGGCGGCGTCCACGTCAATGTTGTCCACGCCCACGCCGGCGCGCGCAACCACGCGCAGCTTCTTGCCCGCAGCCAGCACGGCGGCGTTGACCTTCGTCTCGGACCTCACAATCAAGGCATGGTAGTTGGGAATCCTGTCGATGAGCTCTTCGGCAGTCAGGCCGGTGCGGTTGTCCACGTCGTACTTGTCCTTCAGGAGGGCGAGGCCGTCCGAGGAGACCTTCTCCGGCACCAGGATTCTAGGTTTGTCGGACGAGAAGGACGTCACCGCCGAAGTGATCTTCTCGATCGCCGAAGGAGCCATGACACCGAAGGGCGTTATTCGTTCAATTGAGGGATTTGCTATGAATACTGATATCTGCTGCACAGGCCTAGGAGGGGGGAGGCCAGAGTTTGAAGACTATAGCATCAGTCGTGTCTGCACACGCGACAGCCGCTAAGGTTTTATACAATGCGCCCCCCTCCCCGCGCCTGGCAAAGTTGGCCACGTCCGATGTTGGACGGGCTTCGGCGCGGACGGAAAGCTGCATGTCTCTCGTCCGCACCCAAAGGGAACGACTCCGGGCCGCCGGCGAGGCGAGCGATATCGCGCCCTTCCCAGTCGTCGAGAGATTGCCACTCAGCTAATGGCATGTACTAATGGAAGCCAGGAGGGATCCGACGCGGGGAGCGACGCCGCAAGGCGCACAGACGCGGCCACGAGGAGGTCTGCCTATGAAAAGAGGAGGATCTGTTTGCGCGACGTTTAGATGCGACGGATCGAGGTGTAAGTTGGGCGCGAGGGCGGCGCGACCCCTCACTTCCCCCACGTTCTGCTAATGCACCGATGTCCCGCCCCCGCAACTCTACTGGCCGGGCCTGCACGCTGGGCAGATCGATGGCTCTGGGGGCCGCGCTCTGTTTGCAGCCATGGACTCTGGCCCGTTACCATCTGGGCAAGCGCTGCCGACGAGATGCTCATTGGAGGGGCGCTCTGCACGCAGACTCCCGGTGAAGCGGCACAGCCGGAAGAGAGCGATGCGCTGCCGGAAGGCCCTGTTGCGACTCGGGGCCCCTTTTTGCGTTGGTGACGGTGGCAGCATTCGGCCAAGCCGTACCTCTCTGACCCGTGGCAAGATCGGCAAAGCAGCCGCCGCATCGTGGCTAGAGAAAGGGTGTTACTTTTCCGGTAAGGAGCCCTCGGGCACGCAAAGAAACAGCGAAGGGGAAAGAAAACACTGTGGCCGTAGGAACGATTTTCCCGAGGCTGTTTCACACGACGGAGTGCAGTCGTATCCGTAGAGATCCAGAGGAATCACCGGCTGCCTGCGAGTCCACCACCGTTGAATATGCATATCAGATGCACCATCTGAGGGACGCCCGTATTTGGTATTATTCCCCAGTCCAAATGGACAAGCCACATTCCATCTACGTTGCTTTAGGCAGCGCTGATTGCCCCGGAAGAGTGATTGGTTCAAGGTAATGACAACGAGTTGTCCAGTTTCAATTCTGCTGCCTGTCGTGAATACGCCTTCACAATAGATTCTGCCTACGGTGGTAGCGATACTCGAGCAGGATTTTGAAAGTCTGTGCCTAGCAGGCGTAACTTTTTGGACAACTCGATGTAAGATTCGAGTACGAAGTTCCTGTGGGAACACGGAAGGCTTATCTGATCTTTGGTTCTTCCACACAGAACCTTCCGCCTTCCAAACTCTCTTGACAGGGTCATAGCGTAACCAAAACAATGCGATACAAAGTATTCGATGGGAAAATCTCTGTATAATTGGCAGAGAATTCAAGATGTAGAGTACTCATCAGTGAGAGACGGCGTCACGTCTCAGCCAACGGAACCACTGCAGAGAGCTCGTAGGTCAGTGCTTCGCTGCGGCACCTGCCAGAATCAACAGCCACCTGTCAGCCACCACTCCTTCCGCACTTGGAGGAGCCACTGAAAGGACCCCACCTCAGCGTGCCCACGCCGTCATCACTCAGTGCCTTAGGCAGGGACGATTCATGAACGCTCCGCGCTGTCTCGACCCCAGTTGCCCCTTACCAGGCGGTATCAGCGCCGCATACGTGGATACTGGGTCCGGACGTTAATTCATAATATTAATCCTGGACACCACGACGACAATCTGGACCTTGGGCGTCAACCTTGCGATCTTGCACTTTCTCTACCCCCCTTTCCCGACCGTACAAGCCACGACACCAAAACTTCGCTCTTTCGTCGACGAAAACCCTCCCAACCTTCCCCCTCCTATCATCCGCCATCACAAACAGAGGCCACCATGTCTCGAAGACCGCCAAATCCCGCCGCCGAAAGAGCGGCCCAAAACCAGCAGACGATCAAGAGCCTGCTGAAGCTCGATGCCAACAAAGTGTGCGCCGACTGCAAGAGAAACAAGCGTAAGTCTGCCACTGGGCTTTTCCTCCGCAGTCCGCGTGACGTCCCCCCGCTGACTCCATCACGACTGCAGACCCGCGATGGGCGAGCTGGAACCTCGGCGTCTTCATTTGCATTCGCTGTTCGGGCATCCACCGTGGCATGGGCACCCACATTAGCAGAGTCAAGTCTGTCGACCTCGATTCCTGGACTGACGAGCAGCTCCAGAGCGTCCTCAGCTGGGGCAATGCGCGCGCGAACAAATATTGGGAGTCCAAGCTGGCGGCCGGCCACGCCCCCTCCGAATCCAAGATTGAGAACTTCATCCGCACCAAGTACGAGCTCAAGCGCTGGGTCATGGACGGCCCTATTCCCGACCCCTCCACCCTGGACGCCGACGGCGACGACGACGTGCCCCTGAGCATTGTCAAGGAGAAGCAGAACGTGGAGAGACGGGAGTCTGTCCGCAAGGGCTCGGTCGGAAAGACGGCCGCCCCTCCCAGGAACGCTCCCGCCCCGCAGCCGCAGGTCGATCTTATCGGCGGCGATCCCATCCCCCGCGCGAGCACCGCAGGCCCGCAGCCTGGAAAGGTGCCTCCCAAATCCGCCCCTGCTCCTCCCAAGGCCACGAGTACTAAGGATTCTCTGCTGGGCCTCGACTTCTTCGGAGAGCCCGCCGCACCCCCTCGACCTGCCAGCACCAACCCGACCGGCGCCGGCGGAGGCTCCTCGCGGCCAGACCTGAAGCAGTCCATCCTTTCGTTGTACGCCTCTGCTCCGAGACCGCAGCAGCAGCAGCAGCAGCAGCAACAGCAAGCCCCCCAGGTCCCTGGTGGCTCGTTTGGCGGCATGCCTTCGCCCACTTATGGGCATCAGCAGCAGCAGTCCTTCGGTGGCATGACCGATGCCTTCAGCAGTCTCAGCTTCGGCAACACTACCAGTCCCAAGCCCGCCGCGGCCGACCCCTTCGCAAGCCTGGCCAGCCCGGTCAGCAGCAGCAAATCCCCGCCTCCGGCTTCGTCCAGCGCATTCGGTGGCCTCAGCGGAGGCAGCTTCTTCGACTCCAAGCCCGCCACAGCGCCCGCTCCTCAACACCAGAAGCAGCCCTCAAACAGTGGGTTCGGTGGATTTGGCTGGTCCAGCTCCCCCGCTCCGGCACCCGCTGCGTCGCAGCCCAAGCCCGCACAGTCGTCAATGGGAGACTTATTCGACCTGTCTTCTCCTTCTCAGTCCGCGGCCGCTCCCAGCAAACCCGCTGCCGCCCCGGCCCCTGCTCCCGCTTCCAGCTCTGTCTTTAACCTCTCTTCGAATCAACCGAAGTCCCCGCCCCCGGCGGCCAACCCCACAGCCGCCGCGACGAGCACTCTCGGCTCAGGAAGCTGGTCGGGCTCGGACGTGTGGGGCTCCAACGCCTGGAGCACGCCCGACACGAACACGGCAGCCGCCGCACCGGCCCCGGCTCCTGCAAAGGCACCGGAGGCACCCAAGTCTTCTGGCTTCGGGGGCGCCGCCGACCTAGGCGGATGGGGCTCTTCCAACTCGTTCGCCAACACTGCGATCGTACCTGGCGCGTCTGGCGGCTTCAGTGCCTCTGGATCCTTTGCGAACAACCCCATTGTCCCTGGTGCCTCTGGTGGATTTGGCGCCGCGCCTAAGGTGGCCGCCGACGAGGAGTTTGGTGGATGGACGAGCAGCACGGGCCCGACGACAAGTTCTAGCTCGGCCAAGCCCGTCGGAGGAAACGACGACCTGTTTTCCAACGTGTGGCAGTAAGAGTATGGTACGATGGTGAGGTTCGGTAGAGTTTCTTGCAGCCTGGGAGAGCAGTTTTGTTGGCAACCGAGGTTTTTCAAGCGCTCTCGGAATCTGCGTTGGTCTATAGACACATTTCTACGAGGACGTCAAATGCATGATGGGCAGCCGGAACACAGGTGGGGGGGGGCAGAAGATTCATGTGAAATGTCTGTAATTCGGATGCTAAAAAAGCGTCATAGATGAATATTTTTTTGCAAAAGACTGAAAGCAAGCAAAAATTTTTCAAATTCCGCAATAGTACCAAAATGCAATAGTGCGCGTTGCAGTGCTACGAAACACCAACAAAGCCCAGTCAGTTCGTCGTGCTGTTTCCCTCCCCACCACAAACTCCGGTATCCATGCGCAGGGTATTTGAACGTCCACGCTCCTTGGCCCCCAAACTTCCTCGCCGTTATGTGTTTTTAGAAAAAAGTTGTCTTCCCCCCCCGTACGTTGTCTTTACTGCCTTCGCCAGTCGTGACGTCTCTGGAGACCTTTTTAGTCTTCGTTAAGCGCCGGCCGCCGGTTCTCAATATTGGGCGTTGAAGCCGGCGTGCGATATCCCGTCTTGGGTAGTCCATGATACTCCCGTTTCCCCTTTTCTCTCTCTTTTGTCTTCGAGGTCCTGTTGCCTTGCCCACCCAGCCTTTCGTCCTATTCGTACTCGGGAACAAAGAAAAAGGCCGCCGTGCGTCATTCGCTCAGTATGAATCTAGACCCTTTTTTCTCGAGTCTCTCCCCTCAGAAGAAGAGCTTGGAGATGTAGAAGAGCAGGATGAAGACGCCGATGATGATGCCCGACAGCTTGAAGATGGCGACCTTGTTGCCCGAGGCGGCCATGCGGGTTAACCGGCCGGCGGAACCCTTGAGCTGGGTGGACATGGAGGAGAAGGTCTCGGACTGTTCAGGGGGAACTGCATGTTAGTCAAAGGGGCCCGCAGACGGAAAGCGAAACAGGGGCAAGATAGGGGGTTTGCGGAAGTTCCTACGTACGGTGCTGTCGATGACCTCGTGGGCGCGCGCGTTGTCGTAGATGTCGACCGTCACGCCGCGGAGGGCGGAGACCTTGGCCGAGAGCTCGTCCAGACGGGCGTTGTTTTGGCGCTCGCGCTCGTAGGCTTCTGACATTTTTGCGGTTTCGGGGAGGGGAGGTTTTTCGGGCGGGTTGGATTCAGGGGGCACTCGGCGCGTGCGACGACGGAGGCGACGGTGTCAGTAGAGACGGAGTTCCTGATCCGAGGCCCGTCGGCGTGGCTTCGGTTTCTCTGGGCGTGAGGTGGTTCGTGACGGGGTGGGATCGTGGCGGTGCCGCGTGTGTTCGGAATCGCCCCCCTTCTTCTATCGACCGTCGTCGTTTGGATGCGCAAATCGCGGTGGCGGTGGGATTGCGTGTACGGTCTGCGATGTCGTATCCGAGCTGAAGGCGATTCTGAGCTTGAGAAGAAGACTTGCGGATGGAAGGGACGACGAGGTGGTGGTGGTGCGGATGTTGTATGGATTGGGTTTCTAACTGGCGGCGGCGAAACAATGACGATGGCCGGGGCCCGGGGCCGGGCGTTTCCTTTCAGCGGTTCGGTTCCAGCTGGAGGCGAGGCTGGACGACTCTCTTTTTCGCAAGCACAGACCCGACCGGAATTGACGGGCGGCGCTAAAGGTCACCCGCGCAGGAGAGAATGAATGGGAAATGTCAGGCGGGAACATGGAAGGTCACTGCGTACCACACAACCTGGAAGTTACTGTGGTACCCAGGTATAATCGATGACAGCGGACTAGGGAGGGTTCGTCAGCGTCTGCGCCACACTGGGCCGAACCCGAGAGCGCTGGAGCATGGGCACACACTCAGCCGTCGGGGGGTCGCTACCCCGCGAATTAAGAGGTGCAATTACCTCACGCCGGGCGGCCCCCGTCAAGCCCACGGGCGTCGGCTGCCCGCCGCAAGGTACCGCAGAGTAGCAGCGACGGGAGCGTTCAGCCTGCAGAGCGCCTCGATCGCTACTTGCTGAGTCTTGTATACCTTTTTTTTTTAAAAAAAAAAAAAAAAAGAAACTTTGGTCCGGCCATCCCAGAGCTCGTCCGGTCATCTGGCCAAACTATTACTATGTAAGTAGATTCGTTGAGGAACGCTTTCCCCGCGTACTCTCGTACTATCGTGAACTCTACCGACCATCAACATGCAAGGTACCACGAGAAACCCAATAGCGTCGTCCAATGGCTTGCCGCATTAGATCCGAGTCCCGTTTGGAAAAGGAATGAAAGAGGCTAAGAAAAGCAAAGCAGCGAGACATACTATCAAAGCTGCGAGTGATAGCTTCGTTAGCTAGGTAGGTAGGTACCTTGCACCAGCGTGCCCTTGCGAACAGGGCCTTCTACCGCTGCTGCTGCGTGCTAATAGTCGCCATCTCCATGTCCTCCGTCACGAAATCAGAGAGGCGCAGGCCTGGGCGGCTCTTCACCTATCGGAACCCCACTAAACGAACATTACGTGGTGGAGGTGTGGGCAGGTACCTTGAAGTCACTGCACCTCCCCAAATCCCAGCACCTTGGGTTCTTGGTCTTTGGTCTTTTTGTGTCCGTGTATTCGTAGCTGTCTGTCTTTCTTCTTCCTCTCTCTCCTCTTCCTACAACCTCTCGATCCTCCCTCTCCGCGCCCTTTCGAGAAACCGAAGCTCGACTTGCTTACCGATTCGCGCCCGCCAACCTCGAGTCCACCGTCACAATGGGCCTCCACAACCCGTTGCCGTCGTCTATGGCGTGTAAGTCCACCTTTTTGCCCTGTGCCGGTGATGCCGCTCGCCGGCGTTCACGTCCACCTGCGCACCCAAGCTGACCGGCCCTCGCGAAACAGCGGAATGCAAAAAGTGCGGCAAGATCCTGACATCCTTTATCGACCCGAGGCAAGCTTTGAGCCCCGAAAAGATCATTCCTCCCTCTATTCTCGCCAACGCGAAGGTGAGCCATATTCCCACCCCGCCCTTCTTTCCACGCGACCTGTCCCCCGCCGCCTTGGCATACCCAGAGGCCTCCCGAACTGCCACACACGAATTGCACCACCAGAACCATGTTTTGCTGACACGTATTGAACAAACAGGGTCTCGCGATCCTCACCGTTCTGAAGGCTGGCTTCCTCGGCTCCGGTCGATTTGGCAGCGGCCTCGTCGTCTCCCGACTTCCCGATGGATCATGGAGTGCGCCAAGCGCCATCGGTACTGCGGGCGCGGGTTTCGGCGGACAAATCGGCTTTGAGCTGACTGACTTTGTCTTCATCCTCAATGACGCGAGCGCAGTCAAGACCTTCGCGCAGGCCGGCTCCCTGACCCTCGGCGGCAACGTCTCCATCGCTGCCGGTCCCGTCGGCCGCAACGCCGAAGCCGCGGGTGCCGCCTCTCTTAAGAGCGTTGCCGGCATTTTCTCCTACTCTAAGACCAAGGGCTTGTTTGCCGGCGTGTCTCTGGAGGGTTCCGTCATTATCGAGCGTCGCGACGCGAACGAGAAGCTCTACGGCACCCGCTACACCGCCGCCCAGATTCTCACTGGCAGCGTCCGCCCCCCGACCCAGGCCGCGCCTCTCATGAACATCCTCAACTCACGCTCCTTCAACGCTGGCCGCACCGGCCAGGCCAACGACTCCATGTACAACGACAATCCCGTTTACGACCAGGGCCACGATGACGTCGTCTGGAACGGTCGCCGGGGCAGTGGGTTCGGCGAGAGCGAGTTCGGCAACAACAACCGGAGCAGTATGTACGGCAGTGGGAACGGCGCAGACGAGTTCGGCGGGCCTAAGAGGTCCAGCACGTGGCAGGATGATGTCTACGATAGGCCCACTGGCGGCGGCGGCTTTGGCGGCGGACTGTCGCGTTCCAACACGTTCGCCTCGAGAGGCAGCGACAACTACGTGTACAGAGACAACCCATCGCCAAGCAGCTTTGGCGTTTCTGACCTGAAGGCCGCCGGCCCGCCCGGCAGACCCTCCGCACCGAAGCCGAACTTTCAATCCAAGACCGCCATGCTCAAGAAGAACGAGGCGGTTGCGCTCTTCACCTTCGAGGCGGACCAGCCTGGCGACCTTGGTTTCAAGAAGGGCGATGTCATCACGGTGCTGAAGAGGACCGATAACGAAACCGACTGGTGGTATGTCAACCCCCATCACTCTCTGCGAGGGCGCAAACTGACATTTCTCTTAGGACCGGCATGATCGGGACGAGACACGGCATCTTCCCGAGCAACTACGTCAAGATGAAGGAATAATGATTGAGGCAGCATAATGCGATCTTGAATACCCCCTGCTTTGTCATTTCGGGTCACGCCGGGCCAAATTGCATATGGAAGGAAAGTAGGGAATGGGACGTCTATTTCTTCACGATACTCCGGGTGGTTTCCATCCTGTTTTATCCACGACCACCATCATGATTACGGTTGTTTTCTTTATTCCCCTGGCGTTCTGGATCGAGAACGGCCATTTCTCGGTCGTTCTTTTTCATATTAGTCCTCCCAGCATAAACGTCGGTCGGGGTTAGGAGAGAACAAGAAGAGCTTCATTTTCTGGCACATGTTTGTGTTTTGCTTTCCCGGGTGATGTCTTCCGCTGCGTCCGCACAGACGGTAGCACAGGCACATACGCACGTCGATTTGTCCATGCCTTTTCTGGTGTTGGTCCATGGCATTGTCCCCGCGAGCCTCGGCTTGGACGAGGTGGGCCTGCACGCGTGTTGGGACGAGGACGCGGCCTGCGAGCCTTGTCAGAGAGGTGAGGAAACAAATGACATCACGCTTCGCGATCGGCGCGCTTGCCGGCGGCTATGGAGGGGTCCTGGGGTGTGTTTGTTTCATGAGATGATCTGGGGAAGTGTTTGTGCGCACGTTTGAAACGACGTTTCTTTGGGTCGTTGCTGACTCAGTGGGTTGACCTCAACTCGTTGTGTTCGTCAGGCTTGTCGTCCGCCTGCACTCTCTCCGCGTGATGCTATCTACTGTCCACATATTCATCATTGAAGCCATCGAAGCTTAGTACGAGTCGCTTTACAAGCCTCAAACCCTTAGCGCCAAAGGTTACTTCACATATGGCGCAATGCAGACCGAAACTCAAACGCCGTAACTTCCGAGGCCACACCTGTTTACAAGACACGATGCCAGTAGTGATAAGGTCCGGAGCGATGCCGGAGCCAGCCGCCCACGGCTTCGGCGTGCACCCGGAATAAGTGGGTCGATTCGGCCGGAACGCTCCGTCATTTCTGCCCGTGCCACGCAACCATGAGATGGGTTGGGAACTTTAGAACACCCACCAGCGTAAGCGGCGTAATTGAAGCTGTCTCCACCTCCGCGCCTTTACTTTAACATGCCCAAAACTACGTTAAATACACCGCAAAAACCGTGCCACGATCCACCACTTCTCGGTTAAACTGCATCAAAGTCTGCAAACCATGTCTCACCAATTCGACCACCTCGTCCTCCCGCGCCCGGGCGGTGCGCCCATCCCCCCACAAGCCCCGATACCGGGCCCGTCGGAGGCGGCCTTCACGGACTCCTTCGGCGCTCTGCTCCCGCCCGCAAAGTTCCTGACCACGCCCGCCGGGAAGGCCGCCTACTACGAGATCCTCCCCACATCATTCTCCGCACCCGCGGGGGACGCGACGACGACGCCGGACCGCGTGCTCTTCATCCACGGCGTGCAGACCCCGGCCCTGGGCATGCTCCCGCTCGCCCGCGCCCTGCACGCGTCCTCCCCGCGCTCGCACTTCGCGCTGCTCGACCTCTGGGGCCACGGGCTGTCCGACACGCCCGTCGCCCCGCACGAGCCGGGCCTGTTCCTCGAGCTCGTCGACGCCCTGCTGGACCACCTGGGCTGGCCGGCCGCGCACCTCGTCGGGTTCTCGTTCGGCGGCAACCTGACGGCGCGGTACGTCGCCTCGCGGGATGCGGCGCGGATCAAGAGCTACGCACTCGTGGCGCCGGCTGGCCTGCTTCGGTCTGCTGACCTTTCGGCCGAGGAGCAGGGCTATTTCAGCCGCGAGGGGGACGTCGACGAGGTTGCTGCGCGGAGGTTCGTGCTCCGGTTCCTCGAGGGCGGCGAGCTGGTCGTGCCGGCGGACTGGAAGGAGAGGGTGGCGCGGGGCGAGATCGTCGCCGAGGCGGTGCGGGAGTGGCAGATGCGCGAGCACCCGGGGCACACAGGCTCCGTCGTCGCGATCGTCAGGGACGGCGGCGTCTTCGACAGCGAGGCCGAGTTCGCCCAGGCGGTAGGAAAGGGAGTCCCGGCGACCGCGGTCCTGGGCGCGCTGGACGACCTGTGCACCGAGGGGCAGCTGAAGGAGCTTGGCTTGACGGATGTTGCTGTCATTCCGGAGGTTGGGCACGGCGTGGTCAGGGACAGGGCGTCCGAGGTCGCGGGCTTCATCGGGGCTTTCTGGACGAAGCTCGGCCAGGCTGGCAGCAGTTGATCGCGGTGTTGATACTTCCACGCGATGTACTTTCAAATTATAGACGCCGAGCTCCGGTCGGTCGTTGCACGTAGATACCTCAAAAGATATATTTCTTTACGCCACATCACATCCAAGGAATACGCTGATTGGTGTGGTAGATATGGCGACGATGTCGCTACAATTCGCGAGTCGAAGATGGGCTCTTGGCCCTCGAATAGTAGGATCGATTAGGTAGAAAGGAAGCTAGTGCGCTAGGAACAGCAAAACTTGTGTCAAAATTTGCAGGTCAATTGAGATTTCTTCGGGGCCCGAAAGAAGAGGCCCCAGAGCGCCTCTCTGTTTTTGATATAAATTCTCCGGAGAGACCGGCCATAGTTCTCAAACTTGCCAACGAATTAATGTTGCTCCAGCTACTCTCTTGGGCAGTGTCGATCTCAGCTCAGGCGGGAACCTGCGTCCGAAGAGGACGAAAGTAAAAACCAAGGTCACAGTGTTATTGAACCTGATCAACACGAGGATGATGGCGGACGATGAGGATGGTAGAAGATGACGAGGAGTAAAAGAAGGACTATAGGCATCAAAGGCCTGGGTGCCCCTGGCCAGGGGTATCTGGTAAAGTTGGAGGGGTGTCACGTCTCCGATGTAAGCATCTACGTACTTTTCGCCTTAGTCTTCATCTCTTGGTCACTCTTGTTCCACGTTGATATGGTCTTTCTTTTCGGCAGTTACTTAGAATGTCGCCAACAGTGCTGGCCGCGGGACCAAGCTTTCCTGAGAACCTAGTGTACAGAGGAGCTTTCCATATGCGCTGTTAGCTTGTTGAATCTCTCAAACGTTATGGCTCAAAGCCCACCCTACTTTTCCGAGTCTTAGTCTTGCCCGTAGCCCTGTTTCGGCGTGTGGTTCGGAGTCGTGGTCATCACTTCCGCACGAGAACGCAGTACTACCCATGCTCTGCAGGTCACGGAGAGTACCGAAGGCGCATGTAACAGCAAGTTACCACGTCAACGGCTGCATCGCTGCGGTCTCTGAGCTCCCACCCCCCGGCTTAGTTGTTGCGTTGCCAACTCATCCAGCTAGCGGAGCGAGCACCCGCAAGACCCGAGACGAGGCGGACTCGTAGGCGGTTGTTGTCTGTCGCAGTCAGCCCCGGGAGGCAAACAAGCTCATGCAGGCGTTAGTTTTGGCGGCTTTTCCGTCCCCTTCCGTGCGCTAATCGCGAGGCGCAGCGTGTGGTTGCAGGATCTTCCGCTTCTCTCGACACGCTGGCGAGGCATGATGTCGACGAATGAAACTCTCCGAACGCCTTGCTGCGGATGAGCACGCTTTGTGACCTGCGGCATGGTTCCCCGGGCAACATCAACAAATCAGCGTGCTTCGCCAAGCTGAACTGTTTGCTCAATTCTCTATGGAAGTTCTGGAACCATCATCGTCTTCGACGTCTTCCTAATGAAAGGCTGGCGCTGGCACCCCTATCCGTCGCTTGGCCGAAGGCTGAGTCCACATATTGGGCTTGCTTTGGGTAGCAGCCAGTTCCAGGATATTACCGAATAAATACAAAGCAGTGGCTCGAAAGGAGATGTTTGTCGCTCCAAGACGTCAGTGCCGGCCTCGTTCGGGTCCTGAAGCTCGGACTTTGTGGGTCCTGCCGGCGCCGAACCCGGGAGAATTGAGCTCGGCCCTCCGCCGTCCCATGTGACTCCGGTCTGGCATTGATCAAGCGACTCTCTTGAATTGATAGTCAGAGTCTTTCAACAATCTATGAAAATCGTAGACGTGTATCAAAGTCCTCGCAAGTCCAGTCCTGTAAAACCCGTGACAAGTCGTGACAACATCAACCTTCAGTTAAGATACAATCTGACCTAAGTTTGCCCAATCCATGCTCTCAAAGACAACTAGGGAGATATCTTCTTGTTTCTAGGTTAAGACATAAGCATAGCGGAGCAGAAGACTCATTTCGGCACGACAGGACAGACAAGGAGATAGGAAAGAGTCAGTCAAGCTCCAAGGGGGCCCAGAGGATGGCACCAGTGGTGCTGTCCTGGTGGTACCAATTCTGCTCCTGAACACTCCATGTCCAGAATGCATGGGCAGGGTCAGCCTCGAAGTCTTCTTGAACAGGACTGATGTAATCAGCTTGCTCCTGGCCCCCTTCCTTTCCCTCTCTGCTTTCCTGTCCCAGGGCGGTCTGCTCTGGCCTAAAGGCAGTGGCCCTCGCGTGTTGTTGGGACTTCTTCGTTGTTCTTTTTGTTGTCTTCCCTTGCTTCCTCGTTGAGAAGTTCCCTGACGGAGCGCTGCTGTCCGGAATAAACTCCGTGTCACGCCCTGACGACGAGAACCCCTCTGTCAGGGAGTATGAGCTCTGACGCTGCAGAGGCCCATACTCATATTGGGAAAGTGGAAGACTGGGTGTCGACTTAGATCCTCCGTACTGCTGAGTATTGGCATGGTGGAATACATGCTGTCCATGACCAGATCTCGAGTCCATTCGTTCGGAGGCTTTGGTGGGTCAATGTTGGTGGTTGATGTGCCGGTTTTTTTGCCACCTTATCTTGTTCTCATACGTCAATTGAAGCCGTGAGAGCTATTCTAACTTGGATCAGTGGATAACTTACAGAATTTGCAACTAATATGTCATGACCTTGGGACCTCGCATCCAGACATGGCATCTATGTCGAGTGCAGCAACGGAGATATACAAGCTATCAATATTGACTTGTTGCTTGTTGCGAGAACCGAGATTGGCAATGCCACTGCATTCATCGCTCGGGCAAAAGTGGATATTAAACATTGTTCATAAGTGTTACGCATATATTAGTGTCGTTCTCAAGGTACATATGCGCTATTGATATTTTTCTTAACATCCGCTGTAAGAAAACCCTCACAATACGCTATCAACGCGAGATAATGCACATATGGCGCGTTCTCATGGACCACAGCTTGATTTCCTTCCCCCTTACTCATTCACAGAAGATCACAGCGGAATATTCTGAGGCGAGACCGTGTGAACTGGGTCGGGAACCCTGTCATCATACTGACGCCCGCATACTGTGCCTCGCATCTGCATTCCAGCTGATGGTGGTGGTCTATTGGCTACGGTACAGCCAGACAACACGCAGTGGGCCAAGGCAAACTTTCAGGCTTACTGGCCAACACGTGTTTAGGAAGCAAGTATCATGGTTCGCCTCGTGTTCGCTCTGTTGTTGTTTTGGACGAGGGAATGCCACTGCACCATACAAGTCCTCCTTAGAATTGTCCCAATATGGCCCTGCTCGTGTGATAAAGCTCGGCGACGTGGTCTATTGCAGCGTTCCCTTCACGTGAGTTACAAACGGTGAGATTGAAATTCCAATTCTGCTGCGTCGCTCCAGGTCCTCAACCCTCAGGCGTCCGGCACTAACCTGGAGTGCCTGCAAGGTCTTAGGCAGCCGGATGCACCGTGAGCCATCATGAGCCACAGGTGAATGGGATTTCCTTTGGATTATCCGTTGACTGAGCCGCACCACATCACCCTCAGCCTACCCAGAATGCCCGTTATGTTCTGAGCTCAGGTTGCCTTTCCGGGGCGAACCGCACAATGGTTCGACATGTTGGGCGCCAATTATTCTTCTCATACCCGCTCGAACCCAACTGTCCTTGGACAGTGAACTTCAAAAGGGTGATCTAAAGCCTCTGCCGGGCTGAGCAATTGCTTGTTGTGGGGATCGCCACTTGGACTGGGACAGGGCTTCCTATAGCTCACGTACAATATATGGTGAACAAGTTGCCACTCTCCTCGTCCTGATCCCTCTTTCCCGCCTTCCCGACTCTTGTTCCGTTGTTACCTGTTCGCCAACTTCTGGGGTTTCAGACGACTGCGGCGGACAGATCGCCAAACTCAAGGCTAGGCCGCCACCCTCGGGAACAGCCGGTAGCTGCATTCTCTCTGCCTCGTCTATCTGCACGCCAAAGCCGTGCAAATTTTTGGACGAAGGTACAGAGATACTTTTGGCCCCCACCAGGACGATTCACGAAGTGCGTGCGCGAGGTACAAGGCTTCCCTAGCTACCTGGAGATCGAGCCACACCCACAACCACCCCTCAACAGCAGATCGTGCATCCTGCTCGAAAGTCGACATAAGAGTCACCAGTCGTCGGTATGACTCCTGATGCCGGCAAGGCCAGGCACCCTCGGGTTGCTGTTCCTCCCCGAGGTGGGGAGAGCGGCTCCTCTGTTACCATGACTCCTGGGCCGAACGGGATCGAAACTCAACACTCAAACGAAGGCCCTGCCGAGAGCAGTGCGTATCACGAAGTTCAGGTGGAAGACGGCAACGGGAACTTTCAGGAGCGGATTGCCAACGTTAACGGCGGGAAACATTCACTCATCGCTTCGTTCCTCGTCCGTGACCTTTGTCTCGAGCCTCGAGTTCTGTCACCAACTCTTGCGCGGAAATGGTACTTTACGTCCGTCGGATCACCACAGTTGACGCATTATGTCGACATAAAGGTCCGAGTGCCTCTACACGACATTCCTCCAACGAAGCTCTCAATTGGGGTGGTGGATGCGGACGGAACTCTCCCAGAACCAGGGTTCATTCTCGGTAAAGGGTTTCACAACAAGACCGGGGGAGTACTTGCGCCGCCCCAGGTGACAGGCTTTGGGACCGCCCGGCTTGGGCAGGCTGATCCTGGAGAGCATGGTGTTCCCCGGCTTCTGGAGCTGGATGGCGTCCGACCGAGTGGAATCCCTTTATTGGCCCACATTGTTGACCACGTCGAGGACGAGCAACCCGACGTTTCCGCTGTGGACCCGCCGGACCTCAATCTTCTGAACCTGCCCGGGTTCGGGCCGGGGCCCCACACCGGTCCGTCAAGGGGTACCAGTGTGGTCGGCGGCATGTCTTTGTCCACAACGCGCGACCCTATTCGATCCTCCGCACCAACGTCTGTCACCCCAGAGGAAGCGTCGCCGATTGCCAAGGACACGCCAAACGACTTCTCTGTCCCGCACATGGAAACTTCAGATGACCGCGAGAATACCCATCGTTTCTTCGTCACTGAGCGACCGACCAGTTTCCCCGCCGATATACCTTGAAATCGCAGCATTCGGAGTACCATCTCGCCCTATCAACCATCATAATGAGGGATATCCGGCTTTTTCTCTTGGGAAAAGGATATGGCTGGCTGTTTTTTGGAGTCAGCGAGGGTTTAGCGGAGGTATGCTTATTCCACTTCGCGAGCAGAGACGAATGACACCTTGCTAACGCATTCTAAGTAAGGTAGGGAATTTCGCTCAACGGACGGGGATTTTTATCACCATAGCATCGACTACAGCTACTTGGATCCAGACCATGGGAGGGTGCATTGATCGATATTGGAGTCTGTCAAAAGAGTCTTACAGCGGGTGCAGATTGAAGTGTGGCATCACCAGGAGTTCCCAAAGATTTGTTTCAGTGAACGAATTCAACGACATTCTCATCAGTTGGCGCTGCTGCATATTTCATACATACATAAATACAAATGTACAAAGTCTATCGACACTTGGTTCGACGTAGAGCCGGCATACACCGTTTGTAGCTTTTCGCATTTGAATCCTGCGATGATCACTTCAAAATGTTCCAACAAAAATGCACATTTTAATTAGAGATGAATCTAGCCCCGAACAAAACACCGTAGGCTATGTCAAGAATGATACGCCAATGCCGTCTATCTAAGATGCTCAGTCTAAAGTCTATTTCTATGCTAAGCCCGCAAGCTCTCACATATGTATGTGAAACCTCAAGTAAGCCGAGTGTCACGACCGGCTTGACATTTTTGGAACAAATATGAATTATCAGACACGTAATGCCCCGTATGCCCTTTTGAAAACCCAATCAGTCTAATTCGTCAGGGCAAACTATGATTGATCCCGTTTCCTCGTCTTGATGGAACCACCTGCTGCCGTCCCATGACCAAAACTGATGCGCAGGATCCGTGTCGAACTCTTTCTCAGCCGATACCCATTGCTGCTCATCCGAATCCGGGAAACCGCATGCAGTGTATGTGTTCGCGGTGTCGACTTGGTGTTGTTGATTGAGTGTTGTTTTACGGGCCGAATTCTCCCAGGTCGTGTCTACACAGGGCGCCTCGGGTCCAGTTCGACAGCTATTATGTGGTGACGTTGTGTACAGATCCATTCCAGACCATCCATATTCTTCATGTTCAGAAGATGACTGAAGTCCACCATTGCACCCAGAACTCAGCGTGGGATCAGTCGTCAAGGCTGATGCCGTCTCTGGTGAACTCTGACTCTTGTCAAATTCGACGTTATGTACGTCCGAAGCAGAGGAGCTGGTGGCTCTACTTGCGCCGCTGCCACTGCTGACGTTGCTACCGATGCTGGTGTTGCTAATGTTGCTGATATAAGAAGAGACTGATTTACCCGAAGGTTTTGTGCGGTTGTGGCTCTTCAGCCCTTCCCGTAACTCGCCAGAGGTTCGATGGCATAGTTTCGATTGCCAGCCGGAGGGCTTAGACCGCCATGGGGACCGTCTATTCGCATTCTCTATCGTGCCTGATGCGAGAAGCAGCTGGGTTGAGGATTCGGTGAGAGACATGGCATGCTCGACCGGGACTGTGTCGTTGACTAGCTGGGCGAGAAGTTGAAGGAGGTATGCCGTGAGCGAGGATGATGGTGTTTTCGGCTTTAATGACCTGCGTCTGAGTGGCTGCAGATGCTCCGAAGACCCTTTTGACTTACAGGAAAGAAGGATAAAGGAGATATATAGATGTCCGAGAATAGTGCTGAGAATCCCTAAATCACCTGTTGCAAATAGGTCTTTTTGATATTAAAATGACTTAGACTTGCATCTTCGGTAATAGAAATTAAAGACAGTCAGTCGTAAGGAGGCGATTTGAGCCAACCTGTGAGTGAGAAATTTGGTCACTGTCAGGTCATCTCCATTGAAGATATTTCCAGGGCGAGCGATTCCAGGGCGAACAAGGTTGCCATGCAGAACGCAGCCTGATTTCGCGTACAATCGTAATTGTAATGGAATTTGGGCAGTGTGTTTGGGCTGAAATTCCAAGTCAGATCCGAAGGCTACCCGGCCAATCGTGATTGCAGTTGCCACTCATGTCTCGCGGAGTTAGGGGGGGTTCATCATTCGACAGGAGAACTTCTGGGAGCCTGCTGATTTAAAGCGACATGATTACGGGGGCTCAGTGGTGAGGAGTGCAGACTTGATGCGGGTGAGCCGTTTGGGCGTCTTCTCCGCTGCAGGCAAGGGATGACCAGGGGGCCTATGTGCCCCCCTCCGGCTTGGGTCTACGACACATAAGCAACACAAGCAGTCTGCGAAGCAGGAAAAAACCTACAAGACCGGGCAGAGCCCCGATTTCTGCACTTTGGGAGGTGATGTCGATGTAGGGGCGTGGGCTGCTGGGCATTCGCCCGTCCCAGCCGAGGACTGCCTCGACTGGCCCGTTCCTGTTGTTCTGCCACTTTCTATCCAGCGTGGCCTCGAAGCTTCTCCACACTCTGGTTGCCTTAATACTTGATTCGCGTACGCGTTGTCGACTGGACGTCTTCCTCGATAGCTGGAGGCTCTCCGCCTGCCACCATACTACCGGCCCTCCGCCGTCAGGCGTACTCTCCTCTTTGCAGCGGAGAGGGTGATAAGACTAGTAAAGCCTTACCATAAGTCAAATTGGCATTGAAATTTTATTTCGTTCCCATTTCCATTTCCCAATAACAAATTTTTCGAAACTGTGTAGGGAAGGCCCTCTCGGCCGTTCTTCCTGGGCTATATACGCACACGACGACGAATTCTAAATTCTATAGCCAGATTCTCTCCCTTACTCTACTTCCGATTACCCATACACGCCAAAATCTTTCGATCCGGTGATATATTTCACATTCCGTGCCAGCCTCACTTTCGAAAGTTCGGTCCAGCTCCCCTCGTCACTGTAAGCCCCATTTAGTCTCAGCTTTCTCCATCGTCCAATCTATGAAGTCTCTTCAGTCAGAGGCCTTGACAACTGTAACGTACTTTTAGGTAATCTCTGAACAGACCTCCTGGAAAGAATGCAAAACAACATCTTCGTACCCACTACAACCGACATCCTCTAGCTGGTACGATGTCAAAAGGCACATTCGCGACCAATGTCGACTTCGACGCCTACCTAGCCCGCCGGGAGGCTCTTCTAATCCCGAACCCAGCCCGAACAGAACACAACAATGGACCCGGAATACCACCTCTACCTTCGGAATCCCGTAACAATCCACATCAAAGCCCCTTGTTACCCGGGCAAAGTCACCAGAATGGAGTCTCGGGCCCTGCCAACGCTCAAGGCAGTATCAGCATCACCGTGACCAATCCCAAAGGTACCCGGCGCGGTCGGGGTCTTCTTGCCAGATACGACGGCAAGTCGGAAGAGACATTCATGAGGGATGATGTTGCCCGAGAGCTGGGACTGAAAAGAATTCCTTGGAAGCCCGGAGGCCAAGCCATCTTCAGATACAACTGCAAGTTGTATACCACGAAGAGTTACGTCACCGTCGATGTCGATATCTGCGGCTTGCTCCTCAAGTGCAATTTTTTCATCCTTCCGACCAGTTTCCCGGAGTCTGAGGGAATCGAACTTTTCGTTGGGTCCAGGCTGCGCCGGAGGCTGGGCCAGTTGTCTCAGAACATTCGCAAATTGGTTGATGAGGATCTCGTTCAACGGCCATCCGAAAGCCTTGACTCAACCGCATCATCTATGCGCATGAGGCCCGGTAAGTCTCGTCACTTGTTAACACAAGGACGCATTGCTGATTTAGCAACCCAGATTTCGTCCCTCGCACGGGTCCTGAGCCAACTCATCTTCCCGCTCAGGGGCTTGCGCAACCGGCTGCGATCGCGCTTTCCTTCTCCGGTCCCAGTCTTCCAATGAGTGGAAGGGCCTCATACCACTCTTCTAACGAGACCGGGCCTGCGTCAACCCCCATCACATCGGCATGGGAGTCAGGATCTGCGATGCCCATGGAGTCCACCTACTCAGGAAGTCTGAACCAAGGCATCGATAAAGATCAGAACTGCATTTTCCGGAACGACTACGGAGGTAACCAGTTGACAAAGTTGGGCTCGAACTCAAGTGTGTCTGATCAACTCCGTGCCGCGTCGATGAGCCTTCAAGTTCCGTCTGGGTCACACAAACGTCGCCAGAGTGTGCCTTCCTCTGCTCCCCAACCAATGTTCTCTCCAATTTCTGGCACCAGATCAGTCGCTTCGAACCAGTTATCGCAAGCCGGCACGGAAGAGATATGGCCATCTACGATTTATCAATATACAGGGAACATCCAAATGCAACATATGCCACAGATGACGTTGGCTTCTCAACAAGGCACCTTGTCTACCCCCGAGACTCACCTACCTGGTCAGGTCATCGGCTCGGCCTCTCAACAAGGCACCCCATTTACCCCCGAGCTTCATCTATCTGAGCAAAGACCCAGCTCGGCCAGCGTCCAGTGCATTGACCCGGCACTTATCGGGCTGAAGTAGACTAGACGAGCCATGGCGTTCTCCGGGCAGAACATCTTCATCGTCCCGGCATATCAGACCGACCCGAAGTCGAACTAAAGAAAGTCCAAACCCACGAGGGGACTTAGAAAAATCACGATACACACCTTTCATGATGGGCCTGGCTATATGAGAAGCCTGCAAGTACCATGCCGACCGCGTGGGAGGTGTACAAACCGCTGGCGTCCGAAGCCCGCCGTCTCGAGGCGGTGGGACCGCGGCCAAGCCGCCACTCTTCATACGTTTTAATACAGGATCGAAGCTTCGATCAAACTCGATCCCGCTGGATTGATTAGGGGTTATTTGCGATGTGGGAGCTGATAGAAGGTGATAACTCAGGCTGTCTGGGTTACTTTCCCTGAGGAGGGTTGGGCGGTGAGAAATCAGGGGCACAAACGGGACCGGACATGTTGTCTCGGCATTATCAGATTGTTGGGATGGTCATTTGTTTCTATGACGCTCATTAGACTGGAATGTCTCCAACCTCTACGACAGAACGGCGGTTACGAACACGAGGAAGCAGGACCGCGGTAGTTGGTGGATTCTGGAATTGTCGCGTCATTTTTAATGTCTCCAACCGTCGTCTTTCGTTTCTTGTTAGATATGCAAACTTATAACTCACAAAAAAAAGTCTCTCTCCTTGGTTATGGAGTTGATTGATTTTCAACATGATTGGCTACTTGCAGTGTGCCTCTTGACTCATCCTCGAAGCAATTGCAAGCCGCGGGGCCCATGACTTGCAACTCCCTTTCCGAGATTCATGCAAAATACTTTCTCAAAGGTGCATGGGAAGCTTATTCCAAAGTGGAAAAGTGTTTTGTTTAGTTGCAACTCCAAGTGTGATGTGTATTGTCGATCCATAAATCCAATGACTAGACCTTATAGAAACAGAATGCAGTGTAGAAGCTTGCAGCCTCTAGCTCCTCGGGCGAAACCAGCAGCCTTCCGCCGCCACGCTCTCGAACGCCCATCCGCTCGCTCAGTGGCCCCAAGACCTCGTCGTCCTTTTCCGCCTCCCAGATCTCCATGAACGTCTTGTGGTACTGCAGCTCAAGGTTGTAGTCCTCGGCCAACGCTCTCAGAACCTCCCACGGTACCACATACTCGGGCACTTCTTCGACAGCCTCGTCCAAGAAGAAGTTGTACTTCCAGCCAAATGCAGGCCGGAAGACACCGTCTTCGGGAGTCTTGCCGGGAAAGCGCACTCGGTAGATGGAGTTGCCCCATTCCGCCGTTTGCTCCGCTTCGCCATCCTCCAACTCGCCCTCCTCTGCCTCCTGGGGCGGCTCTTCGGCAGCGTTCTTCTTCTTTTCTTCCGCCTTCTTGTTGAACTCCCGGACATGCTCTCCCAGAACGTCGGAATTGGGGATGCATCCGATCAGACGACCGCCTTTCTTCAGCGAGCCGGCGACGTTTCGCAGCATATTCCGAGCCTTCTGCTCCGTCTCGAAAGCGTAGTGCATGCAGAACATCATGCTCACCACGTCAAAGCCGCGGCGGCTGAGGGGGTTCGTGTCGAATCCGACCTTGCGGATGATGTCGATTTCCTCAATGGGCTCGCCGTAGCAGTCCTTGACATGAAAGAACGCCTCGAAGAGCCTCGGAGGCGGTCTCTTATAGCCGCCTCTTCCACCCCTGCCACCGCCTCCGCGGCTTCCCATCTGCCGGTAGCGCTCCCTGGCCTGGTCGATGCTGATGTCTGCGGGATCGAGGCCGACGTAGAGTTCTACGGGCTGTGGAGCTTGCTGCCATTTGCCCAGGTCACCTCCCTTGCCGCAACCGATATCGAGCACAAGAAGATCCTGTCCTGTTGAGAGCCCCTGCTCGCGAGCGCCGGGGGCGTGGTCTTCGTCTGGCGAGAACTTTTGGATGATGCAGCTCTTGATCCAGTTGTTGAATGCGCGGAGCCCCTTGATCTTGCTGTCCGTCCGTCTCCAGTCCCGGCCGCGTTCGGGCACACTGTTATAATGCTGGGTGACAACGTCGTTGGAGTTGCGGTGGCGGTCGGCTTCGGCTTGAGCTTGTGCTTCCTGAGCCCTTTCGCGATCCAGCGCTCGCTGACGGATGGCTTCTCTCTCGGCTTCGGAGATGCGAGCGCGGGCGCCCGGTCTCTTCTGCTTACGCGGCTGTTCGGAGGGCGACATGGCACGTCTCTTCGCGGGTTGAAGCTCCTTCGCGTTGTATGGCTGGGGAAGTTGGTCGTTCTCATCTTCGCGTCGGCGGGAGGAATCGCTGTTCTTGACAGGCGATCGTGACCTCTTGCGCTTCTTCGCGTCATAAGCCGCGTCATCGTCGTAACCTGCCATTGTGCAAAGTAAAGGCAGCAAATACTGGTGAGAATTTGATTGCAATTGATTGCAATTGCGTTGTGTGATGATGTGTCCCCCGGCTGGATTTCAAGGGTTGTTGACTTGCAAGAGATCTTGGGAAGGGTCTTCTCGTCAGAAGCAGCTGAACCACGGTAGGTGCAAGGATGAGGAAGGACCCACAGTAGGGAGATGCAGAATGGTTTGACTTACGGCAGGTGTGGGTTTATACTGAAAGTGGCAGGCACCTGTTACCTGACTGACTGAGAGGATTTAGTGAAAGTACGTGTAATTTGCAAATGCTGAATAAGTTAGGAAAGAGATGTAAGAACTTTGGCAGTAGCAACTCGATTATATTTAATGTCGTCTCCTTGGAAAAAAGGAAAACAAACTTTTGGTGAAAGCCAACTCTGTTGGTCGCTGGCTGAGTTCCATCTTTGTTGATTACCTAACTACCTACATAGATACCCAGGTATTTAGGCAGGAGACTCCAGTACGTGTCGCACTGCAGCCTTGCACTATTTGCTACGGCCACCCCCACCAACAGACCAATCACGGTAGACTCTTCCCGGCCGCTTGCGGTTTGCAGGGGGCCTCTCAAGCTCCAGCTCCAGACACCTCCAAACAACTACATCACTCACTCTTGCTCACCCAGTAACCCAATCCACAGCCTCGATTTTCGCTCTCTCTCTCCAACGTCGTACCTTCGAACCCATTCCCTAAAGCAGGCGTCGTCGTGAACCGAACCGCAAAGATGGGCTCAGAACCCCAGTACGCAAAGTACCCCCTCCTTCCCCTCGCCCAGCATGTCTTCGCCCTCACAAACGCCTACGCCTCCCGGCCATCTCAACAAACCGCGGCGAAGGCCATCAACGATGCCATCACCGAACACAAGATGGCGCCGCTCTACCGGTACCTCGCCCATCCGCTCGAGGGCATCCTGAACCAGGTCGGCGAGGGAGGCAGTCAGACCCCCGGCAAGCCGCTGAGTCGGAAGTCGAGTTTGGCCGGCATGATCGCCACCAAGAGCATTCCGACCGCCGTCAACCTGCCCTGGGACGAGGCTCGCTACCAGGAGCTGAAGGCTGACAACGACCGGGAGTTGGAGGAGATCCAGAAGGAGGAGGACGAGGCCGTCGAGCAGGCCGGCGACACGGAGATCCAAGCCGCGCGGGGCAAGCGGGCGGAATTCTGGGCCAGAGTCGGCGACAAGGTGCGCCAGTTCTGGTCGTTACACTGATAATTGACAGGCGAAGACTAACTGTTCTGGTAGGACCGCGCCATCGCCGCATACGAGGACGTTTTCGAGAAGACGGGAATTCTGGGCACCAAGATCGACGTCGTGCTCGCAATAGTCCGGATGGGCCTCTTCTACGGCGACAAGCTCCTGGTGAAGAAGCACATCGAGCGCGCAAAGACCCTCGTCGAGTCGGGCGGTGACTGGGATCGCCGCAACCGCCTCAAGGCCTACGAGGGCATCTACTCCCTGACCGTGCGGTCCTACAACAGCGCCGCTCCCCTGCTGCTCGACAGTCTGTCCACCTTCACCAGCTACGAACTCTGCACCTACTCCTCGCTCGTCGTCTACTCGGTCCTCGCCGGATCCGTTTCCCTGAAGAGAGTCGACTTCAAGAGCAAGGTCGTCGACGCCCCCGAGATCAAGGCCATCCTCGGCGACGGAGACGACAAGCTTCTGGCGCTGTCGGGCGCGCTGAGTGCCGGCCCTGGTGCCGATGACTCGATGCACGACGCGCCGGCGCCCGCCACCAAGACCGCAGTCAACCTGACGACCTTGGGAACGAACGCCGACCAACCCGATGCCGAGATGGCCATCGACTTCTCGCCCCTCGCCCTGCTCGTCTCGAGCCTCTACAACGGCCAATACAAGTACTTCTTCCAGGCCCTTGCCCAGGTCGAGGAGTCTTTCCTCACGCAGGACCGCTATCTCCACGAGCACAAGAACTGGTTCATCCGCGAGATGCGTCTGCGCGCCTACCAGCAGCTCCTGCAGAGCTACCGCGTGGTCGGCCTGGAGACGATGGCCACCGACTTTGGCGTCACCGTCGACTTTCTCGACCGGTATGTTTCTTACTTGCCTCTCATTTCTTTGCTGCACAGAACACTGACTTGAGAATTTCCCAGCGATCTCGCCAAGTTCATCGCAGCAGGCCGCATCCCCTGCACAATCGACCGCGTCAGCGGCAAGGGCGTCATCGAGACGAACCGGCCGGACGACAAGAACAAGCAGTACCAGGACGTCGTCCGCCAGGGCGACCAGCTCATCACCAAGCTCCAGAAGTACGGCCAGGCCGTGCGCCTAAGGGGAAGCGAGCGTGCGTAATCCAGTCATGGCGTATGCTTCCAGGGGGTGAGGGAGGCACTCCCGAAGGGGGCCGAGGTCACTATCTGGCCACCATGGAATGCTATCGAGAGCGGAGGTAGAAACTGCGGCGGGCGAAATAGAACGAGGGTTTTGAGCAAAACGTGTGCTACTACGACAAACTCTGTATGATACCTACGGATAGAACGAGCCAAAATCGAGCAGATTCGATCTTGACTTGAATTATCGGTTCTGATATTCCCAGCGTGGTGCCACCGTGAGTTCACATCTCATCACATTGGCCGCACTTTACTAGGGCCCGAAAGGTTTGGAACGGGAGATGTTCTATTCTCGCAAGCTATGCCAAGGCATCATGAACCATGAAACTGCCCCACAAAAGTGCCCCCCTAGATGCAGGAAAGCAAATCGCACCCTCGTCGTCGTCTGGTCCGGTAGTATCTCTTTTGTTTCTTGACTGGTATCTGCACCACCTACACACATATATCCATCTTCGCTGATAATCTGCGATTAATCCTTTTCACATCGTAAAATGTATTCCCGGCCGCGCTCGCCATGCTAGGATGCCTCGTGAGCCTTTCGTTGTCTTCGTCCATGCGGCCAGCCTCCTCACACCCTTCTCTTTCTTTTGGTATTTTTTGATTATTCTTCTCCTTCAGTCTCCGACCGAGGTTACACCGCTCATCGGTACTTCTCGACAAAGTCCTTGTGGAAGTTAATGATGCGGCCGACCCACTCGGTGCCGGGGGCGAGGAAGGTGGTGCGGAAGTGCAGGGTGCCCTCCTTCTGGCCGAAGCCGCTGCCGGGAACGACGCAGACGCCGGTGGCCTCAAGCATGCGCATGCAGTAGAACTCGTCGGGGGTGCGGCCCTCCTGCGCGGCGGCCTCGGCGGCCTTGGCGGAGAGCTTGATGGTGGGGAAGAGGTACATGGAGCCCTGGGGCGCGCCGCACTCGACGCCCTCCATCTGGTCAAAGGCCTTGTGCAGGGCGGTGGCGCGGTCGCGGAGGCCGTTGAAGATGCCATCGTACTCCTTGCGGTAGAGCTCGTAGCTGGGCTCGCCCTCCTTGGGAGGGTTGACCATGAGCTCGACGATGCACTGGCCGATGACGGGGGCGCAGAGCGTGATGGAGACGAACTTGTAGATGTTGGCCTCGACCTCGGGGTCGAAGTTGACGAGCTCGAAGTAGCCGCCGCGGTGGCCGCACTCGCCGACCATGCCCTTGGAGATGGAGTGCAGGGAGGCGAGCTCGACGTTGTCGTACTTGCCGGGGGTCTCCTTCTGCAGCTGGCGCAGGACGCCCTTGAAGGAGTGGAACTTGCCGACGAAGACGTTGGTCTGGTAGACCTCATCGGCCATGACGACGAGGCGCTTCTCGGCGGCGAAGTCGTAGACGGCGCGGATGTCGGCCTCGGAGAGAGAGGCACCGGTGGGGTTGCCGGGGTTGATGATGACGATGGCGCGGACGTCGGTGCCCTCGGAGGTGGCCTTCTCGTAGGCGGCCTTGATGGTGGCCAGGTCGGTGCCCCAGCCGGAGGCCTCGTCGAGGTAGTAGGGAACGCAGGTGGCGTTCAGGACGGAGAGGGTAGCAGTGTACAGCGGGTACTGGGGGATAGGGACGAGGACACCGCTGGAGGCGTTCTCGGCGATGATGTGCAGGAGGGTGTTGACACCAGATGAGGCACCGCCGGAAAGGTAGATGTGGGCAGGATCGGCGGGGAACCCGTCTCGGCCTGCAGGAAATCTCTGTCAGTTCTCACGTCGGGGCGACTGGAGGAAGAGGCGACAGGCGCGACTCACGCTCGATGAAGCTAGCAATGCTCTCCTTGATGGCGGGGACACCAGCGCTGGCGCTGTAGGCGCCGACGGAGCCGACCTTGCTCAGGAGGAACTTGGCGCGGGCGATGACATCGCTCTTGTAGCCAAGCTGGTTCAGCAGGACGTCCTCGTGCTCGAGGAGGAGAGGGTTCTCCAGCAGGGAAACGACCTGGCGGAAGAAGGTGATGGGCTTCTGGTCGAGCTGCTGGGGGTTTCCGATGTTGGCCGAGATGACATCGTCGAAGGGGAGGTCCTTGTCGCCCTTGGCCAGCTTCGCGCGGTACTCCTCCGACTTCACAGCGAGCTCGCCACGGACGGCGTACTCAGCGGCAACAACATGCTGGTTGATGTTGTGCACGTTCAACCGACGGGAGGGCGTGGACGAAGACATGGTTCGATGGTGGGGTGATGAGCGACTGATGCTGCTGCTCAAGAAAAGTTGCCTGTGAAATGGCGGGGTATTGGAGAGGGAGATCTGAGCGGACCGCGGGGTACCTGTGCAAGAGTCATATAAATGTTAGATAAAGGGCTTCAACCGCAGAACTGTGGAGATCGTGACGGGAGGCACCTGTTTTTTTCTCCTTCGGTCTGCAAGATAGATAATAGCTCGGAGAATTAAAGAAAAAAAACAGGAGCCGCAGGAAAGTGGGAAAAAACAAAGCCAGCGGTGGAGTGAAAGGGAAGGGGATGGGGCCGAGTTTTTGTAGAACTCAAGCTCCTGAAAGATGTCGGCAGCCACACTAATAGCTATTTGTTTGTTCTCTTGCACTTGCACCCGTCTCTGGGCTGAGGCTTCTTCAACGAGGGGTCCGGTCCAAATGGGAAGCCATGACCACCGCCAACCCAGTGCCCCTAGATGGACGTGGGGGAGCTAATACTCTACACCGGGTGACCTCCCGAAGTGTTATTGACGGATTAAACGGGCAGAAGGAACAGGACGGCCAAGTGACGAAAATCAGCGCACCCTCATCCCGTCATCGTCCGATGCAGCATATTGGTCTGAATCAGTCTGCCCTTCAGCAAGCCATGGGCCATTGGACATACTCGGTCGGCTCCCGTCTGGTATTAGCAATGGGAATTTTGGTAGCACCGAGCCACGAGACACAGCCCTGCATCGAGGAACTGGCTGGTGACCGCGGGCAGGGCAGGACAAGAACGGGAGAGGAGGCATGGGCATGGGCATGAGCATAGCCATGTCCGCCGCGGCGCGCTTGATGTTTCTGCAATGCCGCGGATTGCCTTGGAAGCCCGGGTTGCGTTTGCCCCCCCTTTCCCTTACCCGGAGCCAGCCAGCCAGCCAGCCAGCACTCGCTGATGAGTCGCGCGGACCCGATGCCAGACGAGGACGCGGATCAGACCCGGCAGTGTTTGGCACGGGTTTGCTTGCTCGCCTCAAAGCCCTGTGTCCGAAACCGGTGGCCGGTGGACAGGGGCCAGACGGGCCTAGGTCCTCGCGGGCTACGGCATCTGTGAGAGCATATCGAGGCCGACGGAAACCAGTGGCTGGAAGCGCGAAGGAAGAGGGTTAAAAAGGCAGAATGGTGGGGTTCCCACGTGGGGTCGAGATCGCAGCTGATTGTTGATCAAAAATGCATTGTTTGCTCGGTGAAGCGAGTAGTGGACGGTGTAGGGAGACCGGGCAAGGTCCGCTGTAAGTGCAAGGAGCTACACTGTAGGTCCAGTGCCAGTAGGTACCTATCCCGCCAGGTCCCTTCCACAGCTGCCAACCAACAGAACTGACGGACTCCCGCAGTATCACAGCAAGACAAACAATAACAGCGACCCGATCCAACTCGAATCGATTCTGAAGCAAAAATAGGAAGAAAAAAGCATGGAGAGCTTCCGCCCCTCCTGCGACGTACCCCTTGATCTGTAACCACTCATGAGCCTAACCTGGCTCGCTGCGACAACGGCCTGTTTCCTAGGACCCAGGGCCTTCGTCGCCACCCTGCACGCCGCCATCGCAGAGCTCCTCCTCATGCTGCTGCTCATCGTCGCGGCTGGGTTCGGAGACGCGGCGCAAACTCTCTGGACTGTCGCGGTAATCGACTCGCTGCTTTCGAAATGTCTCGACGTCGAATTAAGGCGAGGGGCTTTGCTGGAACAAAGAATCGCCACGAGACGAGTCGCCCTCTGCTTTCGGGTGCGGCTGCACTGCCCAACAAATGGCGGCTTCTCGCGATAGGTACGATACGAAGGACAAAAGACTTGAAGTGAAGAAGGAGGAGAAATTAGATATGACGAGAATAACTCTTAGAATGCGCCTCAACGCAAGCAGGCAAGACAGGACACCCGTTCCTCTTTATTTGCCCATAGAGGTGTGTTAGTCGCTCACCCATTTTCCCACCCTCCTCCTCTTCCTTCTCCTCCCCGGCACCTTGCCTCTCCGCTACCTACACCGCGCACCCGCGCTACCTACCTACTTGGGCGTGTGCTACATGCTATCCGTTGAGAGAGAAACACCAGCATCTGCGAGATAAAGCGGCCTTGCCCCGGACCTGCTGGCCCGCCTGCTGAGTCTAGGCCGCCGGCCAGTCGGGGGTCTTGTCGATAGAATACCCATCCTTGACCTTGACGGGCTTGGGTCCGACGAAGCGGCTTCTTCTTGGGTGTACCCGCCCGCATGCAAGCTGATGGCCCGAAATAAAAAACAATGGCAAATGTGACGGCCACCATCTTCACCGCACCCACCACCATACCATGGGCATCCGTCCGAACACAGCGTTGATGGGCGGCGGCAGCGGGCGGCGGTCCTCGTCCGTGCTTGGCTTGGGTCCGTCCCTGTAAGCTTCTCGATCCGCGAAGCGCGAAGCGCGAAGCTGGCTTCGAAAGAGAGTTCCGGGAGCTATCTCGTTGATGGGAAAGCTCCATTCGGACCCTGGGAGTCCCACCGTACAGCTCCGTTGTTCGGACTGCTCAGCTCTCTCAAGCTTCGGCGGCTTGCGAGTCCAGCCGCAATAGCGGTGCCGTCCTTCCGCCGCATCACCATCGTCATCCTCGTGCCGCGTCTCACCCCTCCACTGCTTGGCCGCTTCAAGCCGAGTTCACTTGACTAATTTTGAGTCATAAAAGTTGCCGATCTTAGACAATATACGGAGTAATTGAGACAGACGGGCATCTCCCAATGCTTCGCCCGGGGTAGGTACAGGTACAAGCTGCCAGCTGGAACCAGCTGTGAGCAAGCTCCAAGCCTGATCCATATCCCACACCGAAAACTCACCGAGACCCACACGGCCCGGGTCCACGTCCCTCGGTGAGCGGTCCTTTTTTCCGCCGACGGCACCTCTCCCGAACGCCCATCGCAAAATTCCCGGTCAGCGGAGCCCGCGTCGTCCCAGATCGTCTCGCAAGCTGAAGCTCCCCCCGTTGCGCGGCACCACTTCAAGATGGCCAAGAAAGGTGCGCAGTCTCCCCCTCCAGCAGAAGTTCGCTACAAAAAAAGCTAACAATATCCAATAGTCAAGTCCCGCGTCCAGATCGTCCGGCTCCTGTCCATGGCCGCGACCGGTTACTTCTACACCTTCAAGCGTCTCCGTACGGCGTCGCCCATGAGCATGTTGAAATACGACCCGATCGGTACGACCTCCCTGCGATATTCCCGACCGGTTTGGAATCGGCCTCGGTCCTACTGCGAAGCAATCGAGCTTGGGAAGACGGTGCTAACTAGCAAGCAGTGCGCAGAAAGGTCCTTTTCCTGGAGCAAAAGAAGAAGGGCAAATGAGCCCCCCGATCACAACCCCGACGAATCCATCTGTAACAACACTGATATCATCATAAACGGCGTTTACGGCGGCATGCAATTGGTCATCGAGGACATCATAGCACGGTCACAATCGACCGGAGGAACGCAACCTGTCCATGGACACGAGCAGAAACCCCGTGGCATACTGTGCTGGGGTCAAGAAAGCTTGGGCATTGGTTACCACATTCTAGGTGTATATTCTACCAAAAAGTTGCAACGAAAAGAGTCCCCACGAAATCGCTTCTCCGATCAAGTCGCGCCCTTGAGACCATGTTCCGGCGCCCAAAATTCGTTCTTCAAGTCATATATCAATGTCGCTCGAAAGTTACCTCAGTGTCTGCTCAGCCTTCTTCAGGGGTCGGTTTGGTCCCATATGGTTTAGAAATGCGCCGTTTAGACGAAGCTGCCGTTTAGACGAAGCTGGTCTGTGCGGTTGGATCTGGGATTGAATCTCGGCAGAAGCCTGCTTTGCGTTCCTCTGCTCACCCTCCTGCGTGTTTGCCTGGCCCTGTTGGGCAACCTTGGGGCCACTTGCGCCTTGCCGGAAGTGATGCGAGGTGCGATCATTCTCTGGCTGACTGTCTGGGTTCTGCATGCTCTCCCTGCCGCTCTGCCGTACATTGTTCTTCAAACGACCATCGCTATCATCGGCAGATGGTGATAATGATGCGCTATCGTGGTTCTCTGCATGACAAGGCTTCATGCGCTTTGCAACTCGGTCTGTGGGAGGCTGTGACTGTCGTTTCTTCGTTCTTGGCTCCGTGTGAGTCTGCATACGGGTTGTCTCCGTGTTACCCCAATCACCGGGACCTGTCAAATCCGTATTCGACGGTCCTCGCCTGCCGCGGTTGCCCACAAGGCTAGATCTGGCGTCGGCAATCGTTTCTTGACTTCCTCTCGGTGCGCTCTGAACGGGCCGGTTGAACTTGGAGCGGCTGTCATGGTGTGTCAGACGATGGTCGCTGGGTGACTCGCCTGACCCCGATGCGGGCACATCTGAAGAGGAACGCTTGCGGAGGATGCTCTTCAGACCCGACGCTTGGTTTGACAACTCTCTCCGCTGCAGCTTTTCCTGGGCTACCGAAGGTGGCAACGAAGGCTGGGATGACTCTTCAATAGGACTGCGTATGACCAACCGTTTGAAGGCTGGCGGCGTGTCTGGTACCATTTCATCAGAAGCGGGAATGGCAATGGCATTCGCTGCGGTTCCCTCGTCATAAGAATCTCTATCTGGATCTTTTTGAGCCTGTGGCCCTTGATCGCTAGATTCTGGCGCTTCGTCTGGCTGCGATCTTTTCGAGTCTCGAGACTCCTGGGTGTCGACCGAGCCACAGTCTTGCTGCGAGGCCGTTATTTTCTCAGAAAAGGCGGCAGCCATTAGCCCCTTGACTTCCTGGTAGACTTTTCCACAGTCGATCAGCTGGGGTCGGCTTGCTCTGACAAGTCTCCAAATTCCATCGATCTCGTTCTGCTGCTGGCGGAGCTGTTCGCTAGCATCTGGTGTCTCGCGATCCCGAAGCTTGAGCGTCAGATTTACGATTCTCTGCTGGGCAATGCCAAGTTCCTTGGTGAGTTTCGGATGCCTATCCTTCTCCAGCCCGGCAGCCTCAGACGAGGCCTTCTTGAAGCGTTCTTCCAGTACCTTCCGAGCTTCCTCCGCGCCTCTATACAACAGCTCCAATTCTCGATGTTGTTCTTTGTACGCTGCAGCGAGGTCGCGGGTTGCGGAAATCTTGCTCTCCTCCGACTTTCTGAGGGCATTGTTTTGCTGACGCAGATCCTGCTCGGCTTTCTGCAACTTCTCACTAAGCTCCCTCTTTTCGGCCTCGTGAACAGCGAGCCTGGACTCAAGTTCGCCTTGGAGTGTCCCCGGCCGAGCCTCGCTGTCGCTCAGCCGTTGCTGTGCAGCGAGCAGCTCCTCGTTTGAGGCCAACCCCTTTGAGGCAAGCTCCTGAGTCGCAGAGAAGTCTTGCACCTTTTCGCTCAGCTCGGTAACCGCCTCGATCATTTTTGATACTTGGACCTCCCTCGACTGCATGCTCTCCACAAGTTTTGTGTTCTCGTCCTTGTTATCGGAGGCTTGTAGCAACATTTGCTCTTGCTGGGCCTTCAGTTTGGCCTGAATCAAACTTGACTGGTCGTTCAAGGTCTTCTCGAGGATTTCGATTTGGCCCTCGATGGCCGAGCGTCCTGCTGCTGCTTGCGTCATCTCACAGGCAAGCCTACGAAGAGGTTAACAGAGCCAGGGTCTGGGAATGAAGGACCACGAACTGGGACATCATTTGCTCCTGTAAAATCCTCAGGTATCCCTGGATCTCTTCCCCATTCGGTGCTGGCTGCATGGAGCAGACCAATCCGGTGATCTCGTCCAGCCTGGAGGAGTTAGCACCTTTTCGGGGATGGCCGACCCACGCGGAAAACTCACTTGTTTGTGATTTCTGGTCGTTCGTCGGCAGTCTGCTCGGCCTTCTCATCTAGTTTGTCAAGCGTTTCTGAAATGCTACTCAGCTGTGCCTCCAACCGCTGGAACGAATCTTCGCGGCCCTTGCTTTCAGCAAGCTGCGTCTCCAGGTCCTTAGCTCGGTCTGCTTCTCGGGCCAAGTCGTCTTCAATGCCCTCGAGCTTTATTTTCAAAGTCTTGACATCGAGGGCAGCTATTTGTCGGTTAGCTTTGACTCCAGCTGCTAAAAGAAACACACGTTACCTACCATTGGATACCTCTTGTTCGAGTAGAGCTTTTCGGGCATTGAATGACTTGTTTTGCATTTCGCGGGCATACCTTTCCCTATCCACGAGCTGTTGGAGATCCTTGTAAGCTGCTTCTTGTTCTTGTCTAACTTCTTTGATTGTCTGCTCGTACGTCTCCTTGGTCTCTTGGTAGAGCATTTGGTGCTCCTCAATGGCCTTGTTGAGAAAGTCTTTGTACCCACGAGCCTTTTCCTGCAGTTTTTCAAGGCCGGCTTTGGACGTTCGAAGCTCAGATTGCAACTTCAGAGATGTATCCGCTTGCTCCCTCCGCTCCTCTTCGGCGCGAGATAGCTTGTCCTCCAAATCCTGCTTCTGACGATCATGCTCCGTCGTCCGTGCAGTCAACTCGGCGTTCACTTCCCGCAGGTGGTGGGCCTCAGTGGTCAGAGACTTGCGGTCTCTTCTTTCCTTAGCATACCATGCTGCTAGCTCGTTGATGCGTTCGTTTTGATACTCGACCTTCTTCTCGAGGGTTTTGATACAGGTCCGGTACTTGGCGTAATCCGATTTTGACTCCTGGAGAACCTCGTTGAAACAGCCGACGACAAGCTCGAGCTGCTGGCGATCGCGCTGTACGGGCTTCTCTGGGTCATTAGGCTCGACTTGTTCAGTATGGGCCTCCCTATGTGCTTCTGAACGACCAATACTCGAAAGTCGATGATGCGAGGCCCTTCGACGCCGAGACGTATTCGATCGTGGAGAGGCACCGTCAGTGACTTTGTCTGTAAGTGGTCGGGATACCTGTGGCCGAGGTGCTCTATGCCGCTGGTGTTTGCGGGCAGTTGTCGAAATGGACTTGTGTCCGGATCGCAGGTCTTGTGGCATTCCAAGATCGCCGACGGGGGTTTGCGGCCGAGTCTGCCTGGACAAATGCTCTTTGCTGACTCGGTGGATAGGATTTCGATGCTTTTGGGTTGCCCCAGCAGGGGTATGTTTGACCTGCAGATGCGAATTTCTGTCTCGTGTTGGGGTTCGAGCAGATCGAGCAGGTTGGATAGGGACTGTTTCATGTCGCTCATCACTTCCGGTGTCTTCCAGGACGGTTTGGTGATCCGCCATGGAATCCTGCGGCCTCAAGGCCTGCTGGTCAATCAGACTCTGATCTTGATCATTGTCTAGGAGCTTATCAGCGTCGGAAAAGGGGCGGCCCCCAGCTTCGTTCGTGGGCGGGCTTTGGCGATGTTCAGCTATGTCTCGATGATATTCCAATGGTTCCAGGCCTTGAGGTATATTCAAGGACACCGACCTCGAAGTAGACGGTGTCGGTATTTGAGAGAAAGGTTCAGCTTGACGTCTCGCAGGCTGTGGAAAATGACTACTGGTAATGGAGGAAATTTGCGGATTTCGGGCTCCATGGGGAGGAGAGCTGCCAGCCGGTTCGTTTCCATTGCCGTCGGGTCTACTCGTCTGCTGCGGTGAGGGTCTTCCAACTTGCGGTCGGAAGGCATCGGGACCTGTAAAATGTCCCACAGCCAGTGAGGTTGGAGTCTGAATCTGCCCAGAAGCTTCCAAAAGAATAGACGGTCTGTTCTGCGGTCCAGCGAAATGGTGGGGTTTGTATTTCGGCTGCGGCCTGAACGACGGGTTTTCGGCTGCTTCTACAATTGCGATAAAGGACGCAACGTCTGCGTCGAATTCTTGGCCATCTAAGGGTCCCTTGAACCTTGCAACACTTTCGCTCTTGTCGAGTTTGGGAAAACTGGGGGAGTCTTGAGGCAGTTTCGACGGCGCTGTTGATGATATCTGAACATTAGACGGCGAGTGCCGATCTGGGCCATTACTCCTCGGCGAACGATTGAAGCTGGATCGTCTGGAGAGATTCATTGGTCTTCTTGAGGAGGGTTCGGACATGACCTCTCCATCCCTATGAAGAGAATCGGGGCTGGATAGTTGAGCCATGCAGAGGTTGTGGCTCAAAACCACGACAGCACGGAGGGGTTTTTCTCAGTCCTGTGTATATGTTCAGGGGAAAGGAATCTCGCGGCCAAAAGAGTGCGGCCATAAATGACGATGTCCGTAGAGAAGTGTCGACGACGTCAGATTAGGTACTTCACAAGTACTTGGAGAGGTGGTCATAGCCAGTACGGAAGGGGAGGAGAGCAAAGCTCTTACATCTGCAGGCATGACGGGGTAATCTCGCTCACATCGGAACGCATCCCTCATGGCTTCGTGGTTCAACGAGCCTTGAGAAGTCGCGATTTGTCGAAGCTTCGATGTGTTGGGGGAAGGACCAAGTGAAGTCCACTTGCGATTCCGTCTTAGTAGTTCTCACGTGATGGGAAACCGCGACGGATCCTATGGTGAAGCTACCGGATGGAACCTAACGGAAGGAATCACGGGCAAGCACTTTCCCAACGTGTATCTGGCAATTCTGCATGCAAAGACGCGCTTTCCAGATCTAGGTATTGGTGCACCTACCGCTTGCCTAAGGATCTATCGTACAATGTTGGGACCGAGAGACTTTCGGCATTTCACCTGCGTGCTTAAGAGCATCGTTGATCCGCCACCTCGATGTCGTTGTGGTCTTCCAAGCTGTAGCAGGCAGAGACTTCTCTCATACCTAGAAAATCCGGCCTAACGTCACCAGGAAGGCCGCTTCTCGACCAGGTTCGTCCGCGCATGCCAGTGAAAGCAAAGGAGAAACAACCGAAGGCAACTACAGCTGTCAAGAACATGAAATACCCAACTTAGCTAAAGTCGTGCTGCAGTGTGCGCCGCCCTTCGGAAGGCAACTCGCCAGAAGTCGCTTGATATTAAACCCGCCACGTTGATGCCGGAACGTTCGACATCCGGGTTGAAAGTGCTGCATCTGGAAGTGGTCACTCGACGTCCGGCCCCCGATCAGCCTCCGGCAGGTACTCTGCGAGTGGCCGACCCGGTACCACAGCCGAAAACCCAACGTAACGCTGGACAAGGTCGTCCGCCGAGAAAGTCGGCCAAGACCAGCAGCCAATTTTAGAACCCCTAAGTGAAGCCGAGGAGTGCCAAACCCGCTACCCGCAACAGAAAGGTAAGCGAGCGGCAACTGACACCTCCAAGGCATCATCGTCAGCACCTAAAAAGGGCACCGCGCTCTGGTCGGGAGAAGATGCCCCTTCGGAACGGTAATGGGAGCGCTCGTCCTCGTCCTCTTTGTCCATTCCCTTCTCTGCTCAAGCAACGTCGTGATAGTGACGAGACTGCAGGTGTCGTCACAGAGAAGTCAGCCACTGGCAACGACCTCGACTGAGAGCCTCCGAATCAGCGTCCAGAAGCCCGTCGTCACAGCGCATAATCGTCTAGTGGGAGGAGCCAACGCAAGTGCCCTCCCCCGCCCGATCACACAATTAAGCCCGCCGATATTGCAGCTGCTGCCGTGGCCGGCGTCGTGCTACGGTCCATCATTGACTCGATGCGACCGACCCAGATGTGCTGACAGATGGATAGATGCAGATGGTGCGGTGTGGTGAGAATGGGAAGCCCCCAGAGGTCGTGATTCCGGCCCCCTAGGTTGTACCCCTGTGCCCCTAAAAATTCGCCCGTGCCGCCGCACCCCGGGCCCCCGTTGCTGATTGGCCGCAGCACCCCGGCCCCAATGTGAAAGCGCCGTGTGCCGGCGCTTCGAGGCCGCTCAACGCCAATGGGAGTCTCGCGAGCCTATTTCGACGGTCCCGGGCTCAGACGTCCTCCCATGGCAACACAGCAGGGTGTCTCGACAGGTACGGTTCCTGCTTCTCGGCGGGCCCCACGACAGGCACAAGTGCCGTGGAAGAGGAAGACACATGCATTTCTACGGGGTCCAATGGTTATCACATTTGTCACGAGAGTGACGGAGGGGGGATCGATAGGCGCTGACTCCCATGTTTCTCTGGCCCGTCGGACATGTAAATACTGGGTTGGGCCACATCGTGGCGCCGGGTATCCTTTCAAAAATTTTTGCCTGTCTCTCTCTCTACTCATACGATTCTGACGCCGTTTTTCTAATCCTATCCTGTCTGTGCCTCCGCCTCGAATCCCTCTAGCCTCTTAGACTGCCCTCTGTGAGCGGCAGGCAACCTGAGCACCATGACGGCCACGAGCACGAATTACTTCCCTCTGGCGACCGAGACGTACTACCCAGATGTCGCAGGCGATGCCAGCTCCTCGGTCGGCGTCGACAACGAGGCTGGTGCCTCTGGCGATAGTCCCGGAGCCGTCGGGCTCTCCCACAATGCGATGATCGCCATCATCGTCGTTGTCTCCGTCGTTGGCGCCCTCGGAAGTATGCTACAAAAAAAACTCCACAAACGCCTCAAACTTCAATGCTGACCCTTTACTCCTACAGTTGGCATGGCAGTGTTGTTCTATATTGCCAAGAAGCGCGAATGGAAGATCCGGGAGACCATGCGCAAGTCCGCCAGGAAGGTCGTCACCGCTCTCACGCCGCGGAGAACCGAGTTCCCAAGGTCGGTCAAGGAGTCGACCTCGCCTCCGCGCAGCCACCGAGGCCGGTACAAGCTCGACGATGTGCCTCCGACCCCGAGACTTCGCCCCGAGGATCTGGAGAAAGGCCTGGCCCAGGCGGAGTCGAAGCGAAAGCTCATGAGGTGGGGCCGCAAATGAACCGAAGGTTCGAGGCCGGGGGAATCGGGTCCGGGGTGAAAGTGTCGAAAACCGCCAACTGGCTTGGTGCTGGTATAATGGTTCGTTTGCTGGGGCGGTTGGAGACTGAATGAATGACGAATTTGTTGGCAGCCGGGATCTGCTTGGCGTATAGAATTGCCCCCTTTTCTTGTACTATTACTTTTCGCCCGTGGAACCTTCGGCGGCCATCTTATATCCTTCTGAAAGTGTTTGTGCTCGCGCTTCTTCTCGCATCGGATCGCTTGTCCCGCGGCGTGCTCTGCTCCTCTTGCGGCGGCGGGCCGCGATTCTTCTTCTTCCCCTGGGGGACGAACGTGACCTGCTTCTCGCCGTAGCTGTCTCCGCGGCTCATCTTGGCGATGCGTCCCGACTTTTGCACCCTGGAGCCCAGGGCGGTATCCTTCACCCTTCCGCCCTTCTGCGCAGACGACGACACCTTCATGGTAACGCCCTCCTGGGCCCTGCGCGCCTCGTCCTGGGCTCTCTTGCCGAGACCCACCTTGGCAGCCTCCGCGGGCTTGGCAGCAGAGCTGACGCCCACCTCGTGGCCATCTCGAGCAGCCACGGTCGTGCTGGGGTTGAGAGCGCGGAACTCGTAAGAGGTCTCGTCGATGGCGAAGGCCTCGTCCTCGAAGAGCTTGCTGAAACGGTCGTCGCCGAGGATGCCGGCCTTCTCGTCCACGACCTCTCTGTTCTCCTGCTTCTTGAGCAGCTTGTCGACCAGCTTCTGGTTGACCTTGACCTTCTTGTTGCCTCTGATCCTGCTGGCGCGCTCCTTCTCGACCTTCTCCTTGATGCGCTTCGTGCGCTCCTCCTCCCACACGTACGGGTTGGCGATGAGGCGGGCCTGCTCGTAGAGCTTCGAGGCCACGAAGTAACCGTGCATGTACGGCCTGAGCAGGTTGGTCTTGCCGATGAGATGCTCTAGGCTCAGTTGCTTCAGTTCCGGTAGCGTCAAGAACTTGTAGTTGTCGTACGTCTCGGTGCGGACCTCCTCGGCCATCTCCTCGACCATGTTGTCCAGGAAAGAACACCACCTGGGAGCGGGACCCAAGCTGGGGATGAAGAAGGAGTGCTGAGACTTGCCTTCGTTGGCGGTCAGAAGCATACCAGTATCCTTGCACCAGGCACTAGTGTTCGGTTAGCGAATCGTTCTTCTTGCTGGGTAAACGAGCAGAAAACTTACATGTCGTTGAGGTCAACGATAGGCTCGACCGAGGTCCAGGGCGTGCCATCGTTCTCGTCCCAGATCTTGATGATTCTCTTATCGGCGGAGAGAATCTTCTTCTCCTGAGAAGCGGTCGTCATGTGAATCAGCTTCTTGATCGCGAAGCCGTATCCCTGGTCCTTGCTCAGGAGAGGAACCGGTCGACGCAGGTCAAACAGCTGCACCATACCAGTGGCAGTACCAGTGGCGATGGACAGTCCTGAAGCGTTGAAGTCCAGGGCAGTGATGGCGCCCTCCTGGCAGCCGAGACGTGCCACTCTTGACTTTGACCTGGCGTCCCAGAACTCGACCGTGCCGATCGACGTTCCAAAGGCCGCCAGACCGTGGGACCTCTCTGCCATGGCTGCGGCGTTCACGCTGCCAGCCTCAATGCTGCCCTGCAGACCAGCGCCCTCCTCGTCGCCGCCAACGTCGATCTGGAAAGACTTCATGAATCTGCCGACCTCGAGGTTCAGCCTGAACACCTCGCCCAGGCCGTCCTGGTCGACTCCAACAGCCGGCACGAGCGCCTCGGTGGACTGCCTGTCGTACAGCAGATCTCTTCCATACCGAGGTATCCGAATCGTGTAGTGGCAGCCCATGGGGGTGTGGAACTCGAGCCGTCGGTCATCCTGCAGAAGCAGAGTTTTCGAGTAGTCGGACGAGAGGATGGTCAACTTCTCGGTCAGAGAATTCGTGTGGCGCGCGAAAGACAGCGAGAGCTGCGGAAGGTTGTGGACGTGGATCTGGGGTTTGTACGTTCCGGCACTGACGGCCCAGTCGCCGTCCTCGCTGACGCGAATGCATGTGCTTGCTTCTTCGAATTCGAAGTCCTGGAGCAGCTCGACTCGGTTCTGGTACTCGGGGTCGTTCTTGAGCGATCGCTTTCTGCGTCTCGCCAGCCAGTCGGGCAGCGGCCTCGAAGTTGAGGCTCCGGAGACGGTGTAAACCGGCACGGTGCCGGGGTTTGTCAACTGCATCTTGGTTGTCGGAGACCGTTGGCGAAGTTCACTGTCGGGTGCTGCGCGACGATACTACGAAGAGTGAAGGGAAATCTGCGGCCGAGGGGACCTAAGAGAGAAAAAAAAGTTCTGATAAGATAAGGCTTCGGTGGACGCTCCAGTGTCGCGCCGCCCCACTGGGGTGTTTCGGTGAAGCGGTGGAAAAGTAACTCCTGCCTCCGGCCGCCGCTAGCCCCGCCGAACGGAATGGATCAGGCGACGCTGCATTAGCGTCTATCCCGGTCGCTGCTCAGGGACTCTGGGCCAGACGGCGGTGGTGATTGGCCTGACCACACCACCGACTTCCGACGGGACCCAGCGGGAGACCCTGTTAGTGCCACCACCACAGGCCTTCAGCCGAACGAACTGCTGCGCTTCTCTGAGGTTCCCCGTGTGTTCAGTGACCGTGCGGAATTTCCGTCGCTATCCCGACCCGGCCAGACGTGGCTGAATACACACAGCAATCGTTGCGAAAGCCTCCGCAACCCTCATCTTTCCACGACGGCTTCAGCGACCGAGCATCGAACGCTGTTGCGCGACCCATCACGTTTCTCGAGCCCTCCCGAAATCTCCGTCGCTGATTGCCCGACACTCCCGGAACAGTCTTGGACTCGGTGGAATCCGAGAAGCCGGTCCCTTGGTCGCGCTTTCGACCTTTGGAGATGGAGTCGATGACTTGGCGAATTCGAAAAGACATCCCTTCCGACGACATTCCAAACTACCAAATCAACTCCAATCGATGCCGAGACGACAATACTCTTTTATGACTGCTTTCTCCCGCAACTAGATTGGCTCCAGCGGCCCCTGGGAGCTTTAGCGACTGTCGGAGTTGATGTTGCGATACGGTACCGATCCCGCCGCTACGAGACTCGACCGTCGATATGGACACAAGCGAATACGATACTAATACCTTATTAACTGTGCGTTGACGCAATATCTGGACCGAGTTGTCGTCACTGACGTGTGTGATTACAGAATAACATCTCGTCGGTCGTTTTCAGGGTTTATGAACCATCTCAGGAGCAGGCGTATACCTTCCCCTCGGCAGCTGCCGACGTCGAGAACGAACTGCGAAGCCGCGGCCACATCGTACACTACGATGCGACGAGACGCATCGTCTGGTACTTCCACGTTTCGAGGAAAGATGCAGCATCCGGCGGCGACAGCTATGGAGCCTTGGGCAATACGGTCGAAGCCGCTGGCACGACCCTGCTAATGGCCGAGGACGGCTCGTTCGAGCCCATCGGCCTGTTCAAGGGCCGCGCGCCCGGCCAACAGGCATCGAACACGCCTACGAGTTCCTCCTCGAGCAATTCGGCTCTCGACTTGTCGCTCCGAAACCCGCAGGCGTCCGGGCCGCCAAGCTCCTCCGACCCCGACTCAAAACCCGCGTCAACTGGCGGTTCCGTTGCCCTGAAAGATGCATACGAACAGTTCATCACAGCCCTTCTTTCGACTATATCGGCTGCGTTCTGCAGCCGTATTTCTGCGATACCCGTAAACCATCGAACGGTCCTCTTGCCGTCCAAAGTCACGCGCGACAACCAGTCTGGCCTTACGTCGGACACCGAGTCGGCGGTCGTTGGAACGTTCCGAATTTACCTGACAACGACGGGCGCCTTGGTCATGAGCTTCTCCGTGTCGTGCTGCGAGGGTCTTTTGTCGGTGAATGAGCCGGCGAGCCCGGGACAGATCCTCCTGGGCTCCCAGTTACTGGCGGCTCCGTTCGGGGTTCTGGCAAACTATCAAGGGTTCATGGGTGGGGCCTTATCATATCCGGAACTTGGTCTAGGACAGACACCAGATACGCAGCTTTGGAGAAGCGCGGATGCCAGACCCTCGCAATGGAGAGACACCTGCATCAAGATCCTTCAGTCTCGTGGCATCTCTCCCGCCCTGCTTCAGTCATGCCCCTGGATTGCGCTTCAGATGCTTCGCCGAAAGCCCGGCGACCCGAAAACAGACGGGAAATCAACGCCGCTCCTCTCGACCTTGGCGACAGTATCTTGGCCGGCGGTTCTTTGCTTCCGCAAAAAGTCGGTCGTGCTGGCGCGGAGTCATGGCCTCGGCGATTCTCCTCTGTTGGCACACGATGAGACATCAGACTTTCTGAACGAGGCCAAAACATGGTTTCAAACGGGGTCTGACAGAGATGAAAAGGTTGCCAAACGGAAAAAGGAGAGAGAAGTTGCTCTGGCGAATCAAGCTACAGCTGCAGCTCCGCCACAACAACCGAATGGACATTCTCCTCTGGGCCTCAGGAGGGCGAGCAACGCAGCGGCGGTGGGCGCAATGTACCCAACACCACCTGATGGGGTCCAGAACTCTCTGGGAATCACCCCATCCATCGACGGCACCACTTCGAGCCCGGGAGCCCCGAATGCGATGGTGGCAATGGTCGACATAGACACGGCCATGGCGGAAACCGCCGCCCCTGATTTAGCGATGGCAAACAACGGCCACCACGGAGAGTCATACGGCGAGGGATGGACCGCGAACGAGACTAAGAGGGAACGGGGGGACTCTTTCCTGGGTGGAGAGGGCGACAATCTCTTCGGGGACATCGGCCCAGATATGTTTGGCGACGCCGACATAACGGACGCCGACTTCAGCTTTTTCGACGAACAACCCGGCGACGAACTGGATCTTTCCGGGTTGCCCGATCTGGGTATGCCAGACGCGCCGTCTATTCCTCCTGTGCTGGCCCCTCCTGTACCCGACCCTGCCAAACTGCAAGCTCCTCTGGTCGAAGAGACGAAACCTGAGCCAGCGCCCCCAATCTTTGCTAAGCCCGAACTGAAGCATGCTAGGAGCACTTTGATGGACGAGGGCAAGCAAAGGTCGAGTGTCGAGAAGACCGCCGGTGTCAAAAGAGAATCTAGCCCCTTTGACCCGGATACTGTTTTCAAACGGGTTCGCGCCTCTCTGGGCGACATTCGTTCCACACCAAGCAGAACGCCGACACGGAAAGGAAGCATCTTCGACAGCGTGGACTTCGACCCAGTCCTGCCTCTTGTTAACAAAAAGTACGAGCAGGGCGGCCGCTTCGATCCAACACCGCAGGTTGCACAACAAGGGCCAAGTACGATTTCGACCCTTCAGGGCCCACCTACTACCGATTATCTCCGACGACATGGAAAGCAGAGGAAACTTTCCAAACAGCCCGGGGAAACAAGCGCGCTGATACGCACAATCACGGGCGGTCTAGAGAATACAGCAATTCATACGAGTCCAGCAAAGGCAGACGACCTGGCCTCGGACGCCGACGATATTAGCCTAGTCTCGGATCAGGACGATTCCAGCGCGACTACGGACGAGCCCGCGTCGCCATTCAAGTCGAGCATTAGGAGGTTGAACTTTGAAGACGACGTCGTGTCCCATGTCACATCCCTGAGGGACATCGAAGCTGTCGAGGATTCCGACCCAACACTGGCTCTAGACCTCCCCAAGCTGGCCAAGGCCGAGGCTTCGGAGATGTCCATCACGAAGTACTTCGAGGACGCCGAGCCGCTGCCGATTCAACTCTCGCTTCCCGACGAGGATCTGATGACGATTGCCCAGATCCTGACAGAGCAGGCGGTCACCGGCAACCTAAAAGTGCGCGACTCACATGCCAATACTCTGAATACCGCCGTCGGCTTAGAGGCACGCCGCCAGCTGTCTTCCCTCGGCCGGACCGCTCTGCAGACTCTGCGCGACGTTATCCCAAGCTGCCTCGGAGAGTTTGGCAGCTGCAACTTCAAAGGTGTCGTCGAGGTTCCTGACGTTCCATTGCTCGGACAGCCTAATAGGCTGCATCCGCGGCCGGTGCCGCCTAGAGATCCCAATACAGCCGAACCGCCCAAGCCAAACAATCTCTTCGCGATTCCAGTCCCCCACATGGAGCTGCGACGAGCGGACGCCAGGCTCTCGGTGCTACCGTCAAGCGTACAGTTTTGGGAAAGTCTCGGTCTCGGTCCTGCGCAGGGAACGAAGGATATCAATGCCGTCTGCGTGTTCCCCAACTGGGAGGGTATGACCGACGTCGCAACCGCGTTCTTGGATCGGATGCGGAACGCGTACGAGCTCCTGAAGCTGGGATCTTTCGAGCGCTTGCCCACCAGCGCCAATGTTACCGACGGCTTGGTACCGTTCGAAGCCGATAAGATTGCCACGAGCCCAGGCACCGTAAGCCCTCATATCGTAGCAGGACTGGGAGATCGCATGGAAGCCCTCAACCAGGCCCTCATTTCGGTCGATGTTACGGAGAAGAACTTTGTGGTGTATTTCGTCTACGCGCCCGACCACCCCGGGTCCATCGTCGAGGAGTGCACTGCTTTCCAACAACTCTTTGAGATGCACAAGCGCTCGTTGACGGACCGAAGACAGACTCCCGCCAATGAACTTGTCTTACAGCTGGTACCGCTAGACTTCATGACCTCGCCAACAGGCATTGTCGAAGCGGCTCCCAGTGAGGCCATCAGGCTAGCACTGGAGACGTACGACCGGTGCACCCTCTTCGGCGGGCCGATGCCGTCGCCTGCCATTATGCTCGAACAATCACTGCCGCGGGTAATCGATTTCAAGCTCACCAACACTTCTTCATCTTCTCTCATGCACGAAAACACATGCATTCACATTGCATACGCTCAGAGCATCGATGAGAGGTGGATCACAGCGGCATGGACGGATAACAGGGGAAGCCAGCAGATGACGGCCTCCTACAACCTTGGGCGGAAGGGCAAGCCTCTCTCGACATCTCTGAACGACGTCTGTCACGAGATATGGGAGACGACTCACGACCTGATTTCGAAGTGGAAGGTCCATTGGCGGGTCATCATCTCCAAGTGCGGCCCCATGGACCAGCAGGAGATCGTATTCTGGCATGGTCTTGCCCAGACGGAGTCGGTGGCGACCGTGAGCCTGACGTTGATATCGGTCGACACGAACCCCTCGCTGCAGCTGGTGCCGCCGGCCGTCAGAGTGTCGGGGGCGGCCTCGTCCGCCTTCTACACGACGCCTGTTTCGACGCCGCAGGCATCCATCATGTCCCCCGAGCAGAGCGGAACCCCCGTAACGCCCATGAAGGAGAACAACCCAGTCAATGCCGCCACGCCAGGAGGCACTCCGGGCGACGGAAATGCAGAGCCGGCCGAGGGAGATGCCATCCTCCTCGACGTCACCGAGCAGACCTGGGGCGCCGTGCTCGCCCACCGGCTCAGCAACTCGTCCTCAGTGTGCGAGCTGAGCCCCGCGCTGGTGAGCGGATACCTGGTCAAGCGCGGGGGAACAAAACTCGAGGACCCGCCGGTCGTCATGGAGGTCAACATCGTGCACGTGGACAGCAATCCGCGAATTTATGAGACTCTCATGAGGGAGATGCTCACGTACTTCAGGGGCTTGGGCAGCCTGGCCCGGGCCAGGGGCGTTGTAGATAGGGGGACGGATATACGGCCTTGGCATATCGCGGCGGCGGAGAAGGGCGTCCGGGCATTATACCTTTTGATGTGATTTGAGAGAGAACGGGCGGTTTGAATGATAGACCTGCTTTTCGATACAAGGGCCGGCGTTAGACGGCGTTTGAGTTTGAGGATATATCGCTAGCAGAGAGAAGCATCCACGTAGGTTGGCAGAAATCAGCAATCACATACGCGACAGCGTCGCTTTTTCTTCATGAATGATATGCAAGTGTGTTGCCTGCGATCTAGGCAAAGGTCTATTCCTCATAAAGCGCTCATCTAAATAAGTCCACGCTCGACTTTTTGATCATCCCATATAAAACACCGAGATTCTGGTTCCATCTAACCCAGCTCCTGTTTCCCTTTCCAAAACGAAAAACACAGATAAAAAGGCCTCCCATCTTCATCGTCCTTAGTTCCAGAAGCCGGGGAAGAGGTACTCGACCCTCTTCATGGCCTCGGGGTTGCGGCCCTCGGGCTTGGTCATGAACTTGACGGCGCCCTGGGAGGCGCCCTCCCAGTGCTTGGCAAGGACCATCTCGCTGTGCTCCTGCTTGGAGAGCTCGTCGAGGACGCCGCCGACGAGGCGTTTGGCGTTCTCGCCGTTGGCGGCCATGTACTTCATGACCATGGCGACGTCGACGTCCTCGAAGGAGTGCCAGCAGTCGTAGTCGGTGGCCATGCAGATCATCTGGTAGGCCATCTCGGCCTCGCGGGCGAGCTTGGCCTCGGGCAGGGCCGACATGTTGATGACGCTGCCGCCCCAGGAGCGGTACATGTGCGACTCGGCGCGGGTGGAGAACTGGGGTCCCTCTGTGTAGGAAGTTTGTTAGCGATGAAGATAGCAGCTTTTGGATTCTAGGTTCACTCACCCATGCAGATGATGGTTCCCTTGTCGTGCAGCACAACGCCGTCGCCCTGCATGTGGGCGGCGCACTTCTTGACGACCTCGGCGAGGCCCTTGTCGAAGGGGTCGGCGAAGCCGACGTGGCCGACGACGCCGCCCTCGAAGAAGGTGAAGGGGCGGACGCCCTTGGTGCGGTCGATGACCTGGTCCGGGACGACGAAGTCCATGGGCTTGATCTCCTCGCGCAGGGAGCCGACAGCGGAGAAGGCGATGACGCAGCGGACGCCGATGGAGCGCAGAGCGGCGATGTTGGCGCGCGCGGGCACCTCGTGGGGCGCGAACTGGTGGTGCAGGCCGTGGCGGGCGAGGAAAGCGATGGGCACGCCGTTGTGCTCGAGGATCTGGATCGGGGAGGACGGCTGGCCCCAGGGCGTCGTCGGGTTCAGCGCAGCGACGGGCGTGTAGCCCTCGAGCTTGCCGAGGCCGGTGCCGCCGATGACGGCAATGTGGACGGGGCCTGGAAGGGAAGGAGGGTTAGTCTAAAGATCATATCGTCTTTTGGGAGGATGCGCGCGCATTCGGGGAGAGACGAGAGTCGTGGAGGAGACACTTACGGTCGAAGGTGTCGGGGAGGCTGGCCATTGTGACTCTGTAGTTGGTGATTAAAGGGAAAGGGTAATATGTCAGGGTCGAATGAAAAGTCCAGGGAACAGAGCAGACAGCTTTGAGCTTCGTCACCGGGTCAGGAACTTGGGGAAGTTTGCGATGCGATGCGATGGAGAGACAGCTCGGCGTAGCCTTTTTTCTTGACCCCGCCGAAATTTACCCCGCCATCCTCCAAGGTTGATTGCGTTTCTTCAGTGCCCCGCCGTGGCGTCGTCCCGGTCATCCCGCTGCGCGCCCGCTGGACGGACCCCCACCATCAAGGACCAATCTTCGGTCCACGTGCTGACGATCAGCGAAGGAGCTTGAGATTCCCGTTTAACGCTCTTCTTGGGTACGCTACTGCCGCAGGTTCCAAAGATTGGCTGCATCGCATTTAGCCCCCCAAGGCGCGGGATGGGTGTAGTACTCTTCTTCATCTGAGGTATTATCTAGCTCTCTAGACTTTTCTGCCGGTCTTCATCCGAACTCCAACCCTAGTACGTACAGACAAAAACGATGCTTCTATTCAACGCAAATCATGCCTGCCGCTTACTTGCTCTCCTCGGCCGGGCGCACGGGCAGTTCCGTCTCCTTGGCCGCGCCGTCCTGGGCCGCCGCGTCCTTCTTGGCGCCGCCGGGGTAGCGGGAGCCCTTGTCCTTGGGCTGCTTCTTCTTCTTCTTCTTGTCGTCCTCCACCGGCGGGTAGGCCTTCGTCGTGATCTCCTGCCACTCCTGAGACGCCTGGAACGCGGCCTGGATGGGCGCCAGGAGGTCGTTGAGAGCCTGGGTGACGGCCGGCTTCAGCAGCTGGGGCGTCAACTGCGCGGGGGGGTTAGCATCTGCTGGTATCCGAATCTCCATTTTGTCGAACTCACCACATCGTTCTTGTAGTCCTCGTGCATGTCGGCGATGTTGGTGTAAACCAGGGGCTCCAGGCCGTCGCGCGTGCGCTCGACCTTGAACTCCTTCTTGCCCTTCAGCGCCGCCGCGGGGAGCAGCACGTACTCAACAAACGACAGGACACCGTTATTCTCGGCAACCTTGGGGACACACTCGGCCTTGCGGAGCTTCTTCTGGACGACCTCGGGAGCGTCGAGGAGGTCAATCTTGCTGTCTGTAGCGTGTTGTGTCAGCCTCCAGCGCATAGCCGCCAGTGATGGGGCAGCTCCTTACCAGGGTCACTTGAGCTCATCTTGCCACCGTTCAGGCCCGGCACCATGGGGTTGAGCAGATGCGCGCGCACTTTGTAGCCGACCTTGGGCAGCCACTCGGTCGCCGCCGCGAACAGCTTTCTCTGGTCCATGCCTAGGGGAGTTAGCCAGGGGTGATCGATGTCTGCGGATGTCGCAACCCACCTCCGAACTGCGCGTCAACGCCAAGGTGCTCCTCGTCGCACACTTGGAGGACGGGGTAGAGGAGACCACTCATGGGGGCATTCTTGCATCCTGTCAGCCAAGTCCCAGCAGCACGCGGGCGGTTCCTCTCACGTCTGACTGCTTCACCACCTCGGCACCGGCCTTCTTGGCGTCCCTCTCACTGATGAGCGAGCTCATCTTGTAGACGTCCATGATGTACTCAGGGCTCTTCTGGTAAGAGCTGCCCAGGACGAACTTGAGCTTCTCCGTCGACACGCCGACGGCCTGGAGGATGTGTGTGATGGCGAACTTGTAGAACTTGGCGCGCTGCTCGACGAGCTCGATCGGGGCCTTGAGGTTGTCGAGGAAGCCGTGGATATCAGCGAGGAGGACCGTCATCTCGCAGCCGGCGGCGAGGAACTGCGCCAGCTTGATGGCGGGCACGAAGTAGCCGCAGTGCGGCCTGCCCGTCGTCGCGGTTCCTGCGGCGCAAAGGTGTCCCGATTAGCCAATGCACGCCCGAGGTGTCGAAAATGCAGCGTCGGCGCGTCCTCACCCCAGTAGATCTTCGGGTTGCGTCCCTCGGCCAGGATCTTCTCGAGGATCTCGGGGTTCATGACCTCGGCCAGGTTCTCCTGGATGAGGGCGAACCTCTCCTGCGCCTGCGTGCCCTCCGCCATGTTTGCAATCGGCATGAAGGTGTGGGTGGTGGTTAAATCGAAGATGGGAGTTCGCTTGCAGTCGACGTCGCAGTCTCGAGCGGTCGTGTGGCGGCGGATTGGTCGTCTGACGGTCGTGGAATAATATGCTGGCTTGAGTGACTCAGGACTCGTCGCACAAATTCGCGGACGGCGGCGGGCGTGCAGCGAAATTACCCCGCCGAGGGGAGGACGTCGGAGCCCAGCACGGTGACGGCCGATAGAGGGGGTCTACGGGACTACCACCCCTGGCGATTGGTCGGCTTTGGGGGATCTCAGAGGGGTTCGCTCCAAACTTTCACAGGGCTCCCAGCCCAGAAGAGCAGTCCCACCCAGAAATACAGGCTCACTAATTTTCGCACAGGATCCGAGTAAGACGAATTAAGTCGCTTGAAAGCATGTATCTACTTGATAGTTGTTTTGGTTCACATATGATCTGACAGCCTACTGCCAATAGATAATACTTTGAGGCTGATAGAATTGTAAAGGTCGCTGCTTCACTTCTAGAGGTCATGAAGTTGAACTCGGCTGGTCTGTGTGTATCTGCTTACCAATTCTGGTGCGCAAGATGTACCCGGTATACTTGCAGCGGTGAACCCGTCACTCGAGGTACCTATGGAAATTTTCCACCGTGCTGGCGATGCCCCGTCACCCCAGCGCCACCCAAGCCAATAATCTCCATTTCAAATGCCGTAGCAATTGTGTGAATTCGGTGCAAACGTTTTCTCTCACTTAGCCTCCTCAACCAAACAAGTCTTATTCTTTGCAGCACAGCCCTTAGATCGCAAGTACTTGGTGCCCTGGTGCAAGCGTTTATATCAAGCCAGCGTCGTCACTGCGCATCGCGGCGCAACCAATCCAGAAGTACGGCTAGTTTTGCAAACACAACCGCGGCCGCAGCACCATGTCCGCGGACACGACGCCGTCGCTGCCGGACCTCGACCTCGAGCACGGGACGCCCGGCTATGAAACCATCGAGGAGCGCTGCTTCTCGGCAGCCCTCATCTGCCTCGAGGGGCACTACACCATCCCGCCCATGGGGCCCCAGACAGCCACGAGGGTCTCATCCATGATTGCCAAAACCCTCGAGAAGACGCACACCTTCAAGCACGTTAGGTACGCTGACCCCGTCGAGTCCCTGGGGGGACCTTCAGACATATCTGACAAGAGTTAGGGAAACACTATCGCGGAATGTGGAAATCTGGATTTGGTTGACCAAGATTTTCGGTGCTGCCATCCCCAGCCTCACCACACGCTCGGTAGGCCCGCTGTCGAGCCTCAACGACCCTGAGAAAGGCGTCACTCCCCAGGAGAGCACCGCACTCATCGTCAAGAACCATCACAGCCTCAAGGATGACCTGTCTATCCTGAACAAGCTCATGCACATCGCTAGGAACCTTCTGGTGACATCAGAGCCCGAGGTCCCGCAGGACATCTGTGCCGCCGTTCACTTCGACCAAATGGTTTACCAGACTATCATTCTCTGCGTGAACGTGACCAGCAAAGGATACGACGGCGAGATCTTGGACGAGACGTCACGTGCTAAGCTCAACGAGATCACGGATATGTACAAGAAACTCCTCGTCACCTCGCTGCAGCAAGCCCACAACTGGACGGCCAAGAACGACAGGAACAAGATGTCCTTCTGGTACGATGTGCTGTTTGATGAGGACGCTCAGATCGACGAATCCCAGGACGGCTTGGGCGACAGCTCCGGCTTTGGATTTCAAGTGGACGTGGCCAAGACGGAAATCCAGCACTGGCTGGAGCGCAACTCGAGAATGTGCGACGCGGCCCGCAAGCTCCTCAAGGACTACTCGCAAAACAAGTCCCATAAGCCGCCCGGCGTCCTCGCCCCCATAGCCCCCCTGGCCTGGAACTGGTATCCCGAGGGACAGGTCAAGGTGCGCGCGGACAACTACAAGGAAGGCGAGCGCGTGGTGCCGGTATGGGACCTCAAGATCCGGGACAAGTTCGAGCAGGATCGGGTCTACTGCAGGGTGTCGCGAGAGATCGACACGTGGTGGCTGCGCGCGAGGGATGCCAACTACGAGGGCTGGGTGGTGGCCATGCCGTCCGTCGATTTCGCCAAGCAGAGGACGGAGCACTGCAAGAACAATCTGCTAAACCGCTACACGCCCGTGCCCGTCATGCGGACGACGGAAGAGTCGGAGGTCGTCGAGGTCGAAGAATCGGAACAGGACTTGCCCGAGGGCGACCCCGAGGAGTATGCAGAAGGCTACGACCAGATGGACAACCTTGACGATAACCTGGACGACATGATGGACGACGAGGACATCGACGATGACGAGTCGTACGGCGAAGGACCCCTAACCGGCCTCCTCACCGAGATCCCCAACATCCTCGACCCGAAGCAGATAGAGGCCCTCCATATGATCGTCAAGTCCTGCATCCTCGACTCGGCCGGCACCGGGCTCACGCGCGCTGGCGAGAACCTCCAGAAGACGCGCTGCCGCATGTTCCTCGCCCTCGACTGCGGCAAGTCTCTCCTGCGCGAGATGCTCGTCTTCATCGCCGTCTGGGAGAAGGACGAACAGTCACTCATCTTCCAGATCACGTCCCAGCTGATCGAAGCGCTGCACCACTCCGCGCTCGTCCCTCACGCCTGGAACTCCCTCCGCATCCCCAAAGACATCATCTCGCCCGCGCAGACGGTCCTGCTCCGCCTGGTCAACCACATCTTCCGCAGCCGCATCAGCAATCCGCCCCTGGACAAGAAGGACCAGGAGCGCGACGTGAAGCTGGTCATGTTCTTCTTCAGCTTCTTCCGCAGCCGCATCGTCCCGGAGTGCGTTGCCCTCATGCACCTGCAGGCCCAGATCCGCGAGGACAACATCGACCCGGCCGAGTTCCCCGTCGACACGTGGGACATGGAGCGCGCCAAGGACGGCCTGGCGCAGTACCTCGATTTCCTCACCACCGCCTCCGAGATCACCGAGTCGCGGAAGAAACTCATCGAGTGGGAGGCCGTGTACGACCTCATCACCCTCCTCAACGGCCTGGAGGCCGGCGTTCCCAAGAAGCCCCTCGTCGACGCCGTGCCCAGCCGCAGCCGCCCCGCGGCGCCCGCCGACCAGCAGAACCAGAACCCGAACTCGACCACGCCCATCGTCGAGCGCCCCTACTCCACGAGCGAGAGCCTGCCGCCCTCGCCCCCGCCGCCTTCCCTCTCCGACCCAGCGCACAAGTACCCCTGGTCGGGCATCAAGGGCCAGATCTTCACCATCCTTGCCACCCTCCTCCAGCCCCCGCCGGGTCAGTCCTCCCCCGGCAACGCCGAAGTGCAGAACCAGATGGTCGCCCACAACGGCATCGTGCCCCTCCTCAACTGCTGCGCCTACGACGACCACAACCCCTTCGCCAAGGAGCGCGTCACCATCTGCCTCAAGTGGCTCCTCGACGGCTGCGAGGCCGCCAACAACTTCTTCCGCGAGCTCGTCAACCTCGCGCCCCCGCCCAACATGCGGCCCCCGCCGGGAGGCACCACCGTCTCCACCATCCGCGTCGACGGCATCCAGGGCGAGGTCAAGGTCCAGGTGCGGTCCAAGTCGGCCCCGGCGGGCGACGAGGCGGGCGAGAGCGGCCCCGGCGGCAGCGGCAGCGGCGCCCGCCCCATGAGGGACTTTGACGACGACGAGGACTACTACGACGACGACCCGTTCGGCCTGGAGAAGAGCGCGTCCAAGCTGAACCTCTCGGACGACGGGAAGGCCGCCGGGTCTTCGTTCCCGTTTGTCAGCGGCGAGTTCACGGAAGACGACTTCATGTAAATAATGCAGATGAACGGGTTATATTCGGACGGTTTATTTTGATTCAAATTCCGTCATTGGTAATGCATCATCGGCGGAGAAGGAAAAAGCATATTATATGGCAGCATGGTAGGAGCCAAATGGGTTTTTTATATCTGGTGAGGCTTTAAAAAAAGCAGCTTGACGTTATAGAACGAGCGAAGGAGGTATCGAAAAAAAACAATTCAGGAATACAAAAGGAGACTATCAAAACATGGTACTGGGGCAAGAAGGTGTGTGTGTCTAGCTGCTTTTGGGAAGAAAAAATAAGAAGGAACGAGATGAGGTGCCGTCGTGTGTCCTGTTTTTCCACCAGCAAAAGCACTACCCGTTTCTCTTCAAGTGAAAAAATAACTAGTTCCTCTCCTTTTTCGTTTCTTCGTTTCAACAAACAGCACCTCCCGAGACGCGTGGATGTGGAGTTGAAGACCACGTTAAAGTCACAAGTTGAAAAGCAATGAAACCACAGCCAGTGAGTTGATCAACAACAATATCTCTCCTTTCCCTACACCTTATACCTATTACTGTCCGGGACCAGAGGGCCGCTGGTTCTCGTACCCCTCGGAGGAACCCCCGGACCGTGGGTAGCAGCGGATGGGGTACTGGTACGGGTCGTACCGGCGTCCCGACGAGTGGTGCTGCGCCATCATCATCTGCTGCTGCTGTTGCTGATGTTGATGGTGCTGCTGCCCGCCGCCATGATGGGAGAGGACAGGGTACGTCGACTGCGGGTGCACGGGCTGCGGAGCAGCGAGCTCCATCTCCGGCGCCGCCGGGGCCGGCGACATGAAGAAGGCGTCCATGTCGGCCGGCGGACTCGGTAGGCCCATGGGTCCCAGGGGCGCCATGTTCCTCCACCTGTCGTGCGGCTGCTGGTCCCAGTGGTTGCTCGTCTGCGCCGGCTGCAGCGGGGCCTGGACCGGCGCGTACGTATACTCCCCGGTGGCGCGGCTGGAGTATCCATGACTGACGGCCACCATTCCCGGGGAGTAGGCCTCCTGCTGGTGGTCCGCGTCCGTGCCGGTGCTGGTGCTCTCCGGGCTGGAGTAGTCGACGGGGCCGGACAGGTCGGAGGGGCTGCGGCGCGGCTGCTGCTGATGGTGGTGATGGTGCTGTTGTTGTTGCTGCTGCTGCTGTTGCTGCTGCTGGCGGCGGCCGTTGCGCTTCTTGCAGTTGTACTTTACGACGCCCCATTTATCGAACTGCTGGCGGTATGATCTGGTCCTGAGTGGCAGGTTTTGCGTGTTAGTCTTAGGTCTGCTCCTTTAGACGTGATGTTCAAGCCGAGTCCGAATCTACCGGCGTTCGACAAAGAAAAGGGGTGGAGAAGTTGAGTCGAGGTCGAGGTTGAGATATTGGCGATGGGGGAGGGTGTACCCAAGGGCAACAAGACAGAAACAATAGCTTACGAGGCCTTGAAGTTGTGCTTCTCCTGCATGATCGTCCTCACGTCCTCGAGGGTCTTACCCTCCGATATGTACAACGTCTTGATGACTTCCTGGTACTTCTTCCAGTTCTTCGTCATTGTTCCGCTGCTCTCTCGACGAGTGACCAACTCTCTCAATTAGCACAGGGTTTCATGGATACCGGGGTACGCTTCGTCTTTGGGGGCCGGAACGAGGCCGAGCCCGAAAATAGGACTCGAAGAATGCTGCCAAAGGTACGAGCAAGCCAGCGAGATGATGATGTGCCAAAGAACACGGTTGGGATCTACATTGATATCGGAGGACTTCTGGGGTAGAGGAATTAGATCCCGGGTTCGACGCTATGGGAAGGAGGAAGCGGCGAAGGGCGATTCGTGGGACAGCCATTGAGCGCATGTATATAGAACGCGGAGATCAGGCTGGGCTCGGTATCGTTCCCTTCCCTTCCTTCCCATTTCACTGCTTTCTTAGTTTCTTAGCAGCGTCGGTGAAGGCTACGGAGCAGTCGACGGTCTTTTTTTTTATTTTCAGGGCTGACGAAAAGGCATCTATCTCGGTTGACCTTCGAGCCTTCATAGATGGAATTATTCATCACGATTGCTCAGATGGTTCGGTCCGCATCCGCGGCAAAAGAGTCGCATCTGCGTGCAGCGACGTCCCCTACGAACCCACTCAAACGCAGCCAACACACTGTCATGCTGTGCTTCTTCACGGCGAGCAACGGCGAGGCCCCAGTCTGCCTCCCATGATTCGGCAGACAGCCTCGAAAACCCGTTGAGGGGGCAGGCAAAGACAAGGGGGCGGTTTGCGGAGTGATAGTGGTGGTTAGTGCGGCACACCCACTTCGGCGAGGCTCACCGAAGGTCAAGGTAAACGTCCAAGGTGTGTGCAGAAGATCTTCAGCATGGAACCCCCCTCCCTTGCTTGTCAAGTGCAGCATATTGCGCACTCCCAGTGTCTGTCCGTTCGTCTCGCCGAATCGCACTGAGCACCCTTTTGGTCTATTTGACTCAGAAGCATTGCCGCCCGTCCGCTGCGATCCACGTTGCAGTGGCTTTCTGTTACTGTCATCCGGATCGGGAGTCTGCCTCCGCGAAAAGCTCCGTACATTCCGCACTTGTGTTCGAGGCTTCCACGCCGTTGCGTGTGTCCACAGGAGCCGTATGCAGGTCTCAGAGGCGCATCTCGGCGGGCAATCGGTTTGTAACCGATTCGCGACCTTGTGTGGATGTCATTCCGTCAGCGACGATTTCCGAGGTGGCCATCAACCGACAAACGTTCGTCTGAATGCGATCCATCTTCAGCATCGTTCAAAAGTCCACAAGAAACGGGGGCCAAAAGGGTCAAATAAATATTGGTTTATTACGAGTCCTGTACGCTCACCGCCCTGAAGCAAGTTGGTATCCTCCAAAAGAATTTGCCAACGGTGATATCAATGAAACCAAAGAAAAACTGGCATGAGGCTGTGCGTCGCACGAAATCGAGATCCAATCATAAAAAAGCAGTGGTGCGATCGTGGTCACCCTGGACGCTGTCCGCCTTGCGAGGCTGTGGCGGGTGTTTAAGGCAGCCGATGAGGGGCGCCTATCCCCGCCTCACTTTCGATTAAACAGGGCGGGTAGGCAGTCATCCTGTCAGATATCAGGCAGACCAGCGGGTTCTGGAGAAAGACTAGAATAAAGAGGGTGTGTCCACGGTGTTCCTTAGGCCTTCTTCTCCGCCTCCACCGGTGTCTTCGTCGCAGGGGCAGCATCGGCAGTCGTGGAGGGTCCCTCGACGGGGCTCATCAATTCGGGGCTAGCGGTAGGATCTGAACCAGTGACGCCAGCTTCTTGGTCTTGGTGGGCGCTCGATTGCGTGTTGATCGGGGAAGCAGCAGCAAACTTCTCGTCAGACGCGACGACAGGCGAGGCGGGCGACTGCGGCTCGGCAGGACCAGTAGCTCCCGCGACGTTCTTGATGACCTCAAACCACTTCTGCGCATCTGCAGGGGTGTGCGCCTTAAAGGCCAGCTCAGCGTTGCCGGTGAGCTTGGCGCTCATCGACCCGCTCTTGTCCTTGCCCTTGACGTTAAACTTATCACCGCTAGGCTGTCCAATGACAGCATCGGGCAGGTAGATTGACAGCTCTGGCTTGGGGTCGACGCGAGTGTTGTCGGAATCCTTAAACTCGTGCAAGAACTTGGCCGGGGTCACGACATAGTAGCCAGTGGAGTAACCCCACGAGAGCTTGTTGCGGGACTTGCGTTCCAGAGAGCCCTCGATGAGCGGCTTGACGGCGCCGTGGTCCATGTTGGGGAAGGTGACAGACTCGACGGAGCGAGGGGCGTCGTTGGGGTTGACCAGACGGTCGCCGCTGCGGGAAACGAATCCCTTCCACTCCAGATCGGGCGGCACGCGCTGGATGGCGCCGAGCATGTCGGAGTACAGGGCGCGGGTCTTCTCCGCCTGGCCGCCGGTCAGTTGGATGAAGGCCTCCATGGCCTGCTGAAGAACCTCGATGACATGGGCCTCGAAGGTCTCGAAGTTCTGCTGGACGGCGATCAAGTCGTTGCGGTTGTTGTTCTCTTCCAGAACCTGCTTGTGGAGCCGGTGCAGGACGCCGCGGTGGACGACGTACGGGTCATCAGAACCGTGCATCTTGCCGCCTGCAGACTCGAACGCTGCGGTCTGCTGACCGAGGAGCTCAATGTGCTTCTGGGTGGTGTTGCGAGCCTTTTCGACCTCCTTAGCGCCCTTGTGAGCGCCGTGCGCGAGCTCCTTCGCCTTATGCTTGATCTCCTTATGCAGGCGCTCGAGGACGGGGAGGACGGACCCCTTGATGCTCTTCTCCGTCTCGAGGTTGGTGTTAATGATCGCCTGAGTGTTGGAGCGCATGTTTTCGAAGTAGCCCGCGACGCCTCCAAGGCTTTGGTCGAAGTGGTGGCCTTCCTTCAAGGGATGGGAGACAACCTTGAGCGCCTTCTCGTACTCCTTCGACTGGTACCTGTGGATCTTCTCGACGGCCTCGACGTAGTCCTCCAGGTATCCGACGGCATGTTTCCAGGCCTGGAGTCGCTCCGCGAGGAGGCCGGCGGTCTGCGCACAAGGGGTTAGCTACTGTCGATCGACGCTGCTCGTAGGTGGCGGAATCGCGATAACACCAAGGGAAGACGATGGCAGCTCGTGGGCCATGCGGCTTGGAGCGCAAAGGCAATTGACTCACGCTGGTAGGGTCGACCTCAGGCACCGCATCGTCGGTGGTCGAATTGGTCATCATCGTGCCCGTCCTCGAGGGCAGAGTCTTGGTGTCGGCCATGATCGCGACGTGTTCGGAAGTTTCAAGCAGAATGCGACTTGGGTGTTGCGTTTCGATTTAGCAACCAGCGTGTCGTATGGTGGTCAAGTTCACTGTCAAGCAGCTTCGTGGAGTCGGAGAGCAGGGTGCAGCCAGCAGGGCAGCAGCTTGTTATATCGCCAGCAATGGCAGGAGGTTGTGTTGAACAGCTGTCCGGGCAAGACCGACCGACCGACCATTCAACCCCCCTTCCCCGCCAGTGATAGCTGGGACCTCACTAAACTGTCCAAGCTCCCGCGCGAACAGAGTCGAATGACGTTCTCCACCAGAACCACCGACAGCACTTTCTGGCGCTAGCGTCTGGCCCTTTCGCTGTGCACGTTCCCCAAAAGTGGGGTCGAGGCCCCCTGTGACGATCACGACTCTCAGGGACGAATCCAACACATTTCTTTTCCCTCGTTCTGAATTGACATCTATCTGCTGTGACGCGTTGTACCGTGCCAGCTGAACAACCCTCTGTCTTGTCTCGAATCAACGTCTGTCAATCCCAGACTTTCTGCGTCGATTCAGCTGGTCCGGGCCGTCTCTCGCGCTGGCGCCATCAGGTGGCCTCCCATCCAATGTCACTAAGAACTTTTGGGCCAAGGCGGTGATTCAGAGCGGGTATGACGTCAACGCAAAGTGAACAGTCCCCTACTTTCCAGCGCACAACGGCGCTAGTTGAGATTAGATGATTTTAGTTTTGTGCTGGCAACAGCGCTTGCTAGTCGTCGCGCACTCCGGACCGCGTTGCACTAACACGTCTGCTTGACGAAGGGCGGTTGCAATGTCGTAGCTGCTGGGATACCCTTCCTCGAGAGAACAAGCCTTTCGATCTCACCAGAGTCACCCCTGGGAACAGAAATCCGGGAGCAAGGTTGCGGCCTGAAATCCTGGAATCTGGCAGGGAGGGGGGGACTGGATGGGATGTCAGCGGCTGGTCGCACAGAGCCGATTGGCTTCATCCCAGGGGATTGGTATCACGATTCATGCTGGTACGGTCTGGGCCGAATCTCCAATTGTGGCGCAGCTTGTGAGCCCTTGGATTGGAAGTCATCGGGAAAGGCTGGACAGACTGGACGTGGCTTGTCGTATCCGTAGCTTACGGGCCGAAATCCAGGCGGACCAGATGCTTGAGTCCACGTTCGGCTTATAAGTGAGGACGCAAGTCTCGGCGCGTCCGTGAGTAGAACTCAGGGCACGATTCTTTGGAAGAACACTTTAAGGCATATTCTGGCTAGAAGCAGCTTTTGTTTACAATAGACTTTATATTCAGTGCGTCTGTTTACCCAATTGGTAACCATGTAGCCTCAAGTCGCAGTTCGCCTCCCACAGTTAAAGTTCCACCCAGCATCCTCCCAACTACGCCCGACGGCTCAACGGCCCTAGAAACGCAGAAGCCGCACTCGCGCATCCGACATCGGCCGGCGAACGCCCCCCGCACCGCCGCCCCGGCGGAGTGGATCCCGCCGTGCCGCAATTGTGAGCGCTTCCCACCACACAGCGGGCGCGTCCTCAATTCCGAGTCCTCGGCACAAACGGTTGACGTCTCGGCGTTGCGACAAACCGGGCTGAGCCAATGACTCACTCACTCGTGCTCCGCCAGCAGGACTGTCAACGTGCGGGCGAATCGGTGTTTGCATGTGACGATGCTTGGCTGTGCTTTCGCGGCCTCACGCCATTATCCCACCGCCCCAGGCATGTTGGAAACACTTGTTGCTACACTTTGGAACGTTGATCATTGTCACACGGACTTCAAGTAGCAAAAAAGTTATGCGAAAGTTGATAGGTAGCAAACTTGCTTCATTTGGTATCTCGTCTTTGACGAGGCCGCGTTCTGAGCGGTGGGTATATGTCTTATAACCATGATAGCCGATCCATTATCGCCTCCCAGTAGGTTCCCGTGCAATATTATAGCAATCCGTGTACGTGTGTCCCAGCAGCCAAAGAGTCCTGGTGCCTCAAGGCGCATTTCTAAATCCCGTAAACCTCAAATAGCAGGGCACTCTCGCCCAGTTTGGGTGCCTGCTTCCCTCAACGCCGATGCAATGCCGTAGTATGTGTCGCTTTCTATATCGCAGTTCCAAATCAAATGAGTAGGGTAGAACATCTCATGTTCGTAGTCTTAATAGACCCGCTCGCGTCCCTGGAGAACATGCAGTCTGCGGTCTTCGCCGCCTTGGATTGCTTGGAGCAGGTGTGTCATGCTCGCCGGGCGGTGCCACGAGCGGTGCGAGCCTCCTGGCGTTGTTGGCTCACTGCCGGTGCCCTCGTGACCAGACTCGGGAATCATGCTCATCGGGTCCGCCATCGGGACCTCATTGGCGGGAGGAGTGTTCGGGGCGCTCATGGCAGAGAAGTAGTCCGGAAGCGACTCGCCGTTCGCTTGGCCCAGGCCGCGGGCCGGAGTCTTCAGTGCGGTGCTGTAGCTTGGCACCTTGCTCAGGGTAGCCATATCGGGGAAGTCAAGGTGCTCGGGTGTCTGGCTGCCCGACGAGTGAGGGTTGGAGTGCTCCTCGGCGCTGTTGTGGCGGGTGAGCGCAGCCGAGTGCGTCAGCGAGGTGTGGCCGGTAGGCACTGATGTCGGCGCGGCGATGTCCTCAGTGATGGCGTTCAGAGAGTTGAAGGAGGTGTTGCGTTGAGACGGATCCAGCGAGACGTTTTGCAGGCGGGACGAAAGTGCAGCGGGGGCGACGCCGTGGCCGTTCATCATGGCTAGAGAAGCAAGGTTCTCGGAGGAGCCAGCACGAGACTGGGCGTAGAAGGGACTGTTGACTCCCGACTGGACGCCAGGGGTCATGAAGCCAGGGGTCTGGAAGCCGCTCATGTCCATGCCATCATAGAGCTGGTCGAGCACATGCTCGCCGTAGCCAGGAGGCGCGATCCTGGTGACTGCGGCGTCGGTCACTGCCGCGGCCCCGGGGGCCTGGTCGACGAGGACTCCGTTCTCGTCTAGAGGCATGTTGGGGGAGATGAAGATGGAGACAGGGAGTGTGGCTCGGAGCTGGCAATCGTCAGGCGCTGGTGGATTGCTTGTGAGCAGGACAACTTACCTCGGAAATGTGACCATCGGGGTTCTTGAGGGCAACGACAAGCTTCAGCTTGTGGCGCACCTTGATGCCGTTGTGGTTGAGGTCCTGCACGCATTGGCGCAGCTTCTTGGGAAGGTTCAACTTCCTCTCCACCAACCAACCTTCCTGTCCGGTGTCCTCGATGGTGTCGTGCCAGTGCTCGTCTCTATCAACCTCGAACTTCCAGTTGGAAACCTCTCTCTCTGTCCTGTGTTCCTTGAAGATGTTTCCTGTGGGTCCTTGTAACGTGCATTCGCGGATCTCGAGCATCTTGACGGTGATCTCTCCCATCTCCAAGCCCTTGAGGAGTGGGGTGAAGCGCATCTGGAGGGGGACGGTGGCTCCGAAGACGACGGCCTTTTGCGGGATGACGATGGAGTAGTCGACCTTGTTGGGCCAGATGTTCTCGACGCTCATGGCGTGGAGGAACTCGAGGGCGGCGGGTTCGAGGGTGCGGATGATGCGCAGGGGCTTGGTGGCGTGCAGGTCGTAGGCGAGCTTGCCGCGGGCGACGGTCGCCTTGAGCTTGTAGACGATGCTCGCTTCGGGGATTCCTTCGACGCTCTCGGGGGTGTTGCCCGGCAGGGTGTACTCGAAGGGCCACTCATAGTTGCCGGCCTGCAAAACGGTGTTCTTGCCACCAGCGGCGCCGACGAACGGAGCCCAGCGGTGGTTGAGCAGAGTGGTGGTCTTGTCGACTTTCTGGCTCGAGACGCCAGAGGCGGCGGTTTTGGAGTAATCCCACCTATGGACGCGGGGGTCAGGTCAGCTGGCCGGCCCGGGAATAAGAATGCTTGTGGGCAGCTCATACGATAATCGGAGGGTGCCGGTCAGTCGGAGGTGGACATCTTCGATCTTGAGCGGCGTGGGCAGACACAGCACCACGGAGCCCTTGAGAATCTGGCCGGCAGATTCGTCCTCTCCTCCGCGAAAGACGATGAAGTCGTTGTCTAGTCTAGTTTCCCAAGGTTAGTGAGGCGTTGTGATTATGCGCATGCGCATCGGCATGGTGGCGGGCGACCGAGGGGTCAAAAACTGTGCGAGGAATTTGGAGTAACGTGGGGCAGAGAGGCGCGTACCTGATCTCAAAGAGCGAAGCGGCATGCTTGCCCGTGACGTTCGAGAATGGATTGAATGACGGCATCTTGAGGGGTCGGAGACGACTTGTACCAAGCGATACGCCTGGTGAGAAGGAAACTGCCTAAACATACAGGAATGGGAGGTCTGGAGACGGGCTTGTATTTATCTACGGAGCGTCTTTTAGGTACGAAGATACATTATCAGTCAAAAGGGTGGGCTCGGGGGGCTACGCAAAGCGCAAGCGCAAGCATGATTAGCAACCGCAACCCGGGAAGCAAGCAGGCACGAAAAAGCCTTCATCTCACCAACGGGCAGCCCACCGTCGCCCATGTCCATGGATCGAGGGGAGGGGAGGGGCGTGGCGTGGCGTGGCGTGGGCGTAACACTGTGAATAGGACGTGGGTGGGCGTGGGCGAGGGCGTGGGCGTGGGTTTGGTCTTTTTTCCAATGGACCATGATGGTGGGGCAGAGCGAGGCCGGGAGGAAACGATGTGTTCCTTGTTCAGGGTCTCCTTGGACCATGGACGGAGTTGGATAAGGAGAGAATGGGACGAGGCCTGGCCCTGCGGTCGCCAGCAGCGCCTGGTCAGCGGCAGACACCGAACAAGGAGCAAGACCCAAAACGGTGCGATGGTGGGTGGTGGTGGTGGTGGTGGCCATGACGATTCCGAGCAGAGAAAGAAACGACTGGAAAATATCCGTACCTTGCTTGCTTACCTGACTGCTTGGTATCATGTATGTAAGGTACCTAGGTACGAAGGCAGACAGTTGCAGGTGCGGGTGCAGGTGCAGCTCGCGCAGGGCTGGGTCGATGCGCCAGAAGACAGGAAAGAACGACGGAGTCTCAGTCAGGCCAGGTACGAGTGGTACGTGCGTCGTTTCCCTGGTGGCTGCGGGAAGAGAATCCCGACTTGACCCCGACGTTGCTGCGCGCGCACCTCAGGCAAAGCAAAGCAAAGACCAGCAAAGCGAAGCAGGGACGGAAGGACAGTCAGATTCCCGTCTACCTCATTGATCTCTGGAAGAGAATACGGCACCCTGACCCTGGCTGTCGACCACCCATTGACGGCGCGAGGAGGAGGGTGTGTGAGCGTTATCTGCCCTGCCCTGCCCTGCCTCCATTCACGGTGGATTCGGCCGCTGAACGGATTACAAGCGGAATACGGATTTTTGCCCTTTTGTTTGCTTTGCCTCTTGGGAGGGGCGTGGGTGGATCATGGCAAGTCGCTCGGTCAAACAAAAGCGACAAAGCTGCCACAATACCTATTGATTAGGTACGGTCTGCGATACTTCAACTGCAAGGTGACGACTACATACTTTCCAGCGCCCTTTCAAGAAGAGCTTCCGTCCCATGCCTGGCGGGCATGACCACAAACTCCGTCGAAACCTTACCCAAGAACTGGAACCGAACCGGTGCTAGGTTACTCCTATTGCTGGCCATGCGGCTATTGATTGCTACTGCTGCGTCGTACCTCTGGCTGATGCTGATATGATACCGAGTCTGAGTCTGACTCTGATCTGACCAAAGGCACGCAGCTGGTGTTGGGTGTGATCCCGAGCTAAGCAAGGGATCTAGCGGCTGACCCTCATCATCCTCACCTAGGACCGGCGGTATCTGTCCGTCCCTCCCTTTATCTCAGTCCGAGACGGCGCCAATGGTGCCTAGGGCTGGAATGGGCTAAAGAAAGACCGCGGGCAGGTCTGCCGTGGCTTCGCCCGGAGCGGTGGGATGGATGGTCGGCTCGGCGGGATCCCTTTGACGTTGCGTGCTGTAATACGAAATGCCTGCTTTCGTAATTCACAGCCGCAGATGCGTCTTCGTTTGCAAATCGTCCTGTCAACGATTGGCAAGCCATCGTCACGCCGTGATTTTCTGCCTCTTCGGGGATGGACCTGACGGAATGTCGCGACTCGTCGAAGTTTCTGGTGCTCATGTGGTCACGATGCAGCTGTCGCTGTCGCTCTGGTGCTGCAGTACGTTCTTCAGGGGGGTAAAACAGGATATTTCCCTCGAGCGCGACAACCCATGTGGACGAGAGACAGACAGGGCAGCCAGGAGAAGGGGGAAAGCAAACGGCAATCGAAACACATGGTTCGAGCGCCTGCAACTGCTCTGCTCTGCTGCGCTGAGTCGTCCCAAGCCAACTGCTCTGGGTTTATCAATGCCACAGTTGGGGGCCATCTGCACTCTGCAGCATTCCGCTCCAACGTGCGCCATGCATTCCACGGAAAAGAAAAAAAACGGACACGACCTGAATGGGAATGGCCTACAGTGTAAGTGCTCGCAGCTCTTGCAATGAGAACTCAGAACAGATTATAAAGTTCCACCTATGCCAGCGCCAGAAAACTCAGTCACTCCGCCGAGGCGAGTTTGCGAGATTCCGCGACAACCAAAAGGCTGGGAGCAGAAACACAAGTCGAGATGATCTTGCCGCGCTCCCGCCGTTCATCTGAGAGACAAGGCGACCGATGACCGAAGAAATGCGACCATCCGCCACTGATTGGCCCCTGCATGAATCGAGCGATGGGATGGAAGCCCGATGGAAGCTGTGGAGCCTGCCTCTTTCCAGTCCAGTCCATGTCCACTCTTGGCACTTGGGATTCCAGGTTGCACCTGCCAACTTCCGCCACAACACACCAACCACACGCACACGGGCTGTACTACCAGCAGCTCTTTCGTGTCGTTGGCCTCTGCCAGCTGTGCGGCGTGCCTGCCACCAAGACGCCCGTTCTTGAAAAAAAAAAAAAGAAAAAAAAGGTGGACGGGAGGCAAGAACCGCACGACCTATTAGTGGGTCCGCGTGGGATATCGCTCCTGACCCAGTGGACGGCCTTCCTTCCGTCCATCCGTCTATTACGGATTCGAAGTCATTGTCCCTCTTGGCCTTCTATTCTGGACACCGCCGTCAGCGACTCAGTGCAAGACACGCTAGAGGTTGTTGTCTCATTGGCGCTTCTACAAGGCTTCACTGCCCGGTCCCTGCCCTCCGATGTTGGTTCGGATATCTCACTATTGCAGCCCAGCCCAGACGGCCATTGTGCCAGCGGATCCAACTGGACGGAGCCAAGCCAAGGGCTTATCTAGTACCTGCCCATCGCGATACCAACACCGGCAGACCAGACCGCCTCGAATACGCCATCGTCAGCAAACGTGGCTTTGACATCCATTAGGACAGAATGGAAAGCGCCAGGACTTCAGCTGTCGTATGCCAATCTCCAAATCGCACATCGCACATCACCGCCTACGGGTGACGATAGCCTGCGCTGCGAACGGGCATGATTGGCAGAACCCCCACAGCCACCGACGGCCCAGAGCCAGGCGAGGCCAGAGACACTGGAGTGACTGACGCTGTCGTCTCCAGACTCCAACACGATCGTCTCTCATCAGATGCAGTCGTCGGTCAGACGACCCGCGGGGAGAGCTGGGCGGGGTACGACAAGACGACGAGACGGGGTAGGGTCTGCCCGCATCTGGGTGACACCTTTCAGAACGTGGTCAGACTCGTCGTCGCTTCTCCAGCTTCATGTGCGACATCCAAAGCTACCGCTGGGCGAGCTGAACCGGATTACTTTCCACCATCGCCGTGCTATACCCGCTCGCAGCCTCGCCTTTGCAGTCCGCCTTGGTCAGGATCTCACGATGAACGATGGGCTGTCAAGATGGGGAGAGTCCGCGGCATCCCGCGCACTCCATCACACGGGGAACCCGGCAGCACAACACCATCTCGCGCCTCGCCGATTCTGCGCCTCATGACAGTCCAAATGTCTTGGGGGGTCTCGCATCTTGGTGCCGAATGAGCCCGCGTCTCAAACACTGGGGGCATGACCCTTCCGTATGGGCCTTCTGCACGCCGGCGGGAAGTCGATGCAGGTCAATTCATCCAGCTCCTCTGTGAGGCCCGTTTCCACGGGTCGGTTTCCCGCTTGCAGCATTCTCAGCAGACAGAGACCTTCCAGACCTTCTAGGCCGCACGCCCAGCGGTTGTCCTGGCCTGGGCATTGCGTTACGGACCCGACCCAACCCACTGAGCCGAGAGCGCTCTTTCACCCCTGCGGGACCCGGTCGGTTGCTTGGAAGATCGTCGCCAGGAGAGGCGCGGAAGCACTCTCTGGCAGCTGGACCGAGCCCCGACAGGGGAGTTTACTGAGGGCTCGGTGAAAACCCCACCGATAAGCACCAGGCCTGGTCCGCTGGATTGCACTGGGCCCGGTTTGTCTCCGTTTCTCGTTCCAGTTCCTCGCGAAGCGGGTTCTGCGTCCTGGATCGTAGCTTCGCGGGCCCAGGGGGCCTGTCCATTGCATCCCGTCAAGTCCCGGCCTGTCACTTTCACGATGCCGCGGCTGCAGCGCTTTACCATGGCATACTTGCTTTTGCGGCTGCTGCTACGTGGGCGCGCATGATAACGCAGCAGCGAGGCGAAAGCAGAGACAAAAATCAATCCACCACCATACGATTGTTGCGGCCAGCACCGTCCGCGATGCGACCGTCTCCGTTTTGGAAGGTTCCCAAACCTCTCTCCGGCTCAAGCTAATTAGCACTTTGGTCAGGAAGCCCCTCCTTGAGGAGAGGGATAATTGGAGTCTGGACGGACGAAACCAACCGGTGCCAAAAAAGAACGGGCCTCTCACCGACTCGTTTAGTGGACTCTTTGCTGAAATTTTGACGATGGCGCCTTCAACCCTGCTTTTTCTTCCGATTGCGACTTTTAAATTTTCGCTGCCACCGTCCTCCCTCTAGGACTGGCAACCAATAGGCGTCCCGCTGGACGAAGCCCCTCCGAGATAAGGTCGGGCAATTTACGCTAAGAAGGCAAAATCATCGTATGCCGGTCCGAAGCCGCACCGAGCCCGGACCTATGCCGAGCGATGGCCTCCCAAGATATGGACGCGAATCTCGGTGTAACACGGCGCCAGCGATTACTCGGCAACTTCCTGCGGCGACCATCTTGGATAGAGTTAGGCCGTTCTTGGGATGTCTAGGCGCATGTCTTCCGCCGAAGACCAAGTCGGGATTGTGTCATCGACGACCTAACCTCACCGTCGGCCCAAACGGCGCCATTCCGACACAACTGGCGGCGTCTTTCCATCGCCACAGCCACGCCCAAGCTTTTCGGCTCCTGTCCATCATCTGCGTCTTGAGACACCGGGTCTCCGGCTGTTAGAGCCAGCCACGTGGATCCTTCGCTTCATTGCCACCTCAAGACTGTGCGCTTTGCAGAGACCATGACAAGGCAGAGCGGCGTATTCAAGATGCAAGCAATACTGAGATGCTCCAGACAGATATCACACAGCCTGTAGGTACACCCATCGTAACAGAAGACGGATAGCTTGCAGAAGCGAGCTAAAGCCATAACCCACTGGTACCCGCCCGCAAAGAGCGGTTCGCTCGCCAAGCCAAGATATCAAAACGAAAAAGGAGGGCCACCACTGGCAAGGAATGAGACCAGCAAAGCCCATGATGACAGGATCGAGGTCCGGCGACATGAGGTTTGTTTAGCGCACACCTCCGGCTGCTTTGAGCAAACAGCCTCCAACGGCTCAGCTCGCCGACTGCCGCAGATGGCATCCGCAACCACGGGCCCCACCACACGACCACCCTGGGCGTGTGCAAAGATAGCATCATGCCTGCTTGATGTCAGATCACCCAGGACCCACTGATATCAACATGACATCTCTATTCCCGCAGGTCTTCTGGGCCTCTCTGCCTTAGCTTACGGGACGCAGCACACCTATTTCTCCGTCGCCTCGTCTGGCCTGTTCTCGTCTGGCCTGAGGGCACATCATGGCCTGAGCATCGTTCACTGCCCATATTGGCCAGCGCGCGAAATCGGCTGAGGTCCGTCGGAACCGAGCGGGTCGTCTCGAAATTCCGGACGGCAGCTATCCGTATTGCCTCAGCCATTTCCACGGTTTACTTGATTTGGGAGCACGGCGGTACGGTGCACGTGCGGCGTCGTCAGCGACGGGCGACGGTAAAATGCTCGCAGGGGAAAGAAAGGTCCGAATACCAAAACAGGCCCATCGTTTCAACAATGTTGAACCTCTGAGATCCATCTCGGGCACCAAGCTGAGTCACTAAGCTTAGGCCCCATCCGAAATCTCGCCAACTACCGCTTCCCATCCCCACCGCACCGAAATTTCTCACCATCGGCCCTTTGCAGCAACGCAGCGCGGCGGTGAATGGCCAAGGGCCAAGGGGGCACGCCGCACGCCTCGCGAGTCACAGATTGCACTCAAATCTCGAGACGCGAACCTTGATACCCGCCCGTCGAGAGACCAAAATCTGACCTCTCGCACGCTCGCCTCGAGGCACGGCTGTGGGGCCGCATTCAGCCTTGCCTCCTGGCTCCCGACCTCTTAAGCTCCCTGCCAGGCACACAAACCACTCAAAGTGGACCAGTTACCCGTTGTTTACCTCCTATGACGCCTACACCTGCGCCAACACCTTGTCTCTCGGAGAGGGGCTCGCCGTCGAGCCCAACGAAGAGAAAAATTCAAAATGGGCTTCGCATGCACGTGGATCTCCCGGTACGCCTGCATTCGTTCCCAAACGCTAGGGCAATAACCTCTTGCGCAATGCTACTGCAGAATGTACAAATGCGGCTGGAAAGTCTCCATCAACGACACCGCGCCTATCAGTCCATCAACGTCTCAAGGTAGATATCCGTATCTCACCGGCGTATCAGGGTTCGACACCCGGCAACAGCATGTGAAAGGTCTCCGCTCAAGCTTCTCAAACTTTCGCTGGTAACTGCGAAGCGCTCGCGGCGATGTGTTGATACCGCGACACCCTTCTCTGGCTCCTCGAGTCCTCGTCGCATATCACAACCGGGTGGATCATCGGAAATATCCTTTCCCTGCTTCAAGTCTCATCCAGACCCGAAAAGATGCGGCCCGTTCGATATTACGTTGGACGTGTTCCAGAATTTCACCCGTCGCTATCTCTCTATCAGGCCAGGGACAGTTCTCTGCGCTAGGCGAACCGTTCGACTCCCTTCCGGCTTCTTTTCGTGGTGGATCGGAGAGCTCGCCGGCCGGACTTCCGCATGCGCCATCGCCTGGCAACCACGTTCCCACATCTCACTCGCCGGCACGCTTCACGCACGCCTTCGAGCCTCAATCGGTGGGTGGAACCCCCGCGCACGCAGGTGGCGGACAAGCAGTCCAAAATCTTGCCTCGAGACATGGGGCCCAAAAGTGCCAATGGCCCCCAAAAGAAACCTGGGTCCAGCCCACCACGGAGCCGCATCTCGATTGTGCGTCAATTGCAGATTTTTGTCTCAAAGGGTCCTTCGGGGTGGAAGCTCTGACATATTCGATCCGCGTTCACATGCCGATCGGACGTCATGATCACCCAGAGCTCATTGACGAGAAGCGCACATCAATCCTGGGATTGCGCAAAGGAGGAGCCTCTTAACTTCATTGCTGTTGTGGTGACAGACTTTCCATCCTAAATGCTCGCTGAAATCTAGACCGCTGCAGGCAGATTGTGACATACGTGCCTCTTGTCAAACCGATAAGCTCCATGACGTGATGAACTGGCGCGGAGGGTGGAGGTCTCCAATGCTAGGAATAGCCCATCAGCGAGCATGGATTCGAACTATATTATCTCAAGTTTGTCCGGGACGAGTTACGCGCATGCCAAGTAGCAACTTGTAAGTCTGATGGGAAGCTTCTTCTTGTGAGTCAGACCCCGACCGGCTATGGTGAATCGGGATATCGGGGCCTGAACCTTCCCAACAAACTCAAGAAAGCCTCATCAGAGACTCAGAGTACCTCGATTTAGTTTCCCGGCCGTCGTCTCGTAGGAGAAGAAGTCCGCTCTCGATGTACGTCATCATAACGGTCCGGTCCGGTATACTTTTGAATGAGATTCTTTAACGAGCCATCAAAACCCAAAGCACACAAGAGCTTCGGACTTGGTTGATGATAGTGGCAGGTGGACGTCCTGATGGCCGTCTCCAACACTTCCAAGAGGCGAAATGTCTCAGCTGATCGAGGAATTCCTGCCACAAGACGCTGAGCCGGCTGGACCAGTATAAGAGATACTTGGCAGCCAAGAGACGTCGGCAATCACCCTAGGCGCTGCTGTCCTCCAATTCTTACTGAAGGCTCCCTCGCCGTAGGTTCGGTGAAGAGAGCCATGCCGAACGCCGGCCCAGATAGTGATCCTGTCCAAACCGGAGCCAGAAATCGACATGGGGACCCTTACGCCTTGGGCCTGCAGTTCATTGCAGAGCTTGCTTGCCGTCCTCGTGCCTAACACGGTGCCCGCCAGAGGCTTTTTCCGCGAGGTGGACTCGATGGTGATGCACTGCCAGGACTTATCACTGCCTGCGAGGACTGCTTGAGATACCTCTTCGCGACACGTCACTGCGTGTGAAG